>ML786975.1:162916-193235 GCA_009831015.1 Picea engelmannii
GGGGAGGGGCATGTTAAGCCCTAATATTGGCCCATTACCCCTTAATTGGGGCATATTAGATTAGTAATGTTATTTTATTTATGTCGGATTTAGGCCATTAGTTGTAATTATACCTCCTAGTCTCCTCGAAGAGGCTTATTATCTGAAATTATCTCTTTTTCAAGGCGTTGAGTACTTTTCCTGAGGATTTTCTATGTTATATTGATGTTTGGTTCTTAACACTCCGAAGCAATGGATTTCAGGATCAAGCTCATCTGTTTCCCCTTCTTCCCCTTCGGCCACAAAATTGTTTTGGAAAGGGGCCTGAATCTTCTGGTCTTCTCTGTCTCTTCCCCTCTCCCTTTGCACAGTCGGGGAAGTAATATTGTTTGGCCTCCTAAAACCTCCTTTGTTTTTGGCGTTCTGAGGGCCCTTGTATGCTTGCTTCCCTTCCACCTTCATTCTCTCCATTTCTACAGACATAGACTTCACCATCCTGGTCAGCTCATCCACTTGAGGGTGGGACACCGATGGGCCAGAAGTTGAGGCTTCCCACCTTCCCTTTCTTCTGTCTGCGTCGGCCTTGTTCCTCAGTATGTCAGCTGCTAATACATTGGATTCCACTTCTATGGCCGCATCTTGCATTTGAGCTAAGGAGGTGGCTCTTCTTTCTCTCAATAAAAGACAAAAATCAGGGCCAAACGCACTAGCATAAGAAATCTTGGCTGAGGCTTCTGAGGGTTTTATTTCGGTAGGAATTTTATTATACATCTTATTGAATCTTTTGGAAAATTTAGAGACAGACTCTCCTTCCATCTTCTTCAAATACCAGAACTCTGTCATGTAATACATGAAACCTTCCTATCGCCCCACTGCCTCAGAAAAGAACTATCTAGGGCTTCAATCCCAGCAATAGATCTGGGGGCCAATCCTCTAAACCATTTCATGACCTCACCATCCAGGCTCTGGATGAAGACTCTCATCCATACATCTTCATTTTTGATGTTCAGGTTGTCTGCATAACTGTAGAAAGCAGCCAGGTGCTCTTCCACAATTATGTCTCCTTCTCCAGTGAACTTGGGCATGTAATTCAAGTAATCTCCAACAGGGAGAGGATTCATAGGATGAGGTAGGATTAATGGAGAATACCTAGAAGCGACTATGGCGTCCATTCTGTTTAGAGGGGGATTAGCACCAGCCATAGGAATATTAGGTGGGGGGGAACTTGGAGGAGAAGGAGTTCGCGAAGGGGCTACTGGGAAAGAGTCTGGAAGTGGAGTGGGAAACAACAGGGGATTTAAGGAAAAGGCTAACGAGCTCAAGTCAACATGTGCTCCTCTTTTCACAGGAGTGGTAAAACTAGGCGTGGGGAAATCTTCTGTAGTCCTGGGTATACGCCAAGGTACAACTTCAGAGGAGATGGGAGTGACAAGGATTTCTCCCTCCAATCCCAGACCAGGAGGGGAAAACTCAGCAGGAACACTCCCGAAATTCAGGAAACGGGAAACCTCTGAAGGAGGTCTATTAAGAAACTGGGGAGGAGAAAATGGAGTTCCAACAGAAGGAGATGGCGGATTACCTGGTTTGGCGATGGAAGCTTCTTCTTTAGGGGCCTATCCTTTTCTGAGAACCACCTCTGGATTAGTTTCGGGTGTAGCTAGAGGCAGCTTTGGATGAGACTGCGTGTGTCTGCCTCTGAAAGCCACAATTAATACAACAGGTTTGCCACAGTGGAGTCATCACAATGGAGTCACCAGGTGCACAGTAGCAATATTCAAAGGCTCCGATACCTGATGCACCTTTAGACTCAGGGGCTCAATGTCGTTCAATCCCGGGGAAAATCTTCAATTTCGTCCCCGGCAACGACGCCATAAATGTTGGCGACAGAAGTCACCCCTGGATTGCAGCAGGAGAATATCCCGATGCCCATCAGTTTATGTCACGATTTGTTTAATGGGGTGATCGAATGGAAGTTAACTCAAACGATGTGGTTCTAACTCCAAAACTAGGCCAGGTAGGCGTGGGCAGGTGAGGTCTTAATCAAACTTCAGACAGTGAGTTGTAGTAAGGGTGAGTAGGAGGAAGACTTGTATCAGAGAGATGCAAAGGTCTGTCATAAACATCAGGTTTCTAACAGACTGTAGGAGAAGGAATCTAAACAAAAGATCTTCTTACGTTCAAATGAAAAACACCGGAGAATACAACAATGCAACGATAAATCCTTTATCATAACATGATTGCAATGATTCACACGAATCAGTCGTTCACGAACTCTCTCAGCATCAGATGAAAATTAGATGGAGTAAGAAAGACTGTCTGTCATAAAACAAGAAATCTCACATATAGATTCATAACCTAAGAAATAGAGTGTTTCTAAAACTTTACAATCGAGAGCTTCGCTCTACCATCGATAGATTACAAAATACAAAGACTGAGTCTATATACTCAGGAAAATTCACCTCACAGAGGCGTTCCCAGTCACCCAAGGCTTGGTTTCCCTTCATTCAAATTCGTACTGATATCTTTCTTCAAGCGCCACCTTAACTGCGCATGGCTCCTGCAAGGAGGGTAGCTGAGCCATTAAGTGTTGACCTAATATGTGCAGACTTCTCTGTCTAGTCGAGGACTTCGGCATGGTTTCTTTGGAAAAAACGGTACGCATGACCTCTTCGAGCATACCGCTTGCCAGACCCTCCATTCCTCACACTTAATGAATGAAAGGAGGTTTCAACCACCTGTCCTCATCTTCATTTACTCTAAGCGAAAACCAGGATCGAGATCGCATCAGATGGTGCATGGAGATCACGATGATACTTTCGGCGACTAGACTCGACGCCTTTGGCCCCTTTTTGCACAACTCTTTTATTTCTGAAGTGACCACGGGCTGTGACCTTGCGCTTATTCTCAAAGGCGCTTTCAGCGTTCGCGAATGGGAAGGGGAAGATCCTTGCTCCTCATAATCGCGATGAGCGAAATGCCGAGACAGATTAATTTGGCGCCATGCATCCCTCTCATATCTGATGGTCTTGAATTCAGTCGGTGATGTTGTGGGTCCGGGTCCTGGGCACCCCCGACACCTTGTGCATCAGGAATACGATGATGCTACACCTTGAGCCTTGGAATTGCGATGGGCGAAACGATGACGAACCTAATCGCACGCCAGGTGTCTCCTGCGGGTGGACGGCTGAGATTGCCCCGTAATACTGTGGGCTCGACTTTGGGCGCCTTCAACGCTTTTGGGGTTTGGGGTTTCGAGACATAGGAAAACAAGGAGCCTTCACCCTTCGAATTCCCGAATGCCAAAACGCCGACGCGACTAAATCTCGCGCCACACGTCCTTTTAATGGACGACTGCTATCTTTCCCTGCACATAATATGGGCGCTATCCATTGCACTAACCTCGGTGCAACTTCATTAACCGCGATTTCCCGCCAACCGTTGATCTGTTCCTTCTAGTGAATCCTGACCGCTTGAAATCAGACTGCTCGCTTGCTTGATTTAAGCCCGAAATGGATTTCTTTTGTGAGCTACGCTCGGCGCTCGTCGCGCCACTTGCAGACCTGATCACTCTTATGCTTCGGACGAGAAATGTTACTAACAGATTACATTGCCAAATGTATGGAAAATCAGAGAGTAAAAGTTGAGCATAGACACCAAGCGGGTTTGGTTCAGCCATTTCCAATTCTAGAGAAGAAATGAGAAGTGGTAACCATTGATTTTATAACTAAATTGCCCAGGACAACAAGGAAACATAATTCCCTAATGGTAGTTGTGGATAAATTGGCAAGGGATGCTCATTTTTTCCATGTGAAAATTACTCATACAACAACTAATATTGTAGAAATTTACATGAGAGAAATTGCTAGGTTGCATGGGATACCTAAGGCAATTGTTTCAGACAGAGATACACAGTTTACTTCAAATTTCTAAAGTGGATTATTTAAAGGATTTGGTACAAATCTAAATTTTATCACAACATACCATCCACAGTCAGATGGGAAGATAGAGAGATTCAACCAAGTGATTGAAGATATGTTGAGAATGTATGTGATTGATAAACCATCTAAGTGGGAAGACTACTTGCATTTGGTTGAATTCTCCTATAATAATGGGTATCAAGCTTCATTGAAGATGATCCCATTTGAAACTTTGTATGGTAGAAAATGCAATACTCCAATGAGTTGGGACAACTCAGAAGACATAGTAGTACTTGGACTATAATTTCTCAAGGACATGGAAGACCAGATGGTTAGAATTAAGCAGAATTTAAAGGCATCTTAAGATAGACAAAAAAATTACATATATAAGAATACGATAGCTTGAGAATTTAAAGTGAGGGAGCATTTTCTTTTAAAAGTGAATCCCAAGAAGATCTCATTGAAGTTGGGTAGTTGTTAAAAGCTAACATCCAAATTCTGTGGTCTATTTGAGATCTTGGAAAAAATAGGGACAATTGCATACATGCTTGCATTTCATGCTTCCATGAATGTGCATAATGTATTTCATGTCTCTTTGCTGAAAAAGTATGTACATGATCCTAACCATATTATTTATTGGCATTTGTTTCAGGTAGAGAAAGAGGGATACTTTCAGGTTCAGCCAGTGCACATAATGGACAAAAAAGTCAAAATTCTTCGGAATCAAGTTATAGAGCTGGTAAAAGTTCAGTGGACGTGTTATAGTTTTGAAGATTCTACTTGGGAGCATGAAGATGCCATACGGGCAGAGTACCTGTGAATTTTTGAAATTTTGATTTATCTTTTGTATATGCACTGCGGATAGTGCCAGAATAAGGGGGAGAGGAATGTAATGCCTTGATTTTGAGTCCCATATGAAATAATGTATTTTGTTTATTTTATGAAAGGATGGAGTTCCCAAACATTTAAAGAGGCCAACGTGCCTAGGAAATGTAATTCTATGATCATTATTAATAATAAAATACATAGTTGGCTACAAGACAGACAAGGACAATAGTTATAGGGGGCTATGATTCCATGAGAGAGGGGGCTTAAGGGGCTAAGTCATTTTATCATATTTTATTTACCCAAAATTCCTTTGATTGAGAGAAGTGGTTACATGAGCTTCTTGGGGGAACGCCATGTGGTTCTTGATTTTGAAGTAAATATATAAATCCATCTTGTGGGTTGTTTGGGGATTCTTCTTATTCTCCATACACACTTTCACACATTCATTCATTGTTTCTCATTCATCCTTGGTATTGGTGGGGAAAGAAAAAATGAATTGTTGGGAAATAAGCCATTGTTGGTTGGATGTAGTGACTGCTAGTGTATTCCAACCATGAATTAATGATTGCATGCCTGAGATGAATTGGCATGCACTAAATTTTATTCACATCTATGAGTCTTGAGAGTCCCATCATGGAGATTCTTGATTAGATGCATTGAAGCCCTGGAAGGAGGTGGACATCTCGAGGGACTATGTGGCAGAGAAGGGGGTTTGTTCTCTTAGGTTGTGTAGGCTGGAGAGAAGAGAGATGGTGTACTTTGGATTTTTGTGCATTAAGAAACCTGTGAGAGCTTGAGTGTTGACTGGTTTGGGAAGCTAAATGACACCCTAGAACTGTCCTTGTGGATTCATAGCTCTAGCTCGGGGGTGACGTGCTGTTGAGACTTGGAAAAATAGTTTCTATGGTCGGGCGGAACGTCCTTGGTCTACATCCAGTTGGTGAACCAATTTGTTAAAGATAAATGCTCTATGTCATGTGTTTTTATGTTGTATATTTATTTCTGCTGTGTATTAATTAACATCTCAGAGATGTGTATATTTGATGTGCTTGAGTGTTGTTTATTGCTATGCATGACATGTTTAACACATTATTTGTACTGTAGCATGAATATTTATTATTGCATGTGATGTTATCATGTTTCTTTCAAGCTTCTTTAATAATTAAATGGTATCAGAATTTGAAATCAGTTTCAAACAAAGTTTGTGGATGGTAGCGTGCCCGACCGGGGGGTGCTTGGTTATGTTACAAGGGCGGATAAGGAGATCAACCATGCGATTGGTGGCCCATTTCTATAATTGATGACCAAGTGGAATTGTTGTAGATAATCATCCCACTTCAAGTGAAATTTTTCCTTGATATTAGACTGAGAATTAATAAAAATCAAAGGACGATGATCAGTATGAAGAATGGTCTCCTTACCCAAGAGATAGTGCACCATTGTTTTAAGGCCTAGACCAAGCTATAGAATTCCTTATTGTAGGTATTGTAGTGTTGTTTGGCCTGATACAATGTCTTAGAATGATAATCAATGGGATGTCCTCCCTATTTAAGAATTGTGCCAATCTCATGTTGAGAGGCATCAATATTAATTTCAAAAGGTTGTTGAAGATCGAGAAAATGGAAGAAAGGTGTTGAACAAAGGGCCTCTTTAAGGAAATATAACTTCTCTTGATCCACCAAAGTCCAAAGAAAAGTGGACTAATTGACCAAATGATGAAGGGGATTTGCCAACTAAGAGAAGTGAGGAATGAATTTCCTGTAAAAATTGATTCCAACGAGAAAACATTTAAGGGCTAGTGTAGACTGAGAAGAAGGAGATTCTGCTAGAGATTGAACTTTAGAATCATAAGGACAAACACTTTCCTAATCAATGAGAAACCCCAAATAAGAGATAAAAGTATATCCAAAGGATGACTTGCGTTCCTTGACTTGAAGGTGATTGGTACACAACAATTGGAGTACGATGCACACATTCTATAAGTGTTCCTCCCATGTCTTACTGAAGACCAGAATGCCATCCAAATAAATGAGCACAATTCATCCCAACAGAGGACAAAATATATCATTAAAGAGTCTCTGGAATGTGGTGGGGGAGTTGGTGAGTCCAAAAGGAATAGACATCCATTCATAGAGCCCAAATCTAGTTTTAAAGGTTATTTTCCAAGTGTCAATAGCAACCATGTGCACTTGGTGACATCCTGCTGTCAGATCCATCTTTGTAAAATACTTTTCCCCTTTGAGTTGATCAAGAAAGTCTTCAATATGAGGTAGAGAATAATGATTTTTTACAATAATATTGTTGAGATCTCGATAATCGGTGACTAAACGCCACTCATCCGTCTCCTTTTTGGGTATAATCAAGGACAAGGAGGTGCAAGGAGAGTTTTTGGGTTGGATATGGTTGGCATTGAGAAGTTGTTGGAGTTGGTGTTCATTTTCCTCAACCTCACAAGGATCCAAGTGGTACAAAGGGGAAATAGGAAGAGAAGCACCAGGAATGAGGTCGATAGAATTCTCAATAGGGTGTAGAGGTGGAAGGCCTTCCGGAGTGGAAAACACATTAGAAAATTTAGAGAGAACAACAAATAGATTAGGTGCAATGGACTTGATACTCTGATCTAGCTTAATAGTGTGCAAAAAGCATAAGGAGATGGATTCATTGAGGCTTACTTGGTAGACGACAACTTGGCCAGCAAGCAAATGATGATCTTTCAGAGATGAAGAGGTAATAACATAAGTTTGACCATCCCGTTTGAGGTGATACTAATGGGTGCGTGCATGATATGTGGAATCATGTTGTTCCTCGTATGGGATGCCCAAAAAAAGATACACACAATCCAATGAAGACACATCACAAAGGACATAATCATGGAAGGGTCTAATGGAAAAGGTGACGACACAACAATGTGTGACCATGAGATGAGTTATGTCCTTATGAAACTACCCTAATTGATAAGAAGAGGGATGAGGGGTGGTGGGTAGGTTTAATCTGTTCACCAAATCTTGAGATACTAAATTCTTCTGGATGCCATTATCAATAATAAGCATAGCAAGAGATTGCTTGATTTGGAAATTGTGGGTGAAGAGAGGGGCAATTGACATAGCATTAGAATCAATTACCATCAAAATAAAAGAGGGGTCTATAGCCATGGGATTGTCTAAAGAGATTGGCTCAGAAGGAGGGGGTGCTGCAGATGAGGGGTCATGAGTATCGAAAAAAATATTTTTGGCAGTATCTTCCTTATTCAGAGGTTTGTTTTAGTTGTGATTCTCCTCATCAGAATGTTGATATTATGGTAGCTGCGGGAGGTATTTACCTTCACGTGTAAACCTGACGAGAATAGAATATTCTGGGAAGAAAGAGGAAACCCTAATTAGTTGGCTAATAACCCTAGAAGACAAGTCGATTCAAGAGGATAACTTGTATTAGGTTATTAGCCTCCAAGAGAAGAAGTCGGCTAAAGGAAATATTATATAATAAGTAAATAGACACCCATAATGAGAAGTCGGCCTAGGCAGTTTGCCAGTTTTAGTATAAATACAAGATGTCGGTCTTCATTCTGGCAGACATTCTCAGAACTACAGTAGCACACTTGTGCGCACTGCAGTTAGGCAGCTTTGTGCGCAAGTTCTGGAGAAGCTGCTGCCGCCAGTATATAGTCTCGGTCTTCTTTTGGTTTGGATTTTCTGATTAGTTTTGTTATTCTTTCTTGGTGTGCTATCCTTGGAGAGAGGTGCACTATCTTGTTTGTCTATCTAGCCTAGGTTTTTCTTCCGGAATGATTCTCTGTCAAGGTTAAGGTGCTCGGGGGTGGCTTCAGCCTATGGTTGGGTGAAAATAGTGATATTGTCTACGGTTAAACGAGCACATACATTATAGTCTAACAGGTTATGGGCCCAAACCTCCTTCATTCAGTCTAACCACTGGAAGGGAGCATATCCATAAGGATACAAAGCTCATTGAAGAACTGCCGCTAGGGTTTCTACCAGGAGAAGTTACTAAAGCACTGTCGCTAGGGTTACTAGCAAGTGCAGTTGCAGAAACCCTAATCCTCTCGTTGAGGCAACTTAAGTGAAGGGATTGACCTAATTTTCAGATATACTAGTGCACCCTAGCCTAGCGCATATTCTGGTACTCTCAACAAGCCAAGCCGTCAAGTTTGAGTTTTTGGTCAAATCTAGGGTTGACCAAGTCAAAGAAACCATGACTTACTCTATGAAGTCAGAAAAAACGTTAGATGGGGCTTCTAACTTCAGAGCATGGAATACAAGGATTGACCTCATCCTTGCCAAGAATAAAGTGTTGGATACCGTGAAAGGAAATATTGTGGAACCAGAGTTTGAAGAAGGAAAAGAGAAGGAAACACAAAACATTGCAGTTATGGAGAAGTTCAAAGACAATGACATCAATGCCATGAGTATCATAGTGGACTCTATAAAATACCACTTGATACCCTACATCTCCCATATTGACTCATCTAAGAATATGCATGATGCCCTAACAAACCTCTTCTCAGTCAAAAACATTGGAAAAGTTATGAGTCTGAAAAATGAGCTCCGTGACACAAAGATGAATGATGATGATAGCATAACATCATACTTTGTGAGAATCTCTCAGTTAAGAGATCAACTACAAGCTATTGAAGAGATCATTTCAGAAAAGGAATTGGTAAACATAGTACTCAATGGTATTTCCAAGACATGGGATGCATTTGCTGCAAGCATGAACACAAGGAAGGAGTATGCTTGATCAGAATCTGGACCAGGGGTCAAAATTTTGCTCAAAAATCAAAGTTCTCGGAATTGCCTCAAAATGAATGAGTGCGTAGCCCTCGTCATCAAAAACCCAACACAACTCGAATGGGTTCAAACAGACATCGGATGAGAGAGATATCATGTTATGTTCAAATCGTCAAACATGCAAAAAAATGTGTGCTGACTGTACAGTCCGTACAGTCCGTATATATGCTGACGTGGTAGGGCCGTACGACACGTGGCAGGTGTTGGTTGGAAGTTGTGTGGATGAATTGGCGTCCGACATGTGGCATGTTTGTGGAAAATGGAATGGTGACACGTGGCCCAATCAATGGTCGCCACATGTCACATGGACAATGGTTTAAAACTTCTGTAGTTGGCAAGACTCGACCTCGCGACCTCCGGGAAAGGGGAAGAGCCTTGGGAAGGGATGCCAACCGACGCGTCCACCGTTGATCCTTATTATATAAATGATTTAAAATTTATTTGAATTGATTTATGTTATGAGTTGGGGCGCGGTCCAGGCCGAGGACCACAGTCATATATATATGCCATGTAACCATCGGTGCACACGCATTCTGACCATTACCATATGTTTTAAAACCTTGGCCCCTTTTTGCATGAGCGCACTGTCACATGGTGACCATATGTCCACGTTTTTGGCGGTTAGGGGCTAGGCGCGCCCTAACCGTCCTACAATTCACACCATTTTGTGGTTGCGCTCGGTGCTAGGTTTTAACACAAATATGCGCGTCAGGGCTAGGTTGAGGAAGCAGAGGTGCATTTTGGTGATCCAGAGACAACAAGTTTGAAGGGGAACTTCCAAGAAGCCTATCTTCTTCAATTTTTGGCCAAACAAGGTGCCGAAAAAGCCCAGCTAGGGGGTTTTGGATGTTCTGAAGCCATTGGAGCCATCTATTTGGCATTTTGAGCATTGTAAAGAACATATTTTAGCACTTTGAGCAAATAATACAAAAGATACATTGGAAGCTGGACCAGGAGATGTAGCCTAAGAGAGGGGTGAACTCCTTTATCATTTGCTATGTTATGTGTTTCTTTTCACTGTTATTTGCTACTGATTATATGCATCTTGAATGTGTAATTTCTATAAAAGTTGTGTTTGCAAAATTAATCCATTTGCATAAGAACACTTGAATTAAAACTTGCAAATATTTTCAAGAATACAAGTCTTTATCATTTTTAGATCAATGCTACATTTGAAGAACTTTGGACTTGTTGTGCAGAAGAAGAATCGAGAATATGTGCAAAAGAGAAACCCTAAAAGAAGTACGATGATCAAGCCTTCACAACAAGGTTCAAGGATTTTAGGAAAAAAAAGAAGTTTGGCTCCAGGAAGAAACCAAATCAAGAGAAAGATATGTCAAGAATACAATGCTTCAATTGTCGAAAGTATGGTCACTACAAGAATCATTGTTCCGAGCTAAAGAAAAGGAAGGAAACACACGAAGCATTGGTTGTCGAAGAAAGGGAACCCTCAAATAAATCCTAGTAGGACAAAACATACTTCTTCTTCTAAGACAAGGTAACAATACTCTTCATAGTTCTTGTACATACCATGTTTTTCATATCTATTTCCTAGAAAATAATATGTTCAAAGAGGAACTATACCTATGAAAGAACAACAAGATAAGGATTGCTATCACAATGACTATGAGTCAGGCAATACATATGAAAGGATGAAGTACATCAACAAACCCTGGTAACAATTCATGTGGAAGTTCTCCCAGACTATGATGATTGCGAGATCCAAAACTAGAGGTTCTCCCAGATGAAGGGAGATGACTATGATGATTGCTTGTTCCAGTAAACCAAACATACCTCTACATGAGCCATTATATCGTTCGCAATATCCATGGGTTGGAGTTTTCATTATATGAATGAAAAGATTGTTTTCTAGAATAATTAAACAAATAACGTATGTAGAACAAACTCAAGGTTTTGAGGTATACCAGGAAGAAACCTTTGTATGCAGATGGAAGGAGACAACTTGGTGGAAAACCTCCAATGCACAACAAAAAGGTGGCGAAAAACTTTCTATAATAAATATATTGTATCAGAATGGTTACTCAGAAGTTCAAGATGATGGATTGCCAATCCATGACAAACTTTCATGATGGAAAAAGAAGTACCACTTGGATATGTTCCAGTTTGACCTCGCAGGAAACAAAAGATGAATCCAACAATGATATACTATATTGAGCAGAGATATATGAAGCCTTTAAGAGAATACCAGTGTTCCAGAAAGACCGAAGTACATTGAGATCAAGCATTACACTCTCTGTGATGAAGTCCAGAAAAGAGAAAGTGGTTCTCCAATATCTATCTCCACAAATGAGCAGATAAGCAGACATTTTGGTGAAGCCTCTGTCCAAGATGAAAGAGTTTGTGTACTCAAGATGGAGCTCATGGAGACGAATTCCTTATTGAAAAAGGAAGAGATGACTCCCAGGCTGGGAGGGAGTACTAATGTGTTATTGATTTATGGACAATCATTTTTCAAGTTCGAAAAATGGTCCAGGATGAGCAGTTCCTTTCCTGTTCGGAAAGTGGTTCGCGATTTCTGACGCATAGGCATTTTCCAGTTCGGAAAATGGTCCAGATCGAATAGTCATTTTCGTAATGAAAATGGTTCGATGGATTGCTGATGTACCATAGAGATCGATTCCCCTTGTGGTTAACGTAGGGAATGGTTTAGGACAATCTCTCTTCTTGACGATCACTCTTAGTAGTGGTCAAGAAGACTGGTCCGCCTCGTTGGACAATCATTCTTTCAAATCTCACAGTTGTGAGCAGTTTCGAAGAATGATCCATTTTGGAGGTTGGTACAGGACAATCATTTCCTTAGGAAATGGTTCGTACAGTCATTCCCTAGGGAAAATTCATTCTCTCCAGGTTGCACCTTGTTTAGTGCTGGAGGAATGGCCCAGATAGGTGAATGGTCCAGGTTCAACAATCATGGATAGGCATTCCCTAGGGAAGACTCATTCTCTCTAGCTTTCACTTTGTTTAGTGCCGGAGGAATGGCCCGGATAGGTGAATGGTCTAGGCTCAGAAATCAGGACAGTTATTCTTCCTTTCTTGAGAAGAATATCCAGATATCTCATCGTTGATGTTTTAATTTCTTAAGGTAGATGCTCTTCCAGATATCATAGATGTGAGTGGAAGAATGACCCATATGATTCAGTTTATATATCATAACAAGGTTTTTCTATGCAAGTTGATGATATGATTGTTATGGAGACTGTATGTCTTTAGACAATAGATGTATACTACTGTAGTGGATGTGTTCCACTGATTGTGACTATATGTCATTGATCAAGTATATGTGTGCTACTTTGTGTGGTAGTGTACCACTAGATTGTAGTTGTGTACTGATAGACACAGTTGTGTTCTATGGAATGGCATTGTTCCGATTGCCTTGAAGACTATCAATAGTGCTGGAAGTGATTATCAGCTAGATGGACAAAGAATTCCCAAACATAAAATGGTTCAGGACATTTATTCTTCTAGGACATATGTCCGGATTAGAAGAAAGGCTCTTGTGTCACTTTGTGGAGTGAGTGACTTATCCAACATCATGTTTGATTACTCAGATGGAGTATGGTTTCGAGAGATGATGCATCCGATGACACTGATAGTAATGATTGTACTCATGATCTAGTCATGAGATAGTCTATATGACTATGTTGATGCTATTGAGTGAATGATATGTTTGTGCTCAATACCATTACCTTGAAATACCTCCCTATCTAGGAGGGAGTGTTGATATTATGGTAGCTACGGGAGGTATTTACCTCCACGTGTAAACCTGCCGAGAATAGAATATTCTAGGAAGAAAGAAGACACCCTAATTAGTTGGATAATAACCCTAGAAGATAAGTCGACTCAAGAGGATAATTTATATTAGGTTATTAGCCTCCAAGAGAAGAAGTCGGCTAAAGGAAATATTATATACTAAGTAAATAGACACCTAGAATGAGAATTCGGCCCAGACATTTTTCCAGATTTAGTATAAATAAAGGAGGCCAGTCTTCATTCTGGCATACATTCTCAGAACTACATTAGCACACTTGTGTGCACTACAGTTGGGTAGTTTTGTGCACAAGTTTTGGAGAAGCTGCTGCTTCCAGTCTATAGTCTCGATCTTCTCTGGGTTTGGTCTTTCTGATAAGTTTTGTTATTCTTGCTTGGTGCTCTATCCTTGGAGAGAGGTGCATTATCTTGTTTGGCTATCTAGCCTAGGGGTTTCTTCCAGAATGATTCTCTATCAAGGTTAAGGTGCTCGGGGGTGGCTTCGGCCCATGGTTGGGTGACAATACCAATATTGTCTATGGTTAAACGATCAAATCCATTATATTCTAACACAAAGATGTCATGATGAGTGTTGAAGTATGTAGAGAGACTTAAAATCTAGGAATCCACAATGTCCCCATTGATTTGTCTAGAGAACTGAGGAAGTTGGAAGCATACATCTAGTTGCAAAGGAGCCAGAGTTTGATGATGCAATCTAATAATATCATGAATATCCAAATCCAACTCTTGGATAGGGGAAGAGTTGAAAGAAGAGGCATCATCCTTTGAAGTGTCCCTTATTGGAGGCATGATATTCATTAAATAATGTTTCTCCTATCCAGATCTAAATATAGGCCACTGATCTGTAGAGAGGATGAGGGGAAAAACCTAGCGCACCTCTGGATTGCAAACTGAGTGGAGAGGAGGAGGGGGTTTCCCTAATGCACATATGAAAAAATTGATAGAACTGAGAGGAGGAGGGGGTTTCCCTAGCACATATCTTGGAGGAGAGAGAGGAGGGTGAAATAAAACCCTAGAACATCCCCTACCTCCAGAAAAATTTCCAACCCTAGCACATTCTAGGAAGGGATATGGGTTTGCTTGGATATACCATTGAAATCTATGACTAGTGGAGCAGAAGCACCTTGGGTCGATGCTCTGATACCATTTGATCTGCAATACTATAGAGAATGCCAAAGAACATTCACAGAGAAAGACAAAACAACACATGACATGAGCAAGCAAAATGAACCATTCATTTTATTTAATAGAATAGGAAGAATTTATATAGAATAGGTTGAACATACAATGGTTATGATCAAAAGTGGACCAATGCTAACTAACTAACAGCTAGACAAGGTCCCAAACCCTAACAACTATCTTAGTTGACTAGTTCCTGATCGTTGGGACTTGTGCCCAACCTCCTAGGTAGAGATGCACCCCATGTGTCTTTTGTGGTGAAGTGCGTTGCATGTGGAAGCCTGGAAGGAGGTGCACCTTTTTCGTAGCGCCTTGTTGGTCTGCCTCAAGATGTGTGCTATCCTTCTTGGGGAGTGCTCCTTCCAACCTTCCCATTTGTCCCACCTCATCGGAGGCCATCCACATCATCTACATTAATTCTAAGGTTGACCACTATTGCATTTCAATGGATGGAATTTCATACCCTATTGGAAATAACGAATTAAGTGGATATTTTATTTTGATCGAGAGATCAAAAAGCGTGGGCATTTGAACTTCTAGATCAACATGTTTCCTGATGCATCTTCACCACATGCTCCTAGGTGGCCTCCATAAAAAATGGGACTACATCCATGTTATCTTTCCAAATACACAACATGGCGTGGAAACAAATAGGGTCTCATGCAAGTTGCTATAGTTGCACCATCTTGGAGAAGCTTTCCAACGATGACACTAGACGGGTAGCAATGTTGAGAATGTTTTCTTGCATCATCTACTCTTCTACCTCATCCATAAATTCATCTTTTTGTTCCTCTTGGTTTGTTGCACACTCTTTGGGTCCTTGGGGTTGTTGTGGTGGCTCATCACCAACACCACTTACCTTTGCAAGGGTACTCATTTTCTCTATAAGTTCTTCTTTATCCCCTTGACCATCTTGCATGGTTTTTGCAAATTCAAAGTCTGCAAAATTCTGATTGTATTGCAGTTGTGACCCTCTCATAGATGAAGGGATTGTTTTGATTGCATAATTATGCACTAGAAGTCCAAGGACATCCTATATGGATTCATTGGGATCATCCTCAATGTGAATGATATGTGGTTTAGTACTAGTCTACTCAGAAACTTGATAGGATTTTACAGTTTCCTCACCTAATCCCACCTCATGTTTGCACCGAAAGCCACAAGAATCTGTAAAATTACATCCATGAGCATTGGTGGTTGAGATGTCCCCATATATGTCATAACCAATATAGGATCTAACACATATTCGCTAGGTCAACCTGACAACCTTGGGGGAAACTGGCTCAGGGGTATTGTTTTTTTTTTTCATTTAGTCTGCTCCCCCTTCAAAAATATGACCACCTGACCTAGGCATTCCTTGAATTCCTTCCCTGAAAATATGGCATAGTATGAGATAGTATGCACTAGAACATCATGAAATGGAGGTGCATTGGAAGACTGACCTAGTTTCTCCTCGAGCTTCTACTATCTATTTTATGTTCTTGATTGTTTCAGACTTGATAAAAACCTACTTCATTTGTGAGCCCTTAATGGCGATTTCAGGCAAGATTTAGGTTGTCCCCATTGTTTCCCTTGATTTCCTTACATCGAACATGAACAAAAGTATTTGTCAAATATTTCCTCTTTCAAATAATAAGGGAGGTTTGTGGCCTTGAACTTGTTAGGATTAGACCCCCTTGGCCACACAAAGGTACTATCCTTAGACATTCCAAACCATATATTTCCATCATGTGCATTTAGTAATGCTTCTCAAAACTAGGTCGGTGGCCATGATACTGTGATCATACCACTTAGAAAAAACACCATCATTAAAACTTTATTGGTCATATATGTCTTACTCCTCCAAGGATAAAAATATAAGGAGATGATGGTTTATCTTGGAGTCAAGTGCAACTCCCTACCCTACAGAGGATATCATTTCCACATTGAAAAGGTGACCAAAAAATATCCAAAACTGAAGTAAGATATTGATGCATGGGCATTAGCATAGGCCTACAATAACTCATCCATTAGTAAATTTTACCAATTGAGCTTAGCCCCTTGGGTGACAAATTACACTACTGATATTGTTTCCAAGTTGCACTCACCCTTGGAATACTTGGGCATGAGGTGGTAGTTTATCAAGTGACAAGCGAGGTGAACACCATGATCATGCATTATATGAGAAATAACACCTCTAAAACCTCCTTGCTTTGTGTTGTAGTGATGGTATAGGTTCAACTCATTCTTTGATTGATTATGATTTCCGACCCCTTCAAAATCCTTTGATACATCCTACCCTTCCATGGATAGACTTGTCAACATGTGGATATCCTGGGCATGACTGGGATATTCCCTATCCAACCATACAACATCATTCCCTTGCACCTTACTAATAAAAAATTTGGTGCACCTTGCCATCTTACTAGTGGCGCCAAACACTAGAAATTTGAGCAAATTAAAAAGGGTTGAGTTCTGTAGGGGATCAAAAGAAGGTTTCAAAATTGAAGTGATCTCCCTGAATTCCAATGGGAGTTGATCCACATAGTCAATCGACCTCATGTCCGGGAATAGGTCAACATTTAAAAACTCATGATCAACCAACCAAGTCTGCTCCACCTTTCCATGTAGATCCTCTATAATCTCCACTCACATTTCATAGAATTCAACCAGAATGGATTCTTATAGTCTTGCAGATACTACTTTCTTTCCACATAAATTTCCCATGTCTACAAATTGGTCTTTGTACACAAAAAAGATTGGAGGGTGAATGCGAGGGTAAGTGTGGGAACTGGTATGCAATTGTTCAACTGACCAGGGCTTCAATGCGACCAATAACTATGCAAATGAAAATAAAAGTGAGATTTGTACTAATGGGTGGGGAATTTAATGACTCTCGTTGCATTAACAACTCAACTAAAAGCAAGATTTAGCTAATAATGTGACAAATCATACACTAAATCGTTCATCACTTGGAATTTCATACACTAAGTTTGACGTGATGACTATCAGAATGCATAAAATCAAAATATAAAGGTTCCCACTAACCTATGAGATTGATCCATTGAGAGTCCTAGTGAATGACAAGGTGTGACAATGACCATAATCCAATGGAAAACCCAAACACTTGTATACCATACTTGTAGGAATATTTGGGTTTTGCAACTAACAAGGCTGTAGCAACGCATTCTTTTTCAAAATACCCTAACCTAAACCTGAATTAACTTGGCTTCTCCTCGACCTCAAAGGGTCATCTAATACTGGAATAATAACTCAATGAACTATAATACATAGGTCCCTCGACTAGAAGCTCTGACTAGGAATTAAACTGAAAATTGACCTAATATCGATAGAAAACTAAAAGCCAAACTCTAATTGACTCAACCAAACTTGTAGAACAAGTTGAAATTGAAACTAAAACCCAAAATTTCCCTAACTATAGAATTTAACCTTGTACAATTCATTACTGCAAATATATTCCTAATAAAAATAGAAAAGATACAATGGAACAAACACATTAGATAGAGATTTTACCCTGGAAACCCAAACCGAGAAAACCAACAACCTATCTAGAGCCGCACCTCTAATTCTTTATTCATCATCATTTTCATTTTTTACAATACAATATATATAGGATCCCATGTCAGAAAAAACCCTTAATCCATTAATGACCCAGATTAGTCAACAACCCTAATTCCTTAACCAGAATTAGAAAACCATTGGTGAAAACTAAGTTTTGAAAAACCACTAAAAATGGACACAAAAAATGGCCAATTTTTTTTTGGGGGGGATTTGCCCCCATATGACCCCCTTGCATTCCCAACACAATGCATAAACTTGGTTTGGTCATGCAAAGAATATAACACATACCCAACACTAACTTACCCCACTCCCTTTTATAGGAGTGCATTAGAATATATTCATCGAGCTAAAATGTAAGACTTTTGGCAAGAACCATTCAATCATATAGGTCTAAGGATTCCATCAAGCTAGGCCAATTGAATTTCACCTAAATCTCTGATTTCTGCAACTATAAAAGGTCCCAACCAGTGCATACAAATATTTCCATGGTTCTTCAAACACTTACTATCATATATTAGAACAAAACCCCCTTTGGAAAAAATATTGACCCTGATATGACAACTATGCCATGCTTTCTATTAGGCCTTCTCTACTATTTGGTGAAATAAATAGGGACCCTTCCAAATATATCAACTCGACTAGTCATTATACAACTAATTATGCATTTGTCATATGAGTGGCATGGGAAATGTAGATACTAGGTACCACAAATTCTGTAAGAATGAAAACTTCTCAACCATATACCAACTGAAAATGCACATGCTCATGCAATATTTTGGTAGTGGTCATGTATGTCGATAACACCACAAGAACACTTTCATCCCAATCATCCTTGTTTGTGAAACATAATTTTTTCATCCCCTTCCCCAAAATTTATTTAATGCTTCTACAACTCCATTAGCCTGAGGATGATAAGGGATACTCTTGTTATGTTATATTAAAACTCTTTAGTCAAGGTAGATATAATATTTCTCATAAAGTGCATACCTTTGTCACTTGTCAAATTTATTAAGAAATCAAATCTAGTGATGATATTCTTGAAAATGAACTTGGCAATAACATTAGTCGAGCAATATTTCATAGGCTCTGCCTCTACCCATCTAGTGATATAGTATGTTACAGTGACGATATAACGAGCCTTGGAATGGAATGCGAGAGGGTTGATGGGTCCCATGAAATATACAACCCGCTTCTCAAAATTTTACAATGCCCTAACTGGATGGAGTGGTAGCTCATCTCTTCTAGAGGGGTTCCCTACTTATTGACATTCATCACAAGCTTTAGCATGCTCCTTGGCATCCTTGAACACAATTAACCACCACAACCCAACATGTAACACCTTGTGACTAGTTTCTTTATCTCTCACATGTCCTTGCGCAACTCCACTATGGAATTCCCACAAAATATCCCACTGTTCATGGTCCATTGCAGAATGTGTAAGAATAGCATTGATGCCCAACTTGTACAAGTGTCCTAGAATCAATTAATACTCTATAGCTCTGACCACCATGTGCCTCTTTTGAGTTGTAGAATATCCTTCTGGTGTGACACCGATGGTTAAAAATAGAGCAATCTTGGCCAAATAATCAGGAACAACCTCTATTTTAAACAAATGTGCATTGGGAAGTTGATCATCTATAACACCTCTTGATTCTCTTGATTCTAACCTAGAAATATGATCGAGCCCCATATTATGATTACCTAGTTTGACCACAACCTCAAAGGAGAAATCCTAAAATAACAACAACCATCTGCAAATTCGACCTTCCAAAATAGGTTTGTTAACGAAATATTTTAATGCATAATGATCAATATAAAATTTAAACTATCCTCCTAACAGGTAATTCCTAAAATTTTGTAAAGCATACACCATAGCCAATCCTTCTCATTCAGTGGTTATGTAGTTACACTTAGCATACGATACCTTCCTACTTGCAAAGTATATGGGATGGTCACAATTTCCTTCTCCTAATCCCTTAGGCATCTACATGCACATGAAACTCCACTTTCCAATCAGGGTATAACAAGATCAAGGAACTTACCATATTCTCCTTGATCTGGTAGTCCATAGAAACAACTTATTCCTCTTTAATAACCTCTCCAATGGATTTATGATGGAAACATAGTTGTGGATAAATATTTTGTAATATCTTGTATGTACCAATGTAAACCACAACTATTTAACATTCTCGAGGGCTAGTAGGTTTACCATGACTGCAATCTTTGCAAGTCCCACCAATATTTATTCTCTACAAATGATATGTCCCAACAAATTTCCAAAAGGTAAACATAACATGTTGGACATGATGTTATTGTTTTGGCATTGATGTCAAATAGGGTATATGATGTTGGTATTTGAATTAATGAAAAGAGGTCAATATTATGGTCATCATCATCAAAATTGTGCATATGATATTGTCAAACTCATGCATTGTCTAAACAATGAATACTTATGAGTACTAAATTTGTCCTATCTAAATGCAAAGGGGAAAGAACAAAATCTGGTACTCAATAAAATGCATAAAAGGTTATGGTATGAAAGTCTCTATTAGACATCTTGATCTTCAACTTACATTACCTTCGACTCCAACTTGGATAACTTCGACTTGCAATGCCTTCGACTTCGACTTGGATAACTTCAAATTGAATTTCCTTCGACTTCAAATTGGATAAATTTGACTTTCATTGCCTCCGAATTTGAATTGGATAAATTCGACTTGCATTACCTCCGACTTCAAATTGCATTGCCTCCGACTTCGACTTGGGTAACTTTGACTTGCATTGCCTTCAACCTCAACTTGATAACTTCAAATTGCATTTATTGACTCTTTGTCAGCTTACTTTTCCTCAACCCGACTTGCATTTTGGTCGACTCATTTTTCCCATTTTGACTTCTGAGTGGTCGAATATATTTAATTTTATGACTCGACTTGTGGCTTGAGTGGTCGAGAATTTCCCATCATATAAACAACCATAGTTATAATTGTTTAAAAAAGAGAATTTTGTGTTGGTGATACTGATATGCTATAAGCCTCCTATTTACGGATCAAACATCTTGATCTTCAATGATTTAGCAAATACAATATGTCTGGAGTAACTGTAGAGGAACAATCGTTGGATGGTTGAGGTCACTTACTCAAATGTTTAGGCATCTAGGCAATAGGTGGCCCTCGTTATTATGTTACTTTTATTGATGATGCAACTAGAAAATTTTGGGTTTATTGCATTCGACAAAAATATGATGTTTTTGATACTTCTAAGAAATGGAAAGCTTTGGTTGAGAATGAGACAGGAAAAAGGTTGTAGTGTATCAAATAAGACAATGGAGGTGAATACTGCAGCAAGGAATTCAATGATTATTGTTCACACCATGGGATTCATAGAGAGAAGACAGATCCAGGAACACCACAAGAAAATGGTGTGTCAGAAAGTATGAATAGGACAATCATGGAGCATGTAAGGAGTATGAGATTGCATGTAGGGTTTCCCTTACAGTTTGGGAAGATTTTGTAGATGTTGTTGTTTACTTGATAAACAAAGGACCTTCAAGTTCTTTGTATGGTGGCATTCCAAAGGATGCATGGACAGGTAAAAAGGTAAACTATTCATTTCTGAAGACTTTTGGTTGTGAAGCATTTGCCTATATTGATAAATAAAATAGAACAAAGCTTGAAGAAAAATCCAAGAAGTGTAACTTTATTGGATATTTTGTTAATGATTTTGGTTATCACTTATTGGATTATGAAAATCACAAAATCATTAGGAGTAGAGATGTCATATTCAATGAGAAAGTCATGTATAAAGATCAGTTGCAGGGAAGGAAATAGGAAGAAGAAAAACCAAAATACACAGTGCTTGATGAGATCACTGAAAAAGAAATTCCAAAGGTACCAGAAAATCAAAATGTACAACAACATGAGCAACATGTACCTCAAACTCCTGAAAGTGTTGCTAGAATATCTACTAGGTTAAGTAGACCCCCTGAACGATACTCTTCTTCATTGTATTATTTATTGTTGACTGATTCTGGTGAACCATAAAGTTATGAAGAGACAATGTAGGTAGACACTAAAAGAAAGTGGGAGAAATGCATGAAAGAGGAAATGGATTCCTTGGTAAATAACCAGACTTGGGACTTGGTTCAGTTGCCTGCAGAAAAAAGAGCATTGCAGAATAAATGGGTTTACAGGTTGAAGGAAGAAGATGGAGGAAAAAATAGGTACAAGGCTAGACATTTTGTAAAAGGGTTTTCACAAAAGAAAGATATATAATTTGATGAAATATTTTCTCTTGTTGTTAAAATGACTTCAATTAGGACTATTTTAAGTCTTGTGGCAGTAGAATATTTTCATCTTGAATAGTTAGATGTAAAAACAACTTTTCTCCATGGGGTTTTGGATGAAGAGATTTATATGTAGCATCCACAGGGGTATGAGGTCAAAGGGAAGGAAAATTTGGTATGAAGGTTGAAGAAGAGCTTGTATGGCCTAAAGAAATCTCCAAGGCAGTGGTATTTGAAGTTTCACAGGTTTATGACAGAACAAGTTTATAGTAGATGCCATTCTGATCACTGTGTTTATTTTAAAAGGCTAGAAAATGGAGGCTATATTATCTTGCTATTGTTTGTAGATGACATGTTTGTTGCAGGTTTTAATATGTAGGATATAAATGTGCTCAAGAAGAAATTAACTAATTAATTTGCAATGAAGGATTTAGGTGTTGCAAAGAAAATCCTTGGTATGAGAATAACAAGAGACAAGAAAAAATGAAAATTGACATTGTCTGAGGATGAGTACATAGAGAAGGTGTTGGAGAGGTTTATAATGTAGAATGCAAAACCAGTTAGTATACCTTTGGCCAACCATTTCAAATTAAACAAGGAAATGTGTCCCAAGACATAGGAGGAGATAAAATATTGTTATGAGGAAAATCTCTCTATGGCTAGGGGTAAACCACAACAAACAGAAATGACTGCGGAAATCAACTCTATTCTCAAGTATGCTATATAAAAAAATATGCTAGAAAGACAAGATAAAAGGCCTACCTTGTCTAGACATTCGATGAAGTCCACCATTGAGCACTTGACCCAAAGCAATATACCTGCAAATAGTCCTCAAAAACCAAGCAACGCAAGAATATGATGATAATATATGATGTTAGCACATTCAATGGAATAATCCATCAACATTCATAACAAATATTCCCATGGAATAATAATTCAAATATTTGCAAGATATCAATTGGACGAGAAAATAGTATTTCTATTAAGATATAATCAACAGAAGTGAATAAGTTACAAACTTCTGTGTCAACACGGTTCAAAACCAAGAAACTGAGTTCCTTCCAGTTGGGCCTCCACCACTTCAATCCTACACCAAAGGAAAACTCATGTAAGAGAGACAATGAAGTTCTCAATCAGTAAGGGAAGAGCTTGGGGGATGAACAATGTGTTCAGACTTAAAGGAGAAAGGGATGCTGACTCAATGTGAAGTGAATAATTCCTCCAGAGTAACTTTTCTCTCAAAGTTGAATTCTTTCTTCTCTTTTTAATATCTTGGATTTGGCCCATTTATAGCCTTAAAGTGGAACTGAAGGGTTGATTCAGAACGTTTCCAGTATATGGAAGGCCAAGGATCATTGATCTCGTGACACGACATGGAATCCCGACACTATTTTTCAATTTTGGGCACATTTCCCGATGTACATGGGCTGTAGTGGTGCAACCTGCATAAACACATGTTGTATACTAGGCAAGGTGCATATATGTGGAAAAAATTATATTTTTAGCTCTGGGATTTGAAAAAAGGGATTACAAATCTGCATAGGGAAATGGAAAAAGGTCTTATGTGCAAGATTGCATGGGGTGAGGCAAAAATTGCTATAAAAGATGCCCGCTAATGTGTGAGGTTAGAGGAGTACCTGTGATGGCCGAAATACATTATAAAAAACCTAGAACTGGAGTAATGGGGACCCAGCTGGAAGAACTAGTTGCTCATTGCAATCTGTACTGACTTTGCATACATGGATGCCAATTTGAATTACACTGTAGATCTATGTGAAAATATACCAAACAACTATCCATGGAAATGAATAGGTAAATAAAAATGCAGTTACATGCCAAAGGTTGTCATAGTCACGAACAAGGCCCAATAAAACCAGTCTCAAAATCAATCTGAAGATATTTATATACAATGGAGTAAAATATGATCTCCCATGATCATTGAAGTCACACATGTACTGGTCCGATGAAAAGGTAGCAACAACTTAGGAAAGATGCGACAACATACTGATGTCTTCAATTCTTCTACACAATCCGCCAAAGGTGCAAGTCTACATCGTGTGAATAAATGATTTGAGGTCGAACGCAATGAGACTTTGTTTGATTACTGGTCATTGAGGTATACCATTAACAAATGCGAGACAACCTACCGATGATGAATGCAGGTATCAAGGTACCAAGTACATTCTTACAAGTGTGAATAAAGGATTTGGGTTCAAACACTTGAAGAATCCATCAATTAGGAGGCATTGATGTATTCCCAACTGTCGATGGCGAGAGAACCTGCCACTAATGACTGCAAGCCTCTAGGTAGTCATAGGACTCTAGGTCTCATTTCCATAATAGATGAGTTAAATTCGATGGAAGGAGACCCGCTGAAAGAAGAGCATTAAGGAATCTCTCATCATTCAACATGAGTTACAAAGTAGTATCTTGATGATTTGGAGGAAATCGAACGAAGAACATGTTCACAAACCAACGACCCTGTGCATCTTTCATGTGTGCCAAGTGCAACTGGTACATGAAAAAGACCCTCTGAATATCATCCAATGAGGAAAACTACTGACAAAGGCGAGGAAACCACCGATAAGGCTAATGGCATCAAAGACACTACACGAATCCCATTGTGTGAATATATGTCTTGTCGTCGAACATAAGGGAAACCACCTAGTCAATGACCAATGATGAAATGTCGACTGCTGGGTTCAAGGTTACCTACTAATGAGGAAAGTAGGACCAGGGTGCGTAATAGTACTACAACTTCATGTGATTATGAGAAAAACTAAGGGTATGGCCGACATGGAAAGTCAAGAGTTCTGAGGAATGGTCGACACAGGATTATAGACATCCTTTGAACAAGAGCATGAGACATATGGAAGATTCTGGCAACATAGACTCAATGATGAAAACATGATATGTAGGAGGAATCAATCGAACACTCCACAGGGACTGGAAGAGTAACCAGTCGGGGGAGTAAACTCTCTATAATGAGCTCAGCTTCCTAAGGCCATGCTAAACCCAAAATTATGATGACAAGTGGACTCAATAACTTTGTGCTCTGTTCAAAGGCGACACGACTGCTTCCAATATAAGATAATACTCCCTTCCCTCCATTATTTTTTTGTTTTTTCATAGTCAAATGAATGTTATGATACAGAGGAGGAAACAAGTGTTGCAAGTAAGAAAAACTAGTTCCAGTAGTGGAACATACCTATGCTCAATGCAAGGAGGTGCATGCAGGAGATGGACACTCGGGGGAATTTTCCCTCGTGGGTATAGGGTGTAAAGTTGCAAAGGATATAAACGAGGCTCTGCTTGGTTGAGGATGCAAAAATGCTGAGGCAAAATATTTATAATGCAAATCGAGAACCAACTATAGGCTCAATACTATAAGCAAGGGAATGAGATGCAATCACAACTTAACGCCAACAAATGTCCTTTTCATAATCTTAGTCTACTTGGTGTGAAAAAGGGATAAACTTGTACCAAATAGATGTCCTTTCAAATCCAATTTACGAGTGTGAAAGAGACAAGTTCACTCAGAATTATTTTTTCTTTTTGAAAACGAGTCAGAAAAGAGATTAACTAAGACTCACAACCTTTCAAGTCCAATTTAACGAGTGTGAAAGGGAAAAATTCACTCGACAATCTTTTTTCTTTTTAGACGAGTCAGAAACAAGCTTAAATCAGATTCACTTGGGAGTTTCTAGGCGACAAGTTATGGGGGAGGCCAAGGCTCCCGTGTTGGACTTCTTTGAAATGTCAGTATCTTACAAATAGCCGACACAAGCTTGGGAAAACCCAAATATCTCCAAGTCTAGCAGAGGTTACTGTCTCCGTGATATATCAGATGATGTCTCTTACTTGAAAGGAAATAGGCGGAAGCATTGGATACCCCACAGGACCGTCCCAATCAAAGGGAACTTCTCTGGGACTTGGAGGAAGAGTACTCGGGGAGAGTAAAAATCTCTCTTGTTCAGAAGGTGTAGTACAAAAAATGATAATGACATGGTTGAAGGATGCATCACCCTCCAAAAGGAGAGTTGGATTGACCAGAGACTTCACTGGTACAACCACTTCTTCAAACCCGGGTTGAGTATGATGCATGATAACGGGGACAGGAAACACATTTCCCTCGACAACAGGGGTGTGGTCAGGATATGATTACATCGACATGACTGCCATGTCAATCAAAGGAGAAACATGGTGTGGGGAAACCATAGACGCCTCAGGACTTGAAGGGCCCTCAGGTGAGAACTAGGCTTTTGGTATCCCAACAATAGCAGGACACAAACGAGTAAGGTGATTTCCTTTGCAAGTCCTACATAGGAATTTGGGATTACATATGAGATGTCTAGGCTTCTCAATCATATGAATACCCCCAGAGTCATTTACAATGGCTGGTGACATGCTCTCAGCATGTCTGGCAAGGGTGAGAGAGTCATCTCCCATATGATGTATAGAGGTTGGATATGTGACATCGATATGACTTGTGGCAACTCGAGTGATGCCCCCAACATGACTAGCAGTAGTTGGTTGCGGGTCTTAAACGTGACTTGTAGAGGTCGTCGACCAATCTCCAACATGACTAGTAGTGGTTGGTTATGGAGCTCCAGTATGAATGGCAGTGACTGGACTAGTGGTGGTGGTGAGTTGTGGCATTTGAGACCAAGGTCCCAGGAAAGATTGGTTTTGAAACATTGCAGGCCAAGAAGGGTCCTGGTTTACACCATGTCCTTGTTCGGAAAGGTAGTATCCTCTGCCTAATTTATCCATAGAGGTTTTTACAGGCATAATCACTGAAGCAGATGTCTGCAAAGAGACAAAAGTATGATAAGGATTATTCAAGTGAGGATATGGGTTGCCCCCATGTGAAGGGGTCCCATGAAGAGGGTATCCTGAACCATAAAATTGATTCCCTCTGTATGACAGACTCAGGGATATATGTGGACCCTCCATGGGAAAAGTGTTCATAGGAACTAGCATGGAGGACGAAGGATACACGGATGGGGTGTAATAAGTAGAATAACCACCCATTTGAGTACTGGCTCCTGAAAAAACATATCTAGGAATGGATCCGTAAGAGGGGAGGTTCCAACCTCCCACAGTGAGAGTTAGTTGAGGGACATGAATTCTATCATATGAAGACATAGAGGATAGGGCCATGGTGCCCCTGGATCCAAAACTAGGATTCATATAAGTGGGCCAGGGAGAGGGTGGAAAGGGTGAAGGCACATTTGGAATATCAATAGGAAAATGATTAGAGACCCAAGGAATGGACTGAGTGTCCTAATTCTACATACCATTATGAAAATTGGATGGATTCGTCCCCATGAAATGAGTGAACATCATGGGGAGGGGTAGTGGTAAATGAGGGAGCCACAGGAACTCTGCTATCCATGATAATGACAACTCAAAGCTCAGTATAAAATCTCAAAGTCCTAATAATAATCAAAGAGCACACCAAAAATAATCAAACGAACAATATGCACACAAACATGATAAAGTGGCTGAAAGGGGCCTCCCTCCCTAAAGTAGGTATGCCTCACCCAAAAGAGGTCTGCGACTCCCTGCTAAAGATCGAAGGTATCATAATCAATTATAAGGGCCCTCGTGGGATTAACAATTAGTTTGTTAGATCCCGCCAGAGAGGTAATCCTCCATAAAGGATGTGTGTTATCTGACCCTTATTTAACCCAGGGTACCTACAGAATAACCCCTATAAGTAACCTATGTGGAACCTAAGTCAAGAAACTAAGAAACCATGGTATAACTGATGCACAAGTGAATAGTCGTAAGTCAGGTCCACCTTATGGGCAGGGTAGCAAAGCCTGAAACCTTGAAAGAACCACCTCTCATAGAGGTAAGGGCATTATCAAGATCCCCAAATACGAATAGATCCCCAGAAATATCTCTGACACTAAGAAGGTATCGGGGGGATATCCCTTCAATCGACCTCACGTGACCTCATGCTTAACTCCTGTGTAAATGGAGCCTCCTGATATTACCAATTATACAATGGATTTCTCCACTCCCTTAATCAGACGCATATGTTGATTTAATAGTCTTGGAGAAGTTTACTCACAAAATCATATTCCAAGGCACTAAATCCTAAGCTAGTTTGTGCACCCTAGAAAATAAAATCATTACTAATAAATTTTAAATTATAGTGTTAATTTTAATGGCATTTCTTACTCAAAATGTGCGGTCGTGAAACTAGTGATGTTATGAATCAACAAGTAAAATAAATGAATATGAATACAATGAAAAGTCCTAACTTCAATTTCCAATAGATGATATGCTTCCTAAAAATACAATTTTCAATTCAATTATGCAATTCTAAATAAAAATGCAATCTTTCTTTACATGCAATACAATAAATGACAAAAACTCAAGAGATCAAAATGCCAATCAATGTAAAATGCCTAATATTTTTGTATTTTCAATATAAGAAAAATTAAAATGCAAGGAATGAACAAAAACTTGATATAAAGACTTTACTATGTATAGATAGAGACAACTCAAGTAGGATATCTTGGAGCAAAACACCCAACCCAATGTACAAGGAAAATCAAAATGAAAATATGATGAGAAAGGCACCGCCCAAAAATTCAACCAAAGACAGGTTTCCTGTCATTCCACAAAAACTTAACAGTCACTACAAAGACCTAAGAAGACTTAAAAATCATCAAAACCTACCCAACAACCACAAAACCTGGCAAACAAGCAACACAGGTTGATGTACATGATTGTTCAAGGGAAAAACGCGTATGTACACAACTTACAGAAGGAAAACACGCATATGTACGTGACTGTCAAGAAAAAACCCACGTATATGTGTCAAAACATAGCTAGGCTAAGGAGAAGGATGAAAGACTCAGACCCAGAGTGAATAGAGGCTTTCAAGCAGTCATACAACAAGAAACTCAATATGAACAAGAGAAATATAAGGAGAAAAACACTCCAAACCCCCAAAAAGAAGATTCAATCCCCAATATGGTCGCTAATTCTGTTATTAGAAAAATCTCTCTATGGCTAGGGGTAAACCACAACAGACGGAAATGACTACAGAAATCAACTCTATTCTCAAGTATGCTATATAAATAAATATTCTAGCAAGACAAGATAAAAGGCCTACCTTGTCTAGACGTTCGATGAAGTCCATCGTTGAGCACTTGACCATGTTGGGGTCCTATAATCATAGGTGATTTGATTATTCAACTATCTATTTGGCATTTCTCTCATGATGAAGATGCTTGGCTTGTTGGGCTTGGTTGATTTCACTTCTCCCTCCCTCCATTTCGCCCGATCCTTCATCTCTCTGCTGCACCCTTCATTCCCTCACCCTTTATTTCTTCACCCCTCTGCCAATTTCGTCCCTACATGAATAAACAAGCTTAGGCTAAAAAAGAATAGGTTAATAATAAATGGTTAGTGACATGTTTTAATACTAGTTAGCATAATAAATTTAATTTAATTAGGTTAGTGTGTTTAGGTTAAAAACTAAGTTAGTGAAATAATATATTAAAATTAAAACATTAATTAAAATAAAACAATTTAAAAAATTTAAAACAAATAAAAAAGTGCATATAAAAATAAAACACATATAATATAATAAAAACAAAACAATAATAAAACATTATAAAACAATTAAAAAACAAATAAAGCAAAATGAAAACATGTAAAAACAAAATAAAACAAAATAAAATAAAGACATATAAAAAAAAACATAAAACAACATAATAATAAATAAAATAAAAAACATATAAAACAAAACAAATAAAAAAACAAAACAAATAAAAAACAAAACAAAAACATTTACCTCCTGTACGCACATATCCCAAAACAAAATTAAATCAACACCTGTAAATTATTCCGGACGCCCCTTGCCATCCAAACTTTAAGGAGGGGGGGCTGGGAAGTGAAACCACCCTAGAAAATTTTCACCTCCACGGGATTTCCGACCCCCCCCCCCCCCCCCCAAA
>ML786975.1:193491-233286 GCA_009831015.1 Picea engelmannii
CACCCTAGGGGGGGGTTCGAAATACCACCTTCCCCTAAAAAAAACCGCTTTTCGCCCAGTTTTGCCAGTCCACTTCAAAGAGCATTTTCGGGAAAATAGAAGGAATTTTGAAAAACCTAGAGATTTTTTTCTCTGAAACAGGATGAAATTCAATAACCTCTCTCATTTTTTGCACAGGTATTAGGAATTGGGAGAATCAAAGCCATCTCTGAGCACTATTTTTCACGCTTCCATTTTTTCTAGTTTTTGCAGCAGATGTTTTGGAAATATGGGGATGAATTTTGAAAAATCGAAAGAGGTTTTTTCTCATCAAAGGAAAAATAAAAATAGCCTCTTCCATATTTTTCACATATGCTATGTATTGGGAGAATCAAATATTTCACTGGACCCTATTTTTCAGAACTTCGGGAGGTAGAAAATCAAAAGAGACAAATGGTAGAGGGATCAAATTGATAGATGGAAATGAAATAAAAGGCACGAAGACACCCGGCATTTGAATATGAGCAGTCAATCACCGAATCCAGACTCTACTGCCCGATTTCTACAGAAATAAGCTCAGTCAACATCAAAATATTAACAACACAACATAACTTGAAGACATGTTTTCAACAACCTTCATTAAATTAAGCACCAGAAATCCGAGAAGATCTACATGATATCTATATTTTTGTATGATGAATTCTTTGTAAGCAACTTATAAATAGTTCTGATTACGAAGTATTAAGGGTTGATCAATTGGGATCTTTTTGGAGGATGGACCTAATATTGTAGCAGAGCTCAGAAAGTCTCCTTTCTTTCAAAACTTCAGTAATACAATTGAGACATTGACATGATTCTTGTGTCATTTATGTTGGTGAAGTAAATCTACATTTTTTTTATGTTTCTCCTCTCTCTGTTATAATTTTATGTGTTTTCGATATGAATTATTCAATAGAAGACTGAAGGACACAATTTGTTTTGATGTGCACTCTGTTCTTGGCTTTGGATAATTTCAATGTTTTCTGCTTGAGGGTTGGTTCCATAATTATTAATTTCTCTGGTATAATCCGATCCCCTCACCTTTCTTTTTAAATAACTCATCAATATTAAGAATCTAACATAGGTGCCTATCCTGCTCTGTTATGTTGTCTGTAGAACCTTCCTTGATTGAACACAGACTCTTTGACTCCATTGCCCAATGGCCCTCCCTGGCTATTCCAACCAAACAATCTAAAAACCAAACCTTGTACTATCATAACTAGCCTAAAATTCCTAGCAAACAAAGCTAAATCATACAGAGAGATGCCTCTCTGAGTCTTGGAGGGATAGATCCTTGACTCCAAAGTGGTTTTGTAGTTACCTCTCCCCATTTCTTCTTCAGCCTAAAAAATTACAGAGTGCTAACATAGTGGCGACCATACTTGGGAATGTTCCTCATAAAGCATATCAAGTTCCAGATCTGATTACTGATGGTGGACAATGATTAGACACAAGAAGGATGAATCATCCACCCGACTACTACAATAAAATCCAATCAGTTTCAAAGACTCCACTCGAGGAAGAACCTGAAACAATGACAAGACAATCTGAAATGATTTGGTATGCAATTTGGAATTTTATCCAAGACGTAATTGGTTTTATTTTTAATTATTTCTTCCCTTTTTGTGAACCTGGCCAAAACCATATTATTGAAACTCATGTTGATCAAATTCAACCTGAGGAGCGTCAAGAGATCAAGCCTAGTTTTACAACCCCTGTACATACTCCTACACTTGTAAATATTCCAAATAGATACAAGCCCCTTGTCTTACCTCCTATACTCTATGATTTCCCTATAAATTATTACAAATATCTTCCCAGGTTTGATGGAGAATATGGTAACATCACTCCTGAGAAACACATTCAGGGTTTTGAGAATTTTCTTGATCTGTTTGAGGTGGAAGAAGATGATGTCTATATCATACCTTTTGCTCTATCTTTGCAAGATAGAGCTAAGGAATGGTTCAAAAGTTTGTCAGCTAGAAGTATATATAATTTTCATCAGTTTGTAGAAGTATTCCTTGGTAAATGGGAGATCAAGAGAAATATTTTTCTCATTTTAGAAGAATATGATCATTTGAAAGGAAAACTAGGAGAGACAGTGCAACACTTTTCCACCAGATCCAATCGAGTTTACAATTCCATGCTTGCTGATATAAGACCACCTCCCAGTTTAACTCTCTTACACTACCCAGATGCCTTTGATCTAGAGATGGCATTTCAGTTGAGAGAAAGACACACTACTACATTGAAGGAAATGCAGGATAGTTCAATTAATGTGGAAGCTGATTTATTGATCAAAAGGTCAAAGATCAAGGAAAAAGAATAGAATAAAATAGCAAAGGAGCATCTTTAATCTTAAGAAGAAAAACTAGACATTCTGACCAACACAATGAAAGAAATGATGCAGAAAGTCATCATGGGAAATGAACTTGTTGTTCAAGGGCATCCTGTTCCATTGGTTACAGAGAAAGAAAGGGTCATTGTTCCCAAACACTTTGCAAATCACCCTTGGTATCATGGATTGGAAAATGATTATTTCATGTATTCCATTCACAACATAGTCAAAGATGAAACTCAAACTCAACTTGTAGAAGAGAAATCAACTGATATGATGTGTATGATTGATGACATTTATTTCATGGATGATCTACCCAAGTATGATAAATATGATGAGAATTACACCAAGGTGAATTCTTCAAAACCATCAGCAACATATTCTTGGGAGGAAGAAGATCAGTTGCAACTAAAATATGACAGTCAGCCTATGCATAGAAATTACGACAGCAATGTGCAAAATGCAGAAAATCTTAGAGTAAGTGGAAAGGCTTTACCCTTATGTTTCTCTTGATTTCAATTTCTGAGAGAAAATTATAAACTAATCGTTGGTAGTAAAGATGGAGAATGTTCTGATCACTCAGTTGAATATGTCATTGATGATATGGAAGCTGGTCTAGACCCAGAATTGCATCCCTTGAGCTACATTGATTTTCAAATTCCAAATGAAAGATTAGAGCCTGAGACAGAATATGAGTTAATCCAAAATAATTTTGTACCATTAAGCTTTAATTCGTTTTAGTTTTTAAAGAAGAATCTTGATCATGTCCTAAATGATAAGCACATAGAAAACTATGAAGTGTCATTGGAACCAATGAAACATTCATCCCAATTCCTAGATGATCCAATATTTGATGTGCTGGATGACTTGTGTTGTCCAAGTCATGTTTCATTTTTTAGTTATGGACTTAAAAGTGGTTATGTGTAATGTCCCCATTTTGGGAAATTATTACATTACATAGTTTTATGCTTAATGGAGTAGCCAGATAGGAGTGACAACGAGTTTGGGAGATATAGAGGGGTTTTATTGGGCCCGACTTGCATCGTTAATCATATTTAATCATCAGGATCCATTCCACACTACTTGGCTTTGGTTCCATTGCATTCAGACGATTTTCGTAATTTTGAGTTATTATGGGTCATATTTTAATTAAATTCACTAAGAAGGTCAGAATGGGCATATTACTTGGAGAAACCTCTTAGTGTAATAGCTCATCAGAATCAGGAGGAAGATCACTACAAGATAAGATGATGAGAAGTGACTTTCAGTGGCCAGAGAATCCATAAGGATGGATAAATCACATTTTAGAGTTAAATGGTTAATTAATTAATTAAGTGATTTAATCAAGGAATAATAAAAAAAAGAAAAAGTCACTTGAAGAGAAAAGGTTAACAAGGGGGGTATAAAGGAGAGATAGGGGCCTCTATTCTCTCATTATGTTGATTGATTATTTTGTATTTGGCCTCTTGTCTTGGAGAGCTCTTAGAGCTTGGGGATTTGAGGGTTTTGGTGATAAACCCTAGGATTGGTTTCAGTGTTGCAATGATACACCCTAGCTAGTCATTTTGTGGGAAGAGATCACTCTGATTTGTTCATCGTGCTTCATTGTTAGCAGATTTACATTCAGTAGTTGAGTTTTCTTTATGTGTGACTGCGTTTTCAGAGGTAGCAACTGAGTTTGGGTTTATAGAGGGAGACTTGCTTCAATAAGGTTGATAAATCCTTGTGGGGGTCGAATCTCATTATTATGGGTGCATCCCTTGACTGTTGGTCGCATATCTGGGCATGACACAAGTGTATTCCTATGTGGACTGATATTATTGTTGTTTGGGGGACACATTTCTTTAGTCTGTACATATCTCTGTGTAGATGGGCGCATTTATGGGTATGAATTTCAAGATATAATATCTCTTTTGGAGGGACTAGTTGTACTTTGTTTCGGGCATATTTCTTTGGTAGAGGAACTGTGGGAGCATTGCCATTATTCTGGAGACTTTACCTCTGTTTACTCACATTCTGGGTGCACCATTAAAAGGGATTCTCTTAACTACAAGAGATATAACTGAAGGATGATAAAGGAGGGTTGATCCACCATTTGAAGGTGTTCTCTTATTGTTGTTACACACAGTTTCCACTCTCAACAGGCCACTACAAGAGTAAATCATTATCTCACTAAATTTCAGGTGACATCATATTATTGTTAAAGTCTGATTGTATTTGTTTGCTGAAGTCATAACCTGATATTATTATGGGAGGTTAATCATGCAAATGCTGATATAGTCTGTGTGTAATTTTCTTATTTTAAATAATATAATCAACCACCATTTCTAAGTGTTACACCTATAGAAACATATATCAGCTTGTAAAATTTCGTATGCACTATTAGAAGGTTTATCTATTATAAAGGTGGCAAGTTTCCATCTATAATTGTTGCATGCAAACTGTTCGAAGAAACATCATTATTATAACAACAGACTTCACATAACACCATACATCAAGGATTATAGAGGTATTTTGGTGTATTCTTTATTGATCTCTTAGTGACTTTCTTATGATTCATTCCTGTGTATTCATAACAAATTATATGCTGTCATAATCATCAAGTACATTAGAAATATATGTATAAATGCAATCTACATTAAGTGCACACAAACTGTTTGTCAAAATGATGCAATGAGTTGAGTTGCATTAAACTAAAAAACCATTGCAAATGCATAACAACCAATGAACTGGGAGTCATAAGGAGATAGGAACCTTTCCATATGACACATTAAACACAATAGAAACCATGTGTTGAGTTGGGCAACAAAGAAAGTCTTGGGTGAAGAAGAATTGACAGTGTCGTCAAAGTGTTTGACAAAATCTCACAAAGAAAACAAGTTGATTTCTAGCTAAGATTTCATTGGGAATCTTAGAGTGGTATCAGAGCATGGTACTCTACAACTGTGAGGTTTTGAAGGGAAAAATTGAAAATAGATACATGAGAAATATGGAAAATCAGTTGGAGTACTAGGTGTTTGAGGTGGGAATGAGGTTACAGTCACTCCCTCACTTCAAAAACACTCTTCTTAAATTTCTCAAGCAAGCAACATAAATTTTATCTAAGGTAGGCCAGTCTCCTTCACAGGTTATGTTGGATGTAATACACCCATTAAGGGAAGCTCTAGTTATGCCAAAGTTGTTGAGACATCAATATGGAGAGGTGTCACTGAGGGTGGCCATATGTATAAGTGAGATCACCAGAATCACAACACCAGACACTCCATACAAAGATGTTGTGTTGAGAGACACCTTCCAGCTTATTATTACTATTTTTCGAGGGTTGGATGATATAGCTATTCCCTTGTTTTGTAACAACCCTGGTTAAATAGTTTCATAAGGATTATTAAGTATAATTAATTAGATAATTAATTGTCCTAATATGGTTTTAGTTAAACAATGATTAGTATTAATAATATTGTTTCTTTATTAATTGATTGTTTATAACTGTTGATTGATTAATTAATCAACTAATTGATTACTTAACATATTCAATGATTTGGGTAAAGCATTAAGGGGCTTAATAAATTTAATTTAATCATTATGAAACTTTACGTATGACAGGAAAGGATAAGATAATAAAAAAAAGGGGATAAGGTAATAATGGGGAGGATAAGGTAATTAATGGAGGATGGGGAGTCGGTGAATGGGGGGAGATATGACGGGGAGGAGTCCTACGGGAGGCTATCATGAAAAATTGGGAGGAGAGGACTGTATGCTGGTTGTTGGATATTTTCTGGTTTTGGGGAGTTTTGTTTTGGGGTTTTTGTGAACCATTGCAGGGGGCACCGGGTTGCTGGGGGTTTTGGGCATGGGGGCCAGGATTCCTTATGGTATCCTGGAGCTAGGGAGTTGGACAGGCTTCTCCTAGCTGGCTGGGTGGTTAGTCGGTTTGGGTAGGGTTTGGTCAAAGCAATAGGTTGGGTAAGGCAGCAGGGAGGACAACCAGATAAGCGAGAGTTTAGCATCAGGAAAAGGTATTTTATTTATGAATTTGCTGAGTTATGTGATGATTATGTAAATTATTAGCAAGTTGTTCGTAAATTTAATTTATGCTTCTTATATGCTGAACGAAAGAAATTACTTATTGTTCTGCGTAGAAGTAATCTTATTTGTTAAAATTTATGAGATTTAATATTATCTGTTAAAATTTATGAGATTTAATAGGCTAATTAAATTAGGTCTCTACACATGGTATTAGAGCCCTGGTTCAAAATCTGGAGCTGAGGGCCTACCCACCTTAAACAAATGAAAATAGATTGTCAAAATTTAAATTTGATATAAAATAGTCACACAGCCAACAAAACCCTACTAAAATAAACAAAACGAAAAATATAACGAATAAATTATCACTTAAAAATCTAATATCAGGATCCAGACAAAAGATCAGGTTATCTTTGTGATCTTTTGAGGACATTGAACCAGAGAAACTAAGGTAAAAATTGAATAAAATAAACAGAGAACCTACAAAACCCTACTGCACTTGAACCAGAAAGGAAAATCCTCATAGACCTTAATACAAACCTTAATCTAGGTTATCCTTGTCATTTTATGAAGACTTTAAACCACAGATTGATGAGGCAACAAGAAAAACCAGAATTAGATTTACAAAAAAAAAATATAAACACACAAAAAAAAACTTGTCAAAGTTAAAATTTTAGATAAACAAATAAAGAGCCTACTGCACTTCTACCAGATACAAATACTCAGACCTTAATACAAACCCTATGCTATGTTATTATTGCAGTAGTTTTAGCAATTTTAACCAAATCTACTAAATTTCAAATTTCTTCAATGTCAAATTCAAATATTAGAAGCATTGCAACTTTGTTTTTGGATCGAATTCAAATATCTTAAAAAAAATTAAAGAAAAAGTAATGGAAGCGAAGGAAATAAAGTAGAAGATGTCAGAGACAGTCCCTACCGCAGGAATGCGGGTGTCGAGCTTCTTCCTCATGATGGCCCTATGCTTCGATGAACTGATAGCAGCAAAAATGAAAATTGAAAACTATGGTTCCGGCCTCATACCCCCCCAAAAAAAACCTTGAACAATAACCCTGCGCCCTCACTCTCCTATAACAAATGCCTTCCCATTAGATCTGAAAAAGAAGCATGTGACAGAATGAGGCTAATCTTGGTGCTGACGTCATCCAAAATAAAACCCTAGAACAATAACCCTGTGCGCTCTCTCTCCTGGAACAAACGCCTTTCACTTAGATATGAGAAAGTAGCTTGTGATAACACACACAGGACTAACCATGGCGCTCGCTTCATCAAAATAAAACCCTTGAACAATAGAAATGCCCCCTCGCTCTCCTAGAACAAATTTCTTACCCTTAGCTCGAACCTCACCATGAGTAGCGGCATAAATGAAAATTGAAAACTACAAATCTGAATGAGAGACTGCGAATACTCAATGCAACTACTCACTCTATGATAGAATTACTCCATGATATGTTGGAATATTAGTTGCAACACATGTCGGTCCAAAAAGAAAACACCTGTGAGAGCCAGACAGACCTGTAAGTGAAGAAGAAAAATCGCTAATTACAAAGCAAAGGTATTCATCTAGGCAGAGAGTACGAGGTTTCAAATCCTTCGGCGAAGAGGTGCAGAAGTTCAAGTTTATAAGAGGAATTAACCTCATTGTAGGCGCCAACAAAAGCGACAAATCGAATATATTAGATGCAATCTCCTTTTCCTTGTGTGCCAAGATATCGGCATTGCGAGTCCGTTGTAATGCTAATCTGCACTTGACAGACACTAAAGAGGCCTGCGAAGTGGTTCTTGAATTCGCGGTAACGGGAAATAATGGAAAGGAGTGTCTTGTGACGTTGCATGTTACAATAAATCCAGATGATTCCCGGCATTACAGAGTTGACGACAAGGTCAAATCATTGAAAGACGTTAAGGAAATGCTGCAAGAGATAAGGCTATATCTTGAAGGATCAGGTGCAGTAGTTTAGCAATCTCAGTCATGCGATCGAGGGATAGACCACCCAAATCCACCTCACATGTCAGGACGAAAGACAACCCACACAAGGCACCGAAGTGAGAGTCCATCAGGGATCCAAACCAACGCTCGAACCAAATCTCAGGTCATACGTTCGGATTATAAATAATAATAATAATAATAATAATAATAATAATAATAATAATAAACACAAATATTTATTTTAATCAAGTCCTAGGCCTTTACCCAGGCCTTTATACAAGTTGAATGCCCAAGCGCCACCGCCATACACAACTTTGGCAGAGCTGAACTACGTAATATACAAGCTGAACGTAGCAAGTGCCCAAGACAAAACGCCACGGCCCAGGGTAGCCTATAGGCTGTAAATACAAAAAAAATATAATAACACAAAAATAAAAATGAACAATTTTTTTTTACCACAGGTTAGCCACACATTACAACATGCAAGTCAAAGGATAAGCGCCCAAGCGCCAAGCCCATAAGGGAGTTTGTGTTCTCTACGCCTCACAGACAGCCACACAACACAAAACAACACACATAATACAAGCTCAGTGCCAAAGCCAGCGACCAAGTGCCAACATAAGCCACCGAGGAATGAGGGAACACACCATTGTGCTAGACGTGCCCTCCATTCTCGGAACACGAGTTACCAGGGTCGACCTAGCAGGGAGATGGCTATGGACGCCAACCTCATCCTTCACCCTAAACGCTTAAAAAAAAACGAAATGAAAAGAGGAGAAGAGTAGGGTTTGAAGAGATAATAAGGAAGAGACTAGGTTTAAGGGATGAGTGCTAGGAGGAAGGGGCAAGTGGGCCTCATGCGAGGACCCATGATGCCCGAACGTGATTATATAAATTATTTTATTTATCATTTTAATTTAATTTAATTTAATTATTTATTATTTTAAATTAAATTAATTTTTATTTTATTATTATTGTATATATAAACATTTAAATTATGTATAAATATATATATAAAAAAGAGGATTTAAGATATTTTTAAATGAATAATTTCATTTTTAAACTTTAAATTTAAGTAACAAATTTAAAAAAAGAGAGGCATTGATAATAGTATTAATTAATTAGTAACTAATTAACTAGTGGTTTGATGGATTAGCTAATTAAATGTGTAATTAACATTAATATATTTATTAATGTTTAATAACTAACATAACATTATGTTACTAATAAATTTTTATTTATTGAGTAAAAGTTTTGGGGTCCATGGGTTTTGAACACACATTCACCCACCAAGCCCAAGCCTTGAGAAATGTTCCAACACCAATGCACCCATGATATTACTTGTAGGTTAAATGTGTTGATCACATGCGAGGGTGACTTTGAGTTTGAGTTTGAGTTAAATTTTATAGATTAAATTTTGTTGGAGAGGATGAGTTTTGAACCGACGACCTATCCACAGAGTATAGAGCTTTCACCGAAGATCGTACACCACTGTGCCATGAAAGTAATGGTGGGTTAAATGTGTTGATCACATGCGAGAGAGTTAGTAGTTTTCTTAGGCAGTGACACCAAGATTAGACGCTTAACCCTAACCTAGCCAATCCCCTAAAGAGAGTAACGTTTGTTCACAGACAAGTAAATAAAAACTTACACCTAACCCTGTTTTCTAGTTAAGTTGCGCAAATGTGAAACGTCCTTGAAATCACCCTGAAAACTTTGGTTGATGCAAGTTAAATGATATAGGATGGTTAGGACTTGAGGGAATAGAGGCAGAGGAGCATCATCGTAGGCACCGCTAATACCTCCAGCACCGCCACCACCATCGCCCGAACTAGCTCTCATACTGTGCTTGTTGGAGGCCATAAATGAGACTTTAAAAGGGTGACAACCAACAGGGATCGAAGTGGAACCCCCACCATCTAGAACGGGTAATCCAGAAGCATCGAGGGATTCAGGGGGAGGACCTCCCCCTGAAGACATCACTAGAGAACTGCAGAAGATTAAACTTCCAGAGTTTGTCGGGGGTCGCGCCAGTGAACACGTAGAAACATGGTTGGAAGGCATGACAAGGTGTTTTGCCTTAAGAGACTATGCATCCACCTCAAAGGCGAAGATAGCAATTTTTTCAGTTGAGAGACAGTGCCTTGAACTGGTGGGGAAACCTGGAAAGACAATTGCATCTTACCCTGGACACCATATCTTGGGAAATTTTCGAGGAGAGGTTCTGAAGGAAATATCTGCCAACTTACTATGACAAACAACAGGTAGGAGCGTTTCATGCCTTAGTACAGGGAAACATAACCGTAGAGGAATATGAGATTAGGTTTATGGAATTGGTCAAGTATGTTTCATATATGGATAATGACCAACGACAGGCATAACGCTTTGTCTATGGGATAAACCCTAAGATAAGAGGTATGGTGCGGATGTGGAAACTGTCTTCAGTAGTGGAAGCTGTGGAAAATGCACGTTATACGGAGGAACACATGAACTTAACTGGAGGTACAAGACCTTCCTTTCTGCATCGTCCTGGATTCATGGGGAAGGCCCCTAGGACATTTTCTAGGGGAGGGGGCTCAAGGCCACCTCTATATGGTAACAGAGTCGCACCAAGGAAAATAGCCGTAGGGATTTCAATGGCAGCGAGTGCAACATCTTGTTCATCATCAACGACGCAGGCAGGTCCACGACCATCTCAGGGAGTAGCTAGTAGGGGCAGGGGTTCTAGGGGAAGGAACTCGTTTAAGAGACAGTCATAGAATAGTGCACAGATTCAATCTCGTGTTACTTGTTGGGGATGTGGAGGACCCCATTACCAACATGAATGCCTAGAGTTACAATCAGGATTTGTGCATAGACAAGGAAAGGCCCCGATGGGAAGAGCAAGTAACAGCCACCAGATTTACGCAGCGGTTAATAATCGCCAGGCCGAATATCAATCCACGGTGGTGGAGTCATCAACTACGCTAAATCATATCAATGTTAAGATTTTATTTGATTCTGGTGCGATAGATAGTTTCATTTCACCATCTGCATTAGAAAAGAGTGGTTTGGCAACCTACGAGCACGATGAATTTAAACAAGTCGAGATGGCTTAGGGGGGAAAATAAGTGGTAGGACCTAGTGTTGATAATTGTATAGTAGACCTGGGAGTGTGTACTGCCAGGTTGAAGGTATACGCCACTGCTCTCGGGGCATACGACCTAATCATTGGAATGGATTGGTTAGAAACTCATCAAGCTTTGGTAGATTGTTTCGCAAAAAGGGTGCTCTTTGTAGACGACGAAGGAAGGCCAGTGGAGATCTAGGGTGTACGAAGAAGGGTGTCATTACGATTTCCAAAACTCCAAAAATCCGTATCGGATGACAACGCTGAAACTTTGTGAATTGCAAATGTAGTTAAAAGAGTTACTGGACTTAGGGCTAATAAGGCCCAGTGTTTCACCTTGGGGTGCACCAGTAATTTTTGTAAAGAAGAAGGATGGATCCTTACGACTGTGTATAGATTATAGGGACTTGAACCATGCTACAGTGAAAAATAGGTACCCGATGCCGTGAATAGATGACCTCTTTGATCATATGAAAGGAGCAGCGGTATTCTCAAAGATCGATTTGTGATCAGGGTATCATCAGTTAAGGATTAAGGAAGGCGATATCCCAAAAAATGCCTTTCGAACTCAGTTTGGGCATTATGAGTTTTTCGTAGTACCTTTCGGATTGACCAATGTGCCAATAGTATTCATGAGCCTCATGAACGACGTATTCCATAAGTACTTAGACCGTTTTGTACAAGTCTTTCTAGATGACATCCTCATCTATTCCAAGAACGAAAGAGAACATGAGGAACAATTGCGAGTGGTGTTGTCCTTCCTTAGGGAGAACAAATTGTATGGGAAGTTGTCAAAGTGTTCGTTCTTTCAGAACGAAATTCACTATTTAGGTCACATCATTTCTGGCGAAGGAATCTCCGTGTACCCAGAAAAGGTAAAGGCCATTATGGAGTGGCCAGTACCGAAAAATGCCCATGAGGTGAGAAGCTTCATGGGGCTAGCAGGTTATTATCAGAGATTTGTGGAAGGATTATCAAAAATAGCAAAACCCATCATCACTTTGCAACGCAAGGGGGTCAGGTATGAATGGACGGAAGAATGTGATAGTGCATTCATTGAGATTAAGAGGTTACTAATTAGTGCACCAATTCTACGAGTGCTGAATATGGAAAAGGACTTCGCAGTCTACATGAATGCCTCGAAGCAAGGGTTGGGCGCTGTGCTAATGCAGGATGGAGGAGCGATAGCTTATGTGTCAAGGAAGTTGAATAAACACGAAGAGCTTTATGCTACTCATGATTTGGAGTTGGCAGCTGTAATGCTAGCTCTGAAACTTTGGAGGCACTATCTTGTGGGGCGAAACTTTGAGCTCAAAACAAACCATCAAAGTTTAAAACATCTCTTCACTCAAAGGGATATGAATGCCAGGAAAAGGCGATGGAGTGATTTTATGAGTGAGTATGATTTTGGTATTTCGTACATCAAGGGGAAGGAAAATGTTGTCGCAGATGCCTTGAGTAGGAGGCCATGTGTCTTCTCCTTGGTACCCTTAAAGGTCAATCTGAGGGAACATGTGTTGATGCAACTCCAAGGAGATAGTTGGTATTTAAAGGTTAATTCAAAACCTATAGAGTGGGAGGCAGTTAGATCGAAAGTATGAAGGATATAGTCTAGAAGCAGACAGACTGTTAAGATATCGAGGAAGGATGTACATCCCTAAAGGTGGGGATATTCGAAGCATCATACTGAAGGAACCCATGGAGCACTTTATTGTGCGCATCCGGGTGTGAAGAAGATGTACGCAGAATGAGGAAGCTCTTCTTCTGGGTAGGCATGAAGCGCGATGTAGTCCATTTCGTCGCCAAGTGCCTAGAGTGTCAACAAGTGAAGGCCGACCACCATCACCCGACAGGCCTCCTACAACCACATGATGTTCCTATGTCCAAATGCGAAGTCATTTCCATGGATTTTGTTGTGGGGTTGCCGCTCACATCTCATAGACACAATGCCATTCTTGTGATAGTAAATAAGTTAACCAAGAGTGCTCATTTCATTCCGGTAAGAGACACTTACGATGTCACTGATGTGGCACGTGTGTTTTTAAATGAGGTTATCCGTTTTCACGGGATACCTAATAAGATCATTTCAGATAGGGACTCCAGATTCACTTCTAGGTTTTGGACAAGTTTGCAGTCAGCGTTGGGGACTTAGTTGAACTTAAGCACAACTTATCATCCTAAAACAGATGGGCAAACTGAGAGGGTAAATCAAGTCATGGAAGACATGCTCAGGATGTATGTCATGGATAATCAAACCCATTGGGAGAAGTACCTACCTTTGGTAGCATTCGCCTATAATAATAGTTTTCATAGCTCCATCGGAATGCCACCCTACGAAGCCCTGTATGGAAGGCCATGCAGAACGTCGTTGAGTTGGGATAGACTAGAAGACTGATTCAAGAGATGGAGGAACAAGTGATTCAGATTAGGCAGAGACTAAAGGAAGCACAGGATAGGAAAAAAAGATATGCGGATGCACACAGGACCGACTGAAGTTATGAAGTGGGAGACCAGGTTTTCATTCGTATCAGGCCTAACAAGAGTACCATACAGTTCGGTAAGGGGACAAAGTTGTCACCTCGATTTATAGGACCATTCAGAATCCAAGAGAAAATTGGACCCATTGCCTATTGTCTCGTACTGCCAACCCACTTGCATAAAACTCATAACATTTTTCATGTATCTGTTTTACGTCATTATGTTGCTGATGAATCACATAAACTAAATTGGAAGGAATTGCAGGTATCAAACGTGGGAACTCTCACAGTATAACCATTACACATATTGAACCGTAGAGTCCGACAGCTCAGGAACCGTCTGGTAGACCAAGTTAAGGTCTAATGTGACAAGTATAGTCCAGGATCTGCTACTTGGGAAGATGTCGAGACATTACGACGAGACTATCCCTCGCATTTTTGACCACCTCGAGAATATGTTTCTCGAAGGTTGGGTGTATGTAACACCACCTTTTAACTTAGACATCCAGGATTACCTGAGGCCTACACTTCTATTTTCCTACTCACAGTGAAACTATTAAATGATACACTTAAACTTTTAAGACGTATGAACCTTTATGAATGTTTAAATATATTCGGATAATGATGGATATGATGCGATATATTGTGAGAATGTAAATTTTATAAATGTTTAAATGTTATTGATGATGATGGATATAATGCAATCTACTATGTGAATGTAAATTTTATGAATGATTAAATGTTGTTGATGATGATGTGTATGATGCGACATATTGTGTGAATGTGAATCCTATGAAGGTTTAAATGCTATTAGAATGATGTTGGATATGATACAATCTATTTGGTAAATGATAATTTTATGAATGGGTGTCGAAATTGAATTATGGGATATTATGAGATCTATTTCTAAACTTGAAAACTTTGATGTTAAGTTGTTGGTACAAGGATACCAAATTGAAATGATGATTGTATGCAATTACATTATGATAATGCATAGAAATGTATGAGTTTGTGTTACAGACTAATCTGTAGGTTATGGACTATGAAATAGCCCAAGGGATAATGATGATGAAAGTGGATGTCATGACCACTAGCCGAGAAACATTATGGTATGAATATTTGTATGTGAAATTATATTGGTTTGGATGCATCGCTATGATATGTGGACCAGTGCAGGATTTCAGGTGATGAGACTGCCCAAAACCAAATAAACGATGACAAAACTCCTAGAAACACGGTGCCACTGTATATTCCATTGTAGGGTGTGGACCCTAGTTATGATTAGGAGGGGTGGAGGAATTTCCCATTGTGTATCCTCTGAAACCTGAAGTCATGGGAGGAAGATGTTATCTCATGCTCCCCTAGACGTGTGATGATGATTGTCTGTTGCCTGCTGGGGAAGCTTGGTCAAGATAGTGACACTTCCACTTACGGGTCTATTTGGAGTTAGGTCAATATAGTTGATGCTCCAAGATAGTCCAGTAGAGGAAGGATAGGAATGAAGATGGAAGTAAGTTAGGGAGGAAGGATGAGTAGAAATAGTTGAGAGTGTATGGAGATTTGTCTTATGGTGGAAATTATTGTTTTTCCCTTCTGAAAAAAAAATGTGTATATATGAATATTCATAATTACGTAACTAAACCACAATTGTCTAAATAAAATTGTTGAACTAGATGATTGTAATTAAAGGATTTCGCAAACATTTGATTGGTTTATTGTATTTTATAAAAGAATAGTCTTGTTGATTGGATTGGATGCATACATAAATTACTATAAGGGTGATAGTTATTGATTATTAGTACATACATGAGACTTGTATGTACTAGCTACACATGCATTTCTTGTACATGTACACTAGTATGAATGAGTTTCTTGGTTTACTTACTAATAATGTCGGTTAATTGTTATGAATGTGTGAACCATGTTTCTTTTCCTTTGTATCATGAGATACCTTAACTTCGGGACGAAGTTTCCTGAAGGGTGGGTGTATGTAACAACCTTGGTTAAATAGTTGCATAGGGATTATTAAGTATAATTAATTGTCCTAATATGGTTTTAGTTAAACAATGATTAGTATTAATAATATTAATTAATTAATTGTTTATTGATTAATTGTTTATAACTGTTGATTGATTAATTAATCAATTAATTGATTACTTAACACATTCAATGATTTGGGTAAAGCATTAAGGGCTTAATAAATTTAATTTAATCATTATGAAACTTTATGTATGACAGGAAAGGATAAGATAATAAAGGAAATGATAAGATAACAAAGGAAAGGGGATAAGGTAATAATGGGGAGGATAAGGTAATTAATGGAGGATAGGGAGTCGGTGAATGGGGGGAGATATGACGGGGAGGAGTCTTACGGGAGACTATCATGAAAAATTGGGAGGAGAGGATTGTATGTTGGCTGTTGGATATTTTCTGGTTTTGGGGAGTTTTGTTTTGGGGTTTTTGTGAACCATTGCAGCGGGCACCAGGTTGCTGGGGGTTTTGGGCACGGGGGCCAGGATTCCTTACGGTATCCTGGAGCTAGGGAGTCAGACAGGCTGTTCCTAGCTGGCTGGGTGGTTAGTCAGTTTGGGTAGGGTTTGGTCAAAGCAACAAGCTGGGCAAGGCAGCAGGGAGGACAACCAGATAAGCGAGAGTTTAGCATCAGGAAAAGGTATTTTATTTATGAATTTGATAAGTTATGTGATGATTATGTAAATTATTAGCATGTTGTTCGTAAATATAATTTATGCTGCTTATATGCTGAATGAAAGAAATTGCTTATTGTTCTCTGTACAAGTAATCTTATCTGTTAAAATTTATGAGATTTAATGGGCTAATTAAATTAGGTCTCTACATGTTTGGAGAGAGGGTTGCCATTTTGGAAATAATGTCCAAGATTGAGTCATGTGTTTTGATGCTAGACATTCGGTGTGCTGACTTGATCCTTGAGATGTTTCACATTTTCCTCTTTGTTGTCAGTGGAGCTCATCCAGAAAATCTGTTAACATCTATGCAAGCCATTATGACTTGTATTTTGGATGAGAGTGATGATATTCCAGAGAGGCTAGTATCACTTATACTAGATTACTTGGGGAGAGAAAAGGAGGAGGTTTCTTCGGCTAGATGTAGACTTGCTATGAATGTAGTGGAGGAGTGTACAAATAAGCTTAAGCCATATGTGAATATATCATTCGGTGACACTAGCACGTGGGCAAGCTGATAACACAACAATGCATGAGGAGGAGTTGACATCTTCATCCTGTACAGAGGCTTGTGATGATCTGGGTGTGAGTACACCTAAGTATGATGAGGCATTGACACTGGATGAGTCACCTTTGGAGACCGATATTATTTTGCAAGTGCGCATGACTGAGGACCAGAGTAGCACATCAGATACATGGGAGAATTCTTATGGAGAGCCACACCATTTGGCAATGTAGCTGAAGGTTAGTGAGGATATGATCGCGGTATCTATGGGACACTTTGATGCTACACATGCACTGATGGAAGATTATTTTTGGAGGGCCTCGACAACACAAGTTAGTTAAGATGGGGGACTAGTCATTGATGACTTCCATATGCTCAGGGAGAGAGTGACTATGATGAGGGACGAATACCAATAATTGTCGATGGATAGGGATTACCTATTGGAGGTTGGAAAGATGTATCATAGGGCACTAAGGGAGTAGGAGGTTGAGGTGGACTGACTCACTCATGAGTTGGTGAGCACATGGATATTATTAGAAGGCACACAGATAGCCCTTCAAGACGTAGGGTCCAAATTAAAGGAGCACCTTGAGGAGACTAGTCAGAGATACACTACATCTATCTCAGTAGAGAGTCCAACATATCATTCAACCATATTGCTAAAGGATGTTGGTGGTTTATCGCTAGAGAACTAGTTGATGGAGGAGCATGAGGAGTACCCAAGATCAATGATGAGTTTGGAGAGATGTGATCAAGAGATGCAGGAGGATGCCCATGGTTCACAAGGACCACTCTTCATGAGGGTTTTTGAGATAGTTGGTCATATATATGCTCATGGGAATGCTAGATCTAGGGATAGTTATGAGGACCTGATCTTCATATAGAGGTTGACCCAATAGTACACCTAGGATCCATAAGGTTATAGGAGTATACAAGAGATCACATGAGTATGCAGGGACATACAATGATGAGTGGTAGTTCACAGAGACATACATAGGTGTACAGTGGGATTCAAGAGGACACACTGGATTGCAAGGAGGAGATGTACTTCGTAGAGCATGGATATTCCTTTCCCTTGCAACAATACATAGATTTGGGAGATCACCCTCACAGTAGCAGTAGTAGTGATGATGGATGGAGAGTGATTGAGCCGCAGATTATGGAGATACCTACTGTTGTACTCTATGGTTGGTTTTCAGTGATGAGTACAGGTGATTACTTACCATGGGTGCCAGTGGATGAGATTTTGGTCAAGTCCTTGGGATTGACCAAAGAATACAATACTTTGCAGTCCTACAGTTGGTTGTAGATATTTTTGATAGCCTTTCTCGATACCTTCATCATTGACAACAACACAGGGGGAGATAGACAGTGGTAAGGGACATGGAGAGTTGGTAGGTTGAGACCACCTGACAAGGGTGTCTTTATTACATACAACATGATAGGGGTGGATCATGAGAGACTAACAATTGAGGCCTTGGGTGTGATGGAGAGTATCTTAGGCCATGGGATAGAGGATATCTCAGAGGTTGATACATATTTAGATTCTCATTGGGATGAGGATGGAGGGATTTTGATAGTTACCAGTAGGTCACATCAACAATTAGTGGGGATTGGAAGTGATGGACTTCCAAATTTGACATAGGATCTGGGAGTCCAGTTGGTCAGTAGTTTGTTTAATCTTATGAGGATCCATGAGTGGAGGATCCATTATGTATACTTTGAGCAAACAATCATGATCAAAGTAGTGCAACGTTAGCATGATGATCCCTGTCAGAGACTAGCATGGGACCCTAGGACTACAAGGATGGGAATTTCATTGACTTATGGAGGCGAGTGGATCTTTACAAGGGGAAGTCACTCTAACTTTCCATTGAGCTTCAGTATTGGGGGGAGCACATCACTTGTTGGTGACTCATTGAGGTCTTGTAGTACCTTGCTATGGTAGAAACATGTTCATTTGGTGGAGGACGTGTTGGGGTTGGTACGGTCTTGGAGGAAAGACTCATTTCGGGTTGAGACCATGTGTTATTTGCAGGAGACTCATGGTATTGATATGTTACGGGACTATATTTCACGAGGAATTGTAGTGCACATTTTGATACGGGATCTAGGGACTGGAGTGCTTGGTAGTTCAATGTTTGATGGAGTTGAGTTTCAAGTAGAGTGGTTGCTCGGGGAGTTGACTGATATTCTTTGGCCATTGATCATTCTACTCATAAGGAGCATGTGGGTGTCATGCCTGGTGAGCACTTGGAGAGGCCACATATTGAGGGGAGTATACCTTGTGTCACATAGGTGGATATGGGACCCTGGTATCATATATAGTTGGATTTAGTTATTGCTTGAGGACAAGATATATTTCAACAATGAGGACTGTAATGTCCCCATTTTGGGACATTATTACATTACAGAGTGTTATGCTTAACATAGTAATCAGATAGGAGTGACAATGAGTTCGGGAGATATTGAGGTTTTTTATTGGGCCCGACTTGAATCATTCATCATATTTCATCATCAGGATCCATTCCTCACAACTTGACTTTGGTTCCGTTGCATTCCGACGATTTCCGTAATTTTGAGTTATTATGTGTCATATTTTAATTAAATTCACTAAGAAGGTCATAATGGGCATATTACTTGGAGAAACCTCTTAGTGTAATAACTCATCAGAATCGATAAGAAGAGCACTACTGGATGAGATGATGAGAAGTGACTTTCAGTGGCCAGAGAAGCCATAAGGATGGATAACTCACTTTTTAGAGTTAAAATGGTTAATTAATTAATTAAGTGATTTAATCAAGGAATAATAAAATAAAGAAAAAGTCACTTAAGGAGAAAAGGTGAACAAGTGGGGTATAAAGGAGAGATAGGGGATTGTATTCTCTCATTATGTTGATTGATTATTTTGTATTCGGCCTCTTGGATTGGAGAACTCTTAGAGGTTGGGGATTTGAGGGTTTTGGTGACAAACCCTAGGATTGGTTTCAGTGTTGCAACGATACACACTAGCTAGTCATTCTGTGGGAAGAGATCACTCTGATTATTTCATTGTGCTTCATTGTTAACAGATTTACATTCAATAGCTGAGTTTTCTTCATGGGTGACTACGTTTTTAGAGGTAGCAGCTGAGTTTGGGGTTATAGAGGGCGACTTGCTTGAAGAATGTTGATAAATCCTTGTGGGGGTCGAATCTCATTATTTTGGGTGCATTCCTTGACTTTTGGGTGCATATCTGGGCATGAGACAAGTGTATACCTATGTGTATTGATATTATTGTTGTTTGGGGGACAAATTTCTTCAATATGGATGTATCTCTGTGTCGCTGGGCGCATTTATGGGTATGGATTTTGAGATATAATATCTTTGTTGGAAGGCCGAGTTGTACTCTGTTCTGGGCGTATTTCTTTGGTAGAGGAACCGTGGGAGCATTGCCATTATTATGGAGATTTTACCTCTGTCTACTCACATTTTGGGTGCACCATTAAAAGGGATTCTCTTAATTGCAAGAGATATAACTGAAGGATGATACAGAGGGTCGAGCCACCATTTGGAGGTGTTCACTTACTGTTGTTACACACAATTTTCACTGTTAACAGGCCACTAAAGGATTCAATCATTATCTCATTGAATTTCAGGTGCTATCATATTATTGTTAAAGTCTGATTGTATTTTTTTACTGAAGTGATAACCTGATATTATTATGGGAGTTTAATCATGCAAATGCTAATATAGTCTATGTGTAATTTTCCGATTTTAAATAAGATAATCAACCACCATTTCTAAGTGTTACACCTACAGAAACATATATTAGATTGTAAAATTTTCTATGCACTATTAGAAGGCTTATCTATTATAAAGGTGGCAAGTTTCCATCTATAATTGTTGCATGAAAATTGTTCAAAGAAACATCATTATTATAACAACAAACTTCACATAACACCATACATCAAGGATTATAGAGGTATTTTGGTGTATTATTGATTTCACTCTTAGCGACTTTCTTATGATTCATTCTTGTGTATTCATGACAAATTATATGTTGTCATAATCATCAAATACATCAGAAATATATGTATAAATGAAATCTACAACAAGTGCACACAAACTGTTTGTCAAAATGATGTAATAAGTTGAGTTGCATTAAACTAAACAACCACTGAAAATACATAACAACTAATGAAATGGGAGTCATAAGGAGATAGAAAACATTCCATATGACACAATAAACACAATAGAAACCTTGGGTTGAGTTGGGAAGAAAAGAAAGTCTTGGGTGAAGAGGAATTGACCTTGTTGTCAAAGTGTTTGACAAAATCTCACAAAGAAAACAAGTTGATTTCTAGCTAATATTTCATTGGGGATATTACATTATGATATAGACATGATTATGAAATCTCTTTCATGCTCTGTTTCAGCAGGAGTCTCATTTCAAAGTTGAGCAGAAATTTTGCAGCCATATAAAGAATTGTATAATCATGTAAAAAACATTTGTGTCATACCCAATTATGACCATAAATTTGTTGAAAGTCAAGAAATAGGTCGTGTCTTTCCTGATCCCATAGAAGATTACATGGAATATTTTTTTAGCATAAAAGTTCAATCATATTTTCAACATTGGCCATTACACTTTGCAGTTTTGATTCTGTGGACAAAAGGTCAAGTTGTCCTTTCGATTGTGCTAACAAGCAGTCAAGCAATCCACCTGTTTCAACAATTACTTGACTGGCTTCATTGTCATTTTTGTATTATTTGATTCAACATGATTTTCAATAGTATAGGTAGGTAGAAATATGCAAATAAGCTCAGATCTTTGAGCATCCCTTTCAACAATTTTTTCAATATCAATTTCAAATTTCAGTCTTCAGTTTGATTTGGTTTTAGTTGAAGGAACATAACAGGTACACCTTGCAGAATAAAGTTTTGGGATCATCCCAATGATTAAAGCACCAGTCTAAGTGTTCAGAGTTGTGTGGTTCTTGTCACCTCTTGAAAGAGATGCCATCCTCAGGTGGAGCATATTTTGGGGTCCTATAATCATAGGTGATTTGATTCTTCAACTATCTATTTGACATTTCTCTTGTGATGAAGACATATGTATTGTTGGGCTTGGTTGATTTCACTTCTCCCTCCATCCATTTCGCCTAATCCTTCATTACCATGTTGCACCCTTCATTCCCTCACCCTTCATTTCTTCATGCTTCCCCCAATTTCGTCCCTACATGAATAAACAAGCTTAGGCTAAAAAACAATAGGTTAATAATAAATGGTTAGTGACATTTTTTAATACTAGTTAGCATAATAAATTTAATTTAATTAGGTTAGTGTGTTTAGGTTAAAAATTAAGTTCGTGAAATAATATATTAAAATTAAAACATTAATTAAAACAATACAATTTTAAAAAATTAAAACAAATAAAAAAATGCATAAAACATTAAAAACAAAACAATAATAAAACATTATAAAACAAAACAATAATAAAACCTTATAAAACAATTAAAAAACAAATAAAGCAAAACGAAAAACACATAAGAACAAAATAAAATAAAATAAAGACATAAAACAAAATAATAATAAATAAAATAAAAAACATATAAAACAAAACAAAAGCATTTACCTCCCGTACTCACATATCCCCCCCAAAAATTAAATCAATGGTTGTAAATTATTCTGGAGCACCCTGCCATCCGAACTTTAACAAGGGGGGGGTGGGGGGTGTTCGGGAAGTGAAACCAACCTGGATAATTGTCACCTCCACGGGATTTAGGACCCCCCCTAATACCACTTAACACCCTAGGGGGGGGTCCAGAATACCACCTTCTCCTTAAAAAAACTGCTTTTCGCCAAGTTTTACCGGTCCACTTCAAAGAACGTTTCTGGGAAACCAGAAGGAATTGTGAAAATTCAAGAGAGGTTTTTCTCTGAAACGGGATGAAATTCAATAAATTCTCTCATTTTTTTCACAAGTATCAAGAATTGGGAGAATCAAAGACATCTCTGAGCACTATTTTTCAAGCTTCCATTTTTTCCATTTTTTGTCATGTTTTAGCGACATATGTTTTGGAAAGATTGGGATGAATTTTGAAAAATCGAAACATGTTTTTGCTCATCACAGGCCAAATAAAAACAAAATCTTCCATATTTTTCACATCTGCTACAGATTGGGAGAATAGAAGATTTCACTGGACCCTATTTTTCAGAACTTCGGGAGGTAGAAAATCAAAAGAAACAGATGGCAAAGGGATCAAATTGATAGATGGAAATGAAATCAAAGGCACGAAGACACCTGACAGCTGAATATCGGCTACCAATCACTGAATCTAGACTCTACTTCCCTATTTCTGAAGAAATAATCTTAGTCAGCATAAAAAGATCAACAACGCATCAGAAATTAAAGACATGTTTTCAACAACCTTCATTAAATTAAGCACCAGAAATCCGAGAAGATCTACAAGATCTCTACATTTTTGTAATCTGAATTCTTTGTAAGCAACTTATAAATACTTCTGATTACGATGTATTAAGGGTTGATCACTTGATATCTTTTTGGAGGATGGAACTAATATTGTAACATAGCTCAACAAGCCTCATTTCTTTAAAAACTTCAGTAATACAATTGAGACATTGACAAGATTATTGTGTCATTTATGTTGGTGAAATACATTTTCCTTTGTTTATGTTTCTCCTCTCTCTGTTATAATTTTATGTGTTTTCGATATGAATTATTCAATAGAAGACTAAAGGAAATAATTTGTTTTGATGTGCACTATGTTCCTGGCTTTGGATAATTTCAATGTTTTATGCTTGAGGGTTAGTTCCATAATTCTTAATTGCTCTGGTATAATCCTATCCCCTCATCTTTCTTTTCAAATCACTCATCAATATTAAGAATCCAACATAGGTGTCTATCCTTATCTGTTATGTTCTCTGTAGAACCTACTTGATTGAACAAAGACTCTTTGACTCCATTGCCCAATGGATCTCCCTGGCTGTTCCAACCAAACAATCTAAAAACCAAACCCTATACTATCATAACTAGCCTAAAATTCTCAACAAACAAAGCTAAATCATATAGAGAGATCTCGCTCTGAGTCTTCGAGGGACAGATCCCTAAATCCAAAGTGGTTTTGTAGTTACTTCTACCCATTTCTTCTTCAGCCTAAGAAATTACAGAGTGCTAAGAGACCCAAAGAAATATACCTGCAACTAGTCCTCAACAACCAAGCAACACAAGCATATGGTGATAATATATGATGTTATTACATTCAATAGAATAATGCATCAACATTCATAACAAATACACCCATGGAATAATAATTCAAATATTTGCAAGATATCAATTGGATGAGAAAAGAGTATTTCTATTAAGAAATACTCAACAAAAGTGAATAAGTTACAAACTTCCATGTCGTCACGGCTCGAAACCGAGGAACTGAGTTCCTTCTAGCTGTGCCTCCACCACTTCAATCCTCCACCAAAGGAAATCTCATGTAAGAGAGACAATGGAGTTCTCAATTAATAACAGAAGAACTTGGGGGCTGAACAATGTGTTCAGAATTAACGGATAAATGGATGCAAACTCAATGTGAAGTAAATAATTCCTCCAAAGTAACTTTTCTCTCAAAGTTGAATTCTTTCTCCTCTTTTCCATAGCTCAGATTTGGCCCATTTATAGCCTTCAAGTGGATCTGAAGGGCCAAGTCAAAAAGTTTCCAGTATATGGAAGGCCAAGTATCATTGATCTCGTGACATGACATGGAAACCTGACACTAATTTTCAATTTTGGGAACATTTCCCGATGTATGTGGGCTGTATTGGTGCAACCTGCATACACACATGTTGTATAGTAGGAAAGGTGCATTTCGGTGGAAAAAGTTATATTTTTAGCTCTGGGATTTGCAAAAAGGGATTACAAGTCTGCATAGGGAAATGGAAAAAGGCCTTCTGTGCAAGATTGCATGGGGTGAGGCAAATCTTGCTATAACAAATACATGTCCAGGGTCCCTTATTCATAAACAATTGTCATCTTGATGTATGTGATGGTTTGCACAAGACCAGATATTGCACATGTAGTGGGATTTGTGAGCAAGTATATGAACAATTCAGGTAAAGAAAATTGAGAGGAAATAAAGTAGATTCTCAGGTATTTAAGAGGTATTTCTTCTCATGCATTACGTTTTGGAGGTTAAGACACTGTTCTACTTGGATATGTTGATTCAGATATGGCACGTGATAAAGATAACAAAATGAGCCCCACAGGGTATATTTTTACTATAGGTTGAACAACAATAAGTTGGATTTCGAAACTTAAAAAGGTTGTTTCACTTTCAACAACATAAGAAAAGTATGTTGCTGCTACAAAGGTTAGTAAAGAGATGATTTGGTTACATAGGTTTATGGAGGAATTGGGAAAGAAGCAGGAGAATAGTTGGTTGTATTGTGACAACAAGAGTGCCATTCATATTGCAAAGAACTGATCCTTCCATTCCAAAACTAAAAATATAAAACTCAAGTACCATTTCATAAGGTCAGTTTTGGAAGATGGACAACTGAAATTAGAAAATATACATAGTAGCCAAAATTCTCCAGACATGTTAACAAAGGAAGTAACCAGAGAGAAGATGAGTTCCTTCTCAGTTTTAGTTGGCCTTCATGTATGAAGGAGGAGATGATAAATTTTCCAATTCCAAGAATGATCATAGTCCAATAGATACAACAACAGTGGAGTTGTTGTGATCGGTCTCCAAGTGGAATATTGTTGGTTGTGGAGCTTGATTATCTTCCTGATTTAGAGGTCTTTGTTTTCAATCGTGTTTATACCCCATGAATTCTTTACACCCATCCACATGGGGGGGTTGTATGGGGGGATTTTCCCCCCTACGAGTTTCGTGGGGGAGCATCCCCCTGGCTGGGGGTCTGGGGGCCAACAACGGTTCGGGGCGAAGACCTTGAAGGCAAAATTTCCTTGTAAATGTATATTGTAATTTCATAGTCAATATTGAACGTTCATCATTAAGTCATAGATATCACGGTAGATATTATGTTAGGGTTTTTTCCCTAGAAGGAAACTCTCTTTCTTTTGTATGAGGCCATTTGTATTGCGTCCGAGTATTGTATTGCATGTGTATTCTGAGTGAGGATACTGTGAGAGAAAGAAGAGGAAGTTACATTGAGTGTGTTGTAGGTTGTATCCCTTCATTTAGTTGGATAATAAAAAAGAAGGACCTGGAAATTTCTCTGGTGGACGTAGCCCACACAGGGTGAACCATGTATATATGTGTCTCTATTGTATTGTGAATCTTCTGTGTTTTATTTCCACATTTGTTTTATTTTATTGGTCTGCGATCCTATTTTTCTAACAGAGAATTTGAGTCCTCTACAGGTTGGAGCCTAATCTACAAGGAGTTGGTGCTTGGAAAATAGAGGATTGGTGTTTCCTTGAGTTGGTGTTCAAAATAAGAGAGTTTGGTGTCTCTTACAAATTGTAACTTGTAAATGAAATACAATTTTTATGATTGTTACATTTAAAATGCAGAGTTTTGTACAATCTTGTTGATAAATTGTTATGGTTCATATATTAATCATTAAAGAATTAATTTAATTTGAGAAAAAGAAACAATACTGATTCACACCCCTCTCTAAAAATTGAACAATATTCCAACTATTGGTATTATAGCAGGTTTCTTCACCATAGTCTAACCAATTAAAGGAAGATTCTGAGAAATTCAATGGATCAACAAGAATGAATGTCCTCCAACAGAGCACCATTGTTCAATGGAAATGATTATGCATTTTGGAGTATAAGGATGAAAATTTATCTTATGGCTCTTGTATGTGATGTTTGGCTATCTATGGTAAATCGTTACACTGCAACTACTGCACCTTTAGATGTTGTTGAAAAGAAACTATGCAATGATAATTCAAGGGTTGTTAATGCAATTCTGGGTGGATTAGCAAACCCCATATTTGTAAAAGTGATGCATTGTAAACTAGCAAAATAAATTTGGGACAAACTTAAAGTCATCTATGAAGGAGATGGAAAATTTAAGCAAGAAAAACTTTAAACACAGAGGCAATCTTGAAAATCTGAAGATGAAAGAGGAAGAAAACATTACAGAATATTTTCAAAGAGTGGATGAAATAGTCAATTCAATCAGAGCATTGTGAGAAGAGTTAAAAGACAAAATTATTGTCCAAAAGGTGCTAAGATCATTACCAATGAGATTTGATGCCAAGGTATCTACCTTGGAATATTGAGAATACCTTGAAAAACTTACAATGGATGAACTTCATGTGATTCTTATAGCCCATGAAATGAGAACAGGGCAAGAAAAGTCATCAAAAAGTGAAACAATCTTAAAAGAATCAAAAGCAACAAAGAACCATGAGCATGTGCCAAATGAAAATCACTCAAACATATCAGATGAATAAGAGGCCAATTTTATAATGAAACTCCAGAAAGGGTCTTGGAAATATAAAGGGAAGTTACCCTTCAAGTGCTTCAATTGTGGAAAAATTGGGCATTTTTCCTCTAAATGTCCCTATCCCAATCAGGTGGTAGTGGTGATGAAGATAATTTTGGAAATACTGAAAGGTGGGGAGGGTGAATCAATATTACCCTTTTTCAACAATTAACAATTACTTTGTTATTTTATGAATCACCACAATAGATCAACAATGAACTTGTATTGAAATCAATTATAAAATTATAATTAATAGGAATTACAATGTTTATATAAATATTAGTGAAGGACACCAATCCTTTTTAGAGCACCAACTCTAGGAGACACAAATCCCTTTCTTCATATCACCAACCCTATGAAGCACCAACTCCCTTATCTTTTATGTCACCGACCCTAGGAAGAACCAACTAACTTGTCTTTAGGGAACCAACCCTAGGAAGCACCAACTCCCTTGTCTCTAGGGAACCAACCCTAGGAAGCACCAACTCCATTAACTTTCAGGAACCAACCATAGGAAGCACCAAATCCATTAACTCACACTTTACTTAGTAAAGGATATGAACCCTTCCGTGATCCTCCCTTCCACCCTCACCACGTCAGTATCATCAGTTCCTCTTCTTGGACTATGCTTATGTTTTGATCTTCTAATATGGACTACAAAGACACTTCTTCTTCATCGTTCCTTATTTATTATATAGTCTTCCAACATGTGTGAGCTATGAAGCATTATTTCCCTTTGTTTGGACCATTTGACCTCTTCATTTAAATTAACAATAATAACATTTGTTTTCCTCCATTATTATTCATACATTATCATGAAAGATTTTTAATTTAGTGAGAGGGATTTTCATAAATCAATCACTAATATGGATCCATTTTTTTTTAACTCGATCCCATGCATCTTTATTTCATTCTCAATTTATGTTAATATGATCTAAGCTTTTTGATTAACGTTTTAATGCATTGCAAGGATTGAGTTAGTTAAGATAAATCATGACAAAGTCCAGATCCTATCTGGTTCAACCTTCCTTCTTGACTGAGATAAATTTCTTATTATGTGTGTTAAATTTCGCACATAAACACTTCGGGACCTATATTCTATATGACCACAGGTGGTGACCAGGCGCTAAGCCAAACAAGTGCTTAATCACTTATCAAGATCAACGGTCTCGTTTTAATTTCACATTGAGATGGACGGTTCTCATTCACTTCGGGATTTTGGCATTTTAAGACTACACCCTTTGTAGTCTTTTGATTCTTCTGAAGCAAATTCCGTCGCAGTGATTATCAAAAATTCTCTTCTTAATAACCTTCACATGTCCATGAGCTAGGAACATGGGATTAGGCACAAAGGATCTCTCTCTCTTTGGGTATTCGGCTATTCGTGACTCCGGGACTTCGGGCTACTCGAACTATGAAGTAGTTCAATCTGTTTGAAGTTTTACCTATTGAATAATTCATAACACATCGATGACTGCTTACTGTTGATTAACATATCATGCTTACTCTATCATTCCACTATGCTTGATCTAATAGTCCTTACTCTATCCTTACTCTATCCTTCCACTATGATGAAGTGTCCTTGTTGACGTGGTCTTGCTGATGTGGATATCCTGAAGTGTCATGTCTTTCCCCTTTGTATCATATATCAGACGGTCTAGTTTTCACTTGAATTCTTGATCCAACAACCCTCATTCACTTCGGGACTTCGGGGCTCCAGCCTTTGGGTGAACTTAAATGTTTTAGACCCCTTATCACTGAAGTGGTCAGTGCCAAAGTTGACCACCATTGGGCCCACCTATCCTCATCCAATGGTTACCATGAATTGCCCAGATCTGATGGCCCTCATTTATTTCATAAATTTGAGGCTCCGACCTTCGGGTAAACTTACATGTTTTAGACCCCTTTTCACCGAAGTGGTCATCACTGAAGTTGACCATCTCATTTCCTTTACTATGATTTGAAGGTTCCAATGTTTTCACTCTAGATCAACGGTTGACGGTAGTTCATGACTTCGGGGCTTCGGCCTTTGGGTAAACTTACCTGTTCTTGGGTTCTTTTTACCATAGTGGTAAACGCCAGAGCTGACCGTCTTCTTTCCTTTACTGTGATCTAACGGTTCCAACATTTTCACTCCAGATCAATGGTTGATGGTAATTTGTTTAATACGAGACTCTGAGATATTGTGGCTTACACTGTCCTTCCACTAAACTAAATCAAATGGTCGAGAATTCATCCGAAGTCCCTCCTTGATCTAACGGCTGGCTGGATTTCATGACTTTGTGACTTTGCGAGTTCGTGCCTCTACCTTATCTCCAATGTTCCCCGAAGTGGCGAAGTTCCAATGTCACGAAACTTACATTATCCTTCCACTTGGTTTTATCTAACGATAATGATAGATCCTGAAATGATATAACGGTTTGAGAGCTCACTTGAATTTCCTCCACGAAATCTGACGACTCTACATTCTAGGTCGAATATTGATCCAACGATTGGGAAACCATCCAAATCTCTTGCTTTAGATCTATCGGTTGATATATAATTCTTCCAAACCTCTGACTCCCCCTTGATCTGACGGTCCTAAATTGTCCCGAAAACTACATCAACGAACATGATTCCTCCTTGATTCAATGGTTGTGATTACTTCCAAAATTCAAAAGGGAACAATCACGATTACTCCACAATCCTTTGCATAGATTTCCTTAATTGAAAAAATTTGTTTTGGCTTCACTCAATCACACCTTCTTTGCTGAGATTTTTCTACATTAATCCACCTTAGAGATGATCTGGTAATATGAGGGACTCCTCTATTCCTCCTGCTATGTGTTTTGTGTAACCTACTACGTTATCTCTCTTGAGATTTGGTATCTTACAGACATATTTGATCTTCTTGATAATGACAATACCATAATACCATGTCCCACATTGATTATTTTGGCCCTCTTTGACATCACTGCCAACACCATAACATCATGTCCAACATTATCCCCCTTTGGCATTGATGGAAACACAACAAATCCCCTTTTCCAATCTTAACTATATTTTACTGATCATTCTCCCCCTTTGACTACAATGCCAAAAAGGGATGTTTCCTTTTATGGTGACACTTCCCCTTAGGTTACTCTCACCCTGTCTATGAATATCTCCCCCTGTAATCATGCTACTACAACCAATCATGGGAAGAATAATAACTCCCCTTGTCTTCTCATAATAGATCTGCTTCAGAAACCATTTCACATAACTCCACTGAGAGAATACATAACCGACACTGTTACTGGGTAGATGAAGACCTGCAAGAAACCATGTTAGATCTTGCATAGAGATATACCATCAAACCATGCTTCTTTCAATGATTCTAGTTATCTATTAAATCATTTGTAATCCGAGAGCCTCTTCATTTTTATGTGCTTCAATACTCATAGGGGTATCAACAGGAAAAAATTTAAGTCTTCCCTAATTTCTTCTTCCTTTCTTTGTTTATAATTTTTGAGGAGGAGTTTCAATAGATCATTAAAATAGCATTGGAAAACTTCTGCGATCATCACCACTCAATTATTTTGGTTGGTATACTATTGAAGATTCATCATCATCACTATTTTGTGTAACAAAAACATCTTCATCTTCTTCTTTAGAATTTTCTTTTTCTATTTTTCTTTGATTGGCTAGTGGACTATTGATTTGAAGGACATCATCAAGAACTACAATTGTGTCATATTCTTCTTCAGGAACTCTCCTTTCTTGACCTTGATTCTTTTTATATTCAAAAAATTGTTTTTTTAATTCTTTATTAGAAGTTTTACCCACCATTATGCTATTATTAACTTCATCAATTTCAAGTGCAATATATTCAACATCTTTCTTGCATTGTACTTCATATTTTTTTTCCATATCTATTTTGTTTGTTAGGGTTTCCTATCTTCAAGGATTGCATTGTTAATCTACATTTTTTGGTTTTATGGCCATAGTTGTTGCCTTTTTGGCATTCAATATTGAAGTTTTGCAACGAAGAAAATGAGTTATAGTTTCTCTTCTCTGTATTGTACTTATTGTTCTTATATCTTTGGAAATTTCTACGATTGTATTGTCCATAAGATTTGTAGTGTACTGCCTTATGTCTAAAATTATTGCAGGAGTAATAGTATCCAATAAATAGATATTTATTAGGGGGATTTCTTCTTCTAATTGTATTTTTCTTGTCATATTTTACTCTAGTAGGGAGTGTTGATTTGAACTTATGTGGAACAATTTTCAATGGTATCATATTTTCCTTACTATCTTCTTTTCTTAAGGATCTCTTTAGATCATATGCATAACTGATTAGCCTTTTGGCTGATCCTTGTGATGTAGTGGTTGAGTCTTGGGTGTATCCAAAACCAGTCTTATTGTTTGGTGACTTCTGACTACTGAGAATTTCATCCAAGATTTTTGAACTATTTTCAAATTTTGATATCTTATATTCTTTTTCAATTTCACCTTTTAGCAACTCAATCTCAGCCTCTGTATTCTTACACACTTGTTCTCTATCATTGAGTTCCTTTAAAACGACTTCTTCAATTCTTTTAGCTTCCAGGAGCCGGGACTTCAAATCACTGATGATCTGCACTGACTCTTTGATGGTTCTTGATGCATCTATTTCTTTTGATTGATGTGATTCTTCAAATTCTTGAAGTTTTTCCCTAAGTAATTTGTACCTCTTTAACTACTTTCTTAGTTCCTCCAGAGAACTAATCAATTCTGCTTCTATATCTACTTCACTTTCACTTCCATACTTTTCTTCATTATCTATATTATTATTGTGAGTGTTCATTCCCATAAATAGAAGCTCTGAATCTTCAGCTTCACTCATATATGAAGAGCTGATGTTTTCTTTAGGGTAGAAGTTTTTCTTTTTCTTATAAAATTTCTTCTTGTATTGGTTTTTATGGTTGTGGGATTCATCATCATCATTATCCTCCTGCTTGGGATAGGGACACTTATTAGCAAAGTGTCCTGCTATCACTCAGTTTGTAGTCAAGGTCAAGTAGCTGAAAGGTAAGGGTCAAACTGGCGTAACAGGAGCTCCCCCACCCATTGTCACCTTGATGGGGGGGCTCTTTCTGTTTAGGGTGGCTAAACCCAAGGGAGACGTCCCTGGCAATCTGGGGTTTTGAAAGGAAAAGGGTCAAAGTCTTAAGATAAGTTTTCCCTCTGCAGATTACCGCCAAATAGATAGTCAGATGAAGAAAACCCACATAAGAGGTACCTGCTTGCGAGACAAGACAATAATGATACTAGTACATGCAACAGTGGTCAATACTTCATTAATAAATGACTATCAATGTTTAATGTACATGGGCATAAATAGCAGTAAATATTGACGAAGTCAATGTTTGCAATAATGGCAATGGCAAATTTAAGTCACTTGTCAATAAATACTGGAATGATATAGCATCCAAATGAAAATGATCAGTCCTTAAGTAAACCCAATGCATTAAATATCATCAAATGCTCATATATAAAGGTTGTTGCGTCACTATACTAGGGATGACGTCAGCTTTCTTCTAGGGTTAGTATTATAGACAAAGAGGTCAACGTTTTGCAAATAAGCCAATGAAATTTATCAACACATCAATGTTTATCATAAGATGACTAAGCCACAGTGTTTTGTATTAATCAAAGGCTCAAAAAGGGCATGACGTCATCATCAATTTGAGGGTTAGTAGACGTTAGGGTTAGTTAGGGTTTCAAATTTGAGAGTTTTGAAAGATAGTTTTTTGCATAACAGGCTCAACGTTAGAGAGAAAGACCAGTGCCTTAGGGTATTATGGAGTCAAAATCAAGGGCAAGATCTCGGGAGGATCAAAATCTAAAGACTAGATAGTTAGGTTCTATGGTGCTGCAATGGCAGGGCCCTAGAATCAAAACCCTAAGGGGAGGAGGCTCATTCCGGTGTTGCTTAAGTAAGGCCTCATGCTCCTCCCTCTTTCTTTAAATATTCTTGGCAAAACGACTAGCTTTAAAACACAAATCTAAGGGTGAAAAGTGTTGCAAGAGCAAGGCCCTTCAAACCCTAAAAGTCAAAACCCTAGGTGTAGAATCAACTAGGCCTAGGACGTCTTCTTTCTTCAACTTATGTTCAAAAGCTAACTCAGAAAAAAGATGACTAGTGTAGCAACGACTAGGCTATATCTTCCTTAATCAATGGCTAAACCAAGTTTCTCAATCATGGGGACATATAGCAAGGACCTACTTGTGTGCTTGCTACATAGGGTTTCAAGATTAAGCAATATAATAACAATGTAACAATAAATGCAAGATATTTAACCTACAACCATTCATTCAAGAAGTTTTGCATGAAAAATACACTTACAAATCATGAAGAGTGCTTATCAAACCCTAGTTGTAAACCTTCCAATGAGAGAAACAACATAACATGCCAAGAAAATCCTCCAATCAAGAGTTGCACCTCACTTCCAAGAGCCAAAATACCAAGACAAAGACTAAAAGTGTGTCTCTCACAAGAGAGTGAGTTATGTTGTGATGAAAATGAGAGGCAACGTCCTCTATTTATATCATCCAAATGACCTTTAATTTAAAAAATAGGTCATTAAAACAACCGACAAGGCTGGCTAAGAATATTACACTGTTTTTACATTAATCTGCTAGAAAATGTCATAATATGAGCTAGAAGGGGGATGTAAAGCCCCTCTGAGGGAGATGTTGGCCCTTTTTGGGCTAGCACAGCATCCATAAAACCAAACGTTGGCCCTTCAAGGGCTCCTCCAAGATGCCACACGTGCCAAATGTCCTCAGCACACTGCCACACACTCCAGACAACGCCCAGCTCTCTCAGGTGACGTCCTGTCCATTAAAGGCATACGTTCCAACTGTAGTGAGTGATCCCCCCTAGGCCGGGCTCTGCCAAAGCGTCCTGGTGGAATGTCCTTCTTCCTTCTCGTGCAACGGCTCATCACAACGTTGTCCTGTCTCTGCCATCCCAACAACCATCTAATGGGCTCTTCAGCCCCATGGAGGTCTGAGCTAATCATATCCCCATGTGTACCGGTCCACTGGTACCTGTCCATCGGGTATGGTCCCGCACATCAAAAACTACGCCCTCCATGGGCTTATCAGTCCTCGGGATCATATCAATGTCAATCACATTTCATCATTAAATTTATCAAATACATGCATGAAATCCCTAGCATATCATCTAAGAGCTCAAAGACATTACACATATCTACTATACAAAGTTGAAGAAACCAACAGAATAACCTATTGGGATAATACCCACAAGAAAAGGAAAGTTTCCTCAGAGGATCATTCAAGCCATGTTTATGAAGTGATATGGTCTAGGGATGTCCATTCATAGTAAGACCAAGGGCAGGTGTTGTCTGTGGGTGCCTTTGTAGGAGGCGATTTGTACCCGTCATGGATGCATTTTTTCCAAGCCCCTTTATTGCCTTTATTTTTTATTTATTGATTTTCTTTCTTTTTTACTTCAAGGTCTGACTAGAGGACACTACCTTGGCGTGGTGACCAGAGCTGACAGTGTTACCCACTGGTATTTTTGCAGAAATGATAAGGATGGCTCGTGATGAGACTCCCTTTCCCTTGGCCATGCAACCAAAGGTCATTGCCCTGGCGTGGTGACCAGATGATGGAAATGTCATACTGCTAGATACCTATGAACATAATGGGCAGGCTCGTGATGAGACCTCCCATCCTCTTGGTTAGGTCTTGTTTTATTATTTTTCTTAGGGTCCCTTTTGTTTCTTATCGAGAGGCCTTTTATTGCCTTCTTGGGGATCCCTGGGTGAAGCATCTCTAGGTTTCATTTCCTATGGATTTTATCTTTTACCAGCTTCTTTTACCCCTTGGGCCTTTAGCGCCTTCTTCCCACAAGACAAAATGTAACCCTCAAAAGGTCATCCTAATGGCTAGACTAGGGGAATGGGATGGATGAATGGGAAATAAGATGTAAAATGATAGAATGGTAGGAGCGGACGATGGCTCTGCAAATCCTCTTTTGTGGCTAACCAAAACCCATGAATACAAGCTTGCTAAGTCACCCCATCAATCACCCCAACAATGGTCAAGTGGATTAGTGTAATATCCAAGCAGTTATCAGAAATGAAAGGAATCTAATGCATATATAAGAAGGTTATAATGATCAAACATGACACATACCATGATACCTTGGACCAATTACCTCATGGAGCAAGAGTCCTCTCCGATGCAAGTCCAAGCCGATGGTGATGGAAGTTGTTGCTGCTAACAGGACAAGTCTGGCAAAAAATAAGAAGGATGGGCCCTCCAGGGCCATGCTCAGGTCAATCCTGCTCTCGGTACTTAATGTCTAGGACCTGTGGGCCTCGAGACATGATCTCCTAGTTATCCCTAGATATCGGGGATAACATCTGGCTCCAACTCGGGGACATGTGCTCGCCGTAGAGCGCATGAGAACCTCAACATCTCTGGCATAAACCTGCAGACCTGCTCACACTTGAAAAGAAAGCATCAACGACAAAAGCTGGGGTTGTATTGCCACCCCGCAAAATAATATATGTATACATATGAGATAAAACAATCAATATGCATATATAAGGGAAACAAACAATAAATGCAGATGGTATAATACACAGAAATGCCTACCTACTCATACTTACCTGTATAATCATGTCCCACCACCTTGGTGGGGTTTGAGAAGGCGTTCGCTGATGGGTAATGGGCGCCTTCTTCCTTCCAAGGTGGACAGGTAATAAGAATTATCTACTGATTCCATTCTGACCTTGAAGGGTCCGAGCCATGATTGTGTACTTTCCTTTACATTAGTAGGCTCTCCTTTCTGAATATCCCACATCCATACTAACTCTCCCTCCTTGTATTTTCGGATCTTGTGTTTGTTAGTTCCTTGAAAAACCCTGGTATATTGTACCGAGGGAGGTGGGTGGGCTTCTAGAATAAAGGTTTCTTACTGGGACGGATGTATCTATACATCTTCTTTATCCTTTGGTCTTTTTAGTATCTTCACCGTCCCTACTTCTTTGTTCTAAAACTGATCTAGGAGTTGCTGATATTCTTCTTTCTTGGGCCACTCAGTCTGGTCAAAGTCTTCTTCCGTAGTAAATGGCAAGTCTTCCGGAGAATACTCTTGAATAATTTGTATCACATCTTTCGGTGCTTCACTCACAGTAGGAGCAACATCTTGTACATGAGTTCCAGTTATTGGCATATTGAGCAATCATCCATTTGTTCCATCTTTCAGAGGTAACCGCAGAAAGGTGAGATCCATCTGAAGGGACCCACCTATCATTGCACCAAACTTCCTAGATAACAACATCCCCCATACATCAGGGACATCAAAAACTATGATGTCTATGTGAATTGTCTTTTCGGGGAATTCCTTCAGTTGTACTTCGACATTTTCAACGACACGATGTGTGGGTATAGCTTTGGATTCAAATCCACACACGTTTCTGTAAGGCCTGGTTACCTTTAGGCCCATCTGCTGCATGACTTTAAGGGACATCATGTTTGCACCAGCACCTGTATTCAACATGCAATTATTGAGATATTTGTTGTTCATCATAAGAGTCATGAAGAAAGGTGGATTTTCACCGTACTGGATTCTGAAATGGTCAGCTTGCAGCATGATCGGGGGGTCCATAGGCTCAGCCGTTCCCGAAAAGAAGGTGTTGAAGCGTTCTTTAATAGAAGGGATATTAATGGCTTCTTTTAGAGGAACATTCACATGCATCTTCGACAAAGCTCCTTCAAAGTCAAAATCAAGGGTAATCTTGTCAGCTTTGGGATTTTTAGGAGGAGGAACTTCAGAAGATTTTGACTGATCACTTGTAGGTTGGCTTGGGTTCCTTCTCCGATATACTTGGACTTCTTGCTTCTTTAGCTTCTCTCGTGATTCTTGGTCCAAGTTGTTGATTATTGCTAACCTTSYTKCTCRGGYTGCTTCCTTCARGGCTTGTTGATGTTCTGCATYAGTGATGTTTATCTGAGGGAAWYCTGAGAAGCAGTCAAAGTTGTTGACTTGTTGCTGGCTGGCGTTATAAGGACACTCGTTCTCCCAATGTGCTTCACTGCACTCCAGACACCAGGGATTTTCATCAACAACATTTGCAGAGGCCAAAGTATTTGGGACTTCATTTTCATTCTTTGGTTTGTAATTTTGATTCCCCTTTTGGAATGGCCCTTTGAATGGGGGTCTGGGTGCCTGGGTCTGGGACTTCTCAAGTCTCACGATCCGGTTCATCATTTCCTCTTGATTCTTCATGATGCTATATACTGAATCTTGTAGCTTACTGATACTGGTGCAGAGATCTGAAGCAGGCTCAACATTGTGTACCACTTTTTGCTTGATGTCCATTTTCCCCCTAGGGTTGGCGAAAGGCTCAATCTTTGATGAAAGGAGATTTCCTTCAATTTTTGTTGCAAGTTATTGAGATTCTTGAATGGATTGAGGATCTTTATCTCTGAGGAGATACCCTAATTGGCCATTGAAAGATCTAGTATAAATGTGAACAAGGTAATCATATTTCGGATGATGGCTTGGGGGGATTCGTTGGAGTAAAGCTTCGAACCTAGTATGAAACTCCTGAATGGATTCATTCTCACGTCTGGAAATGCCATTTAGTCGGGTGAGTAACATGTTCGTATCTTCCTTGATACTCCACCTTATGAGGAAGATTTCTTCAAGTATATCCATGGTCTTAATGCTTCCATCAGGCAGGCTAAGATACCAACGTCTTGCAACATCATACAATGTAGCAGAGAAGAGATTCATGACCAAGTATTCAACATCATCACTAATGGTGTGAAGCTGAAAAAATGCCCAGAAGTTACTCATATGCTCTTCGTCACTACTAGCATCAGTGTCGGTAAACTTAGGCAACCACTTCTCATATTTAGGTGGCATTTGCCTAGGGTAACCAGGTATGGCCGACATGTCTAAAGGCTTGAACAAGGTAGATGAACATTGTCTCTGATTGTTGACTGGGTTTGTAGTACCGGTCTAAGAAGTAGACATGTTTAAAGGAAGTCTCTTTCCAAAAAGTGACTTGACAACAGGTGAATTAGCAGGAGGCTTCCTTCTGAAAGCTAGAGGAGGGTTATTGAACCTCCTTTTGGTTTGTGGAGTCGCCAGATAGTTTTCCTGAAACTACCAAAGAATAGGGGGAAAAGGTCTTAGTGGAGTCGCCAGGTAAGCTTGTAAGAAAAGGTCTTTGAGGCAAGGCTTACCAAAATATTTGTCATTGAGGAAGATTGACTCAGTGTTCCTCAGCAACGACGCCAAAATGTTATCGCTCAGTTTGTAGTCTAGGTCAAGTAGCTGAAAGGTAAGGGTCAAATTGGCGTAACAGGAGCTCCCCCACCCACTGTCACCTCGATGGGGGGACTATTTCTATTTAGGGTGGCTAAACCCAAGGGAGACGTCCCTGGCAATCTGGGGTTTTGAAAGGAAAAGGGTCAAAGGCTTAAGATAAGTTTTCCCTCCACAGATTACCGCCAAATAGATAGTCAGATGAAGAAAACCCACAGAAGAGGTACCTGCTTGCGAGACAAGACATTAATGATACTAGTACATGCAACAATGGTCAATACTTCATTAATAAATGAATATCAATGTTTAATGTACATGGGCATAAATAGCAGTAAATATTGACGAAGTCAATGTTTGCAATAATGGCAATGGAAAATTTAAGTCACTTGTCAATAAATACTGGAATGATATAGCATCCAAATGAAAATGATCAATCCTTAAGTAAACTCAATGCATTAAATATCATCAAATGCTCATATATAAAGGTTGTTGCGTCACTATACTAGGGATGACGTCAACTTTCTTCTAGGGTTAGTATTATAGACAAAGAGGTCAACGTTTTGCAAATAAGCCAATGAAATTTATCAATACATCAATGTCTATCATAAGATGACTAAGCCACAATGTTTTCTATCAATCAAAGGCTCAAAAAGGGCATGACGTCATCATCAATTTGAGGGTTAGTAGATGTTAGGGTTAGTTAGGGTTTCAAATTTGAGAGTTTTGAAAGATAGTTTTTTGCATAACATGCTCAACGTTGGAGAGAAAGACCAGTGCCTTAGGGTATTATGGAGTCAAAAGCAAGGGCAAGATCTCGGGAGGATCAAAATCTAAAGACTAGAGAGTTAGGTTCTATGGTGTTGCAATGGCAGGGCCCTAGAATCAAAACCCT
>ML786975.1:234477-261358 GCA_009831015.1 Picea engelmannii
TTTCATCATTAAATTTATCAAATACATGCATGAAATCCCTAGCATATCATCTAAGAGCTCAAAGACATTACACATATCTACTATACAAAGCTGAAGAAACCAACAGAATAACCTATTGGGCTAATACCCACAAGAAAATGAAAATTTCCTCAGAGGATCATTCAAGCCATGTTTATGAAGTGATATGGTCTAGGGATGTCTAGTCATAGTAAGACCAAGGGCAGGTGTTGTCTGTGGGTGCCTTTGTAGGAAGCGAGTTGTACCCGTCATGGATGCATTTTTTCCAAGCCCCTTTATTGACTTTATTTTTTATTTATTGCTTTTCTTTCTTTTTTACTTCAAGGTCTGACCAGAGGACACTGCCTTGGCATGGTGACCAGAGCTGACAGTGTTACCCACTGGTATTTTTGCAGAAATGACAAGGCTGGCTCGTGATGAGACCCCCTTTCCCTTGGCCATGCAACCAAAGGTCACTGCCCTGGCGTGGTGACCAGATGATGGCAATGTCATACTGCTAGATACCTATGAACATAATGGGTCGGCTCGTGATGAGACCTCCCATCCTCTTGGTTAGGTCTTGTTTTATTATTTTTCTTAGGGTCCATTTTATTTCTTATCGAGAGGCCTTTTATTGCCTTCTCGGGGATCCCTGGGCGAAGCATATCTAGGTTTCATTTCCTATGGATTTTATCTTTTACCGACTTCTTTTACCCCCTGGGCCTTTAGCCCCTTCTTCCCATAAGACAAAGTGTAACCCTCAAAAGGTCATCCTAATGGTCGGACTAGGGGAATGGGATGGATGAATGGGAAATAAGATGCAAAATGGTAGAATGGTGGGAGCGGACGATGGCTCTACAAATCCTCTTTTGTGGCTAACCAAAACCCATGAATACAAGCTTGCTAAGTCACCCCATCAATCACCCCAACAATGGTCAAGTGGATTAGTGTAAGATCCAAGAATTTATCAGAAATGAAAGGAATCTAATGCATATATAAGAAGGTTATAATGATCAAACATGACACATACCATGTGTTAGCGATAATTCTTGTCACGGGCTCTAGACCATTCGGGTCTGTAGATTGCACACGAAATGCTCAAGCGCAACACGGGAGAATCCCTGTTTTTTCCAAATAGCAAGTCAAGCGAGCGGGAAAAATGTCGTCGGCAACGTCCAAGGTCTATTTCGCGAAGCAGATCAACGGTCGGTGGGTAATTGCAGTCAGGCGAGTCACGCCAAGTATAGCGCAGAAGTTTGAAAGAGGTGAACGGTGTCAGCTGTCGGATCGGCAAAAGAACAGATCTGGACTGTTGGTTTGGGAGCGGACGCATGTCACGAGATGACCAACATCGGGGACTCGGGCATCGGAGGTTGGAAGAAGAAGTCATTTGACTTCACGAGCGGCGAAGTGGCGAGAAGATTAGGATCCGTCCATCTGAGAGTGACAGGTGTCGGAGATCGAGAGATCTCGCAAACTCGGAAGTTCGCAGGGTAAAGGCCCAAACATTTGGTACTCCAAGTCGCGAAGGCGCGAGGAGCGAGAAGAGGACAGCCGTTGGATCCGGATCGTAGGAGGACCGTTGGATCCGCACGTGGGATCGTGCATCGGAGTCTCGTAAGAAAATACCCCAAGGAATTGGCCGCGAGGATCGTGAGGTGGCGAGGTTGCGAGATTTCGACCATTGGAGGACAGGTGGCCATAGCAAAGCGGCGAAGTGGAATACAGGTGGCAGAAGCCTCGGGATCTCGCCGCGAGAAGTCCCGAAGTATTGGTGTTAGGATCCGCGAGACACGAAGTGCCGAAGGCATCCCAGACTTGGGCCCACAGTCTTGCCGAAGTGTTTTGAACCGTCCATCAAAGAGGGACACGTGGTGTGCGATTAAGCTCCATCGCCTCCTCGCCCCTCGCAACTTTGAAGAACGAGGACCAACTCCTCCCAGCCGTGAATCGCGAAGTACAGAGGGCGTCCAGAGCCTGGGCCCACAGCATTGCCGAGAAGATCTCAGGCGTCCATCTAGAAGGGACACCTGGCAACGAGTAGAGCCACCTCGACACTTCGCCCATCGTGACTCCAACATGCAAAGAGCAGCTCCGTTATTTTCCGATGCGCGAGGTGCCGAGAGAATCTCGGGCCCGGGCCCACGGCATCGCCAAGAGAAGTAAGGGCCGTCAGATCTAGGACACGTGGTGCGTGATTGGGCTCCATCGCCTCCTCGCCTCTCGCAACTTTAAAGAAGAAGAACTAGCTCCTCCCAGCTACGAGACGCGAAGTGTCGAAGCTCCTGAGCATACCGTTTCAGCCACTCCCTGAGGAAGTAGTTAATGAGAATCAAGCGGGTGGTTGAAACCTCTCCTCAGTCATTAAGTGCGAAGTATGGAGGTCCTGGCGAATGGTCTGCTCGAGAGGGCCCTGTGTACCCATTTTTCCAGAGAGGCCATGCCGAGTTCTCGACCAGCCAGAGGAGGCCTGCACACGCTAGCTCAACATTTACTGGCCCAACTACTCTTCCCCTGTAGAGGCCATACGAAGTTAAGGAGACGTCTGACGAAGGACTTCCACCCGAAGATTGATTGAAGAGACGCTACGCCTTGGAGGGCGAGCGCGCCTCTATTGGGAAAATTCGCCCAAGTATATGTACTCAGTTTTGGTATTTTGAAAGGTATCGATGGTAGAGCAGATCTCCCGGTTGTAAAGCTTTAATGAAGCACTGATATCTCTGGTTATGTATGAACTCTTGAGACTTCTTGCCTTATGAATGTCAGTTCCTTTCATGTCTTTGTTCAAACTGTGTTAGAGCTGCTCGGAATTGGAGAATCCAGTCGAGTTGCAACTGTTATAGGATGATGTAGAATTTGATCACTGTGACATTCACATTGCCTCTAATCAGTCCTTGTGACTTTCCTAACGCTGAACGACTTGGAATTGGAGAATCCAGTCAAGTCCCTTCTTCAGTATTTCGAAACCCTGAACCTAAGGATCTCGCATTCAGGGTTTTTCTCCTACAAATTGCTGAAATCTTGTTGCCCGAAGTAGTTTGTTCACTCTTCTTATCAAGTCTTCCATCTGTTCACCCTTTAATCAACTCACTGATTGAAGTTAGATCAAGACCTCTTTTGTTTCATACATGCTGGACCCAGTCTCTGAGTTAGAGTGACATTTCCCTGAGTCTTTGTCCATTTGATCACCCACAAAAAACCACTGTGACATAAAACTGATGGGAGTCGGGCTCTGCTCCTGCTAGCAATCCAGGAGTGACTTTCGTCGCCAACACCATGATACCTTGGACCAATTACCTCATGGAGCAAGAGTCCTCTCCGATGCAAGTCCAAGCCGATGGTGATGGAAGTTGTTGCTGCTAACAGGACAAGTCTGGCGAAAAAGAAGAAGGATGGGCCCTCCAGGGCCATGCTCAGGTCAATCATTCTCTCGGTACTTCATGTTTAGGACCTGTGGGCCTCGAGACATGATCTCCTAGTTATCCCTAGATATCGGGGATAACATGTCCGATCCTGGCACAATTGAAACATTTGAAGGGTAACTTTCCTTTATATTTTCCAAATCCTTTATGGAGTTTCTTTATAAAGTTTGCCTCTTCTACATCTGATATGTCTAATTGATCTTCATTAGACATGTGTTCCTATTTATTCTTTTCTTTAGATTCCTTAAAGACCGTTTCTTCTTTTGATGGTTTTTCCTTCCCTGTTCTCATCTCATAAGATGTAAAAATTCTATGAACCTGATCTTGTGAGTTTCTTAAGTTCTGGTCTATCTTCAATTGTGGAAATCTTGGAATCATATCTCATAGGTAATGACCTTAATATATTTTGTATAATAGGTTTATCGGTAAGTCCTTCTCCTGCTGCTCTAATTGAATTAACTACCTCATCTACCCTATGAAAGTATTCAACAATGTTCTCTTCTTCTTTCATTTTCAATTTTTCAAACTGAGTTCTATAGGTTTGTAGTTTGCCTTCCTTGACATTGTTATCTCCTTCATATACAACCTCCAATTTGTCCCATATTTCCTTCGTTGACTTACAATGCATAACCTTCACACATATAGAATTTGTCAATCCTCGTAGAATGGCATTGACTACTCTTGAATTTTCATTGCAAATTTTCTTTCCTACAATATTTGTGGGTGGATTGGCTAGTGCATTGTAACCATCTACAATAGATTTCCAGATATCAAAACCAAGAGACAACAAGAAGCTTTTCATTCTTATTTTCCAGAGAGCATAACCACCTCCATTAAATACCGGTGCTTTGTTGGAAGACATTCCCTCTTGTTGATCCATTTATTTCAGTATCTACCTTCCAGTTATTAGACTGTGTTGAAGGCACTTGCTCTGATACCAATTATTTCAAATTAAGTTAGTGAAATAATATATTAAAATTAAAACATTAATTAAAATAAAACAATTTAAAAATTTTAAAACAAATAAAAAAATGCATAAAAAAATAAAACAATGCATAAAAAAACAAAACACATAAAATATAATAAAAGCTAAACAACAATAAAACATTATAAAACAATTAGAAAACAATTAAAAAGTAAAACAATTAAAAAACAAATAAAGCAAAATGAAAACACGTAAAAACAAAATAAAATAAAATAAAGACATATAAAACAAAAGCATAAAACAAAATAATAATAAATAAAATAAAAAAACATGTAAGAAAAAAAAATAAAAAACAAAACAAAAACATTTACCTCCAGTACACACATATCCCAAAACAAAATTAAATCAACGCCCGTAAATTATTCTGGACCCCCCTGTGATCCGAACTTTAATGAAGGGGGGGGGCGGGGAGGGGGCGTGTCCAAGAAGTGAAACCACCCTGGACACTTTTCACCTCCATGGGATTTCAGAGCCCCCCCCGCCCCACACCCCCAAATACCACTTACCACCCTAGGGGGGGTCCGGAACACCACCTTCTCCTAAAAAAAACCGCTTTTTTCCCAATTTTACCAGTCCATTTTAAAGAGTGTTTCCGGGAAAACCAGAAGGAATTTTGAAAAACCGATAGAGGGTTTTCTCCTAAACGGGATGAAATTCAATAACCTCTCTCAGGGTTTTCACAGGTATTATGAATTGGGAGAATCAAAGCCATATATGAGAACTATTTTTCAGGATTCCCTTTTTTCCTGCTTTTGTCATGTTTTTGCGGCAGATGTTTTGGAAAGTTGGGGATGAATTTTGAAAAACAGAAAGATCTTTTTTCTCATCACATGCAAAAGAAAAATAACCTCTTCCATAGTTTTCACATCTTCTATGGATTGGGAGAATCAAATATTTCACTGAACCTTATTTTTCAGAACTTCGGGAGGCAGAAAATCAAAAGAGACAGATGACAGAGGGATCAAATTGAAAGATGGAAATGAAATCAAAGGCACGAAGACACCTGAAATATGAATATCAACAACCAATCACCAAATCCAGACTCTACTGGTCGATTTCTGCAGAAATAAGCTCAGTCAACATCAAAATATCAACAACACAACAGAACTTGAAGACATGTTTTCAACAACCTTCATTAAATTAAGCACCAGAAATCCGAGAAGATGTACAGGATCTCTATATTTTTGTAATCTGAGGTTACAGGAGTATACAGGAGATCACATGAGTATGCAGGGACATACAGTGATGAGTGGTAGTTCAAAGAGACATACATAGGTGTATAGTGGGATTCAAGAGGACGCACTGGATTGTAGGGAGGAGATGTAATTCATAGAGCATGGATATTCTTCTCCCTTGCAGCAGTACATAGATCTGGGAGATCACCCTCATAGTAGCAGTAGTAGTGATGATGGATGGAGATTGATTGAGCCGCAGATTGTGGAGATACCTACTGTTGTACCTGATGGTTAGTGTTCAGTGATGAGTACAGGTGATTAATTACCATGGGTTCCAGTGGACGAGATTTTGGTCAAGTCCTTGGGATTGACCAAAGCATACGATACTTTCCAGTGCTACAGTTGGTTGTAGATATTTTTGATAGCCTTTCTCGATACCTTCATCATTGACAACAACACAGGGGGAGATAGACAGTGGTAGGGGACATGGAGAGTTGGTAGGCTGAGACCACCTGATAGGGGTGTCTTTATTGCATACAACAGGATAAGGGTGGATCATGAGAGACTAACATTTGAGGCCTTGGGTGTGATGGAGAGTATCTTAGGCCACGGGATAGAGGATATCTCAGAGGTTGATACATATTTAGATTCTCATTAGGATGAGGATGGAGGGCTTTCGATAGTTACTAGTAGGTCACATCAGCGGTTAATGGGGATTGGAAGTGATCCAAATTTGACATGGGATCCGAGAGTCCAGTTGGTCAGTAGTTTGCTTCATCTTATGAGGATGCATGAGTGGAGAATCCATTATGTACACTTTGAGTAGATAGTCATGATCAAAGTAGTGTAGTGTTAGCATGATGGTCCCTATCAGAGACTAGCATGGGACCCTGGGACTATAGGGATGGGAATTTCATTGACTAATGGAGGCGAGTGGATCTTTGCAGGGGGAAGTCACTCTGAATTTCCAGTGAGCTTCAGTATTGGGGGGAGCACATCACTTGTTGGTGATTCGTTGAGGTCTTGTAGTACCTTGCTATGGCAACAACATGTTCATTCGATGGAGGATGTGTTGGGGTTGGTACGATATTGGAGGAAAACTCATTTTGGGTTGAGGCCGTGTGTTATTTGTAGGAGACTCATGGTATTGATATGTTACAGGACTATATTTCACGAGGCATTGTAGTGCACATTTTGATATGGAATCTAGGGACTGGAGTGCTTGGTAGTTCAATGTTTTATGGAGTTGAGTTTCAAGTAGAGTGGTTGCTCGGGGAGTTGACTGATATTCTTTGGCCATTGATCATTCTACTCATAAGGAGCATGTGGGTGTCATGTGTGGTGAGCAATTGGAGAGGCCACATATTGAGGGGAGTCTACCTTGTGTCACATAAGTGGATATGGGATCCTGGTATCATATATAGTTGGATTCAGTTATTTCTTGAGGACAAACAATATTCCGGCAGGGAGGACTGTAATGTCTCCATTTTGGGAAATTATTATATTACAAAGTGTTATCCCTAACAGAGTAGCCAGATAGGAGTGACAATGAGTTCGGGAGATCTTGAGGGGTTTTATTGGGCCCGACTTGCATTGTTCATCATATTTCATCATCAGGATCTGTTCCTCACAACTTGACTTTGGTTTCATTGCATTCCGATGATTTCCATAATTTTGAGTTATTATGTGTCATATTTTAATTAAATTCACTAAGAAGGTCATAATGGGCATATTACTTGGAGAAACCTCTTAGTGTAATAACTCATCGAAATTGGGAGGAAGATAACTACTGAATGAGATGATGAGAAGTGACTTTCAGTGGCCAGAGAAGCCATAAGGATGGATAAATCAATTTTTAGAGTTAAAATGGTTAATTAATTAATTAAGTGATTTAATCAAGGAATCATAAAATAAAGAAAAAGTCACTTGAAGAGAAAAAGTGAACAAGGGGGGTATAAAGGAGAGATAGGGGCATCTATTCTCTCGTTATGTTGATTGATTATTTTGTATTCGGCCTCTTGGCTTGGAGAGCTCTTAGAGCTTGGGGATTTGAGGGTTTTGGTGACAAACCCTAGGATTGGTTTCGATGTTGCAACGATACACCGTAGCTAGTCATTTTGTGGGAAGAGATCACTCTGATTTATTCATCATGCTTCATTGTTAGCAGATTTACATTCAGTAGCTGAGTTTTCTTCATGGTGTACTGCATTTTCGGAGGTAGCAGCTGAGTTTGGGGTTATAGAGGGCGAATTGCTTGAAGAATGTTGATAAATCCCTGTGGGGGTCGAATCTCATTATTTTAGGTGCATTCCTTAACTGTTGGGCGCATATCCGGGCATGAGACAAGTGTATACCTATGTCTACTGATATTATTTCTGTTTGGGGGACATATTTCTTCAATATGGATGTATCTCTGTGTAGTTGGGCGCATTTCTGGGTATGCATTTCGAGATATAATATCTTTGTTCGAAGGTCGAGTTGTACTCTGTTCTGTGCATATTTCTTTGGTAGAGGAACCGTGGGAGCATTTCCATTATTTTGGAGACTTTACCTCTGTCTACTCACATTTTGGGTGCACCATTAAAAGGGATTCTCTTAACTGCAAGAGATATAACTAAAGGGTGATATAGAGGGCCGAGCCACCATTTGGAGGTGTTCCCTTACCATTGTTACACACAATTTCCATTGTCAACAGGCCACTACAGGATTCAATCATTATCTCACTGAATTTCAAGTGCTATCATATTATTGTTAAAGTCTGATTGTATTTTTTTGCTGAAGTCATAACCTGATATTATTATGGGAGGTTAATCATGCAAATGTTGATATAATGTGTGTGTGTGTAATTTTCTGATTTTAAATAAGATAATCAACCACCATTTCTAAGTGTTACACCTACAGAAACATATATCAGCTTGTAAAATTGCCTATGCACTATTAGAAGGTTTATCTATTATAAAGGTGGCAAGTTTCCATCTATAATTGTTTCATGCAAATTGTTCAAAGAAACATCATTATTATAACAACAGACTTCACATAACACCATACATCAAGGATTATAGAGGTATTTTGGTGTATTATTGATTTATCTCTTAGTGACTTTCTTATGATTTATTCCTGTGTATTCATGAAAAATTATATGCTGTCATAATCATCAAATACATAAAAAAAATATATGTATAAATGCAATCTACAACAAGTGCACACAAACTGTTTGTCAAAATGATGCAATGAGTTGAGCTGCATTAAACTAAAAAACTACTGCAAATACATAACAACTAATGAACTAGGAGTCATAAGGAGATAGAAACCATTCCATATGACACATTAAACACAATAGAAACCGTGGGTTGAGTTGGGAAGCAAAGAAAGTCTTGGGTTAAGAGGAATTGACCTTGTCGTCAAAGTGTTTGACAAAATATCACAAAGAAAACAAGATGGTTTCTATCTAATATTTCATTGGGGATATTACATTATGATATAGACATGATTAGGCAATATCTTTCATGGTCTGTTTCAGTAGGAGTCTCATTTCAAAGTTCAGTAGAAAATTTTGAGCCATATCAGGAATTGTATAATCATGTAAAAAACATTTGTGTGATACCCAATTATGACCATAAATTTGTTGAAAGTCAAGAACTAGGTCGTGTCTTTCCTGATCCCATAGCATACTACATGGAAGATTTTTTTAGCATAAAAGATCAATCATATTTTCAATAGTGGCCATTACTTTGCAGTTTTGATTCTGTGGAAAAAAGGTCAAGTTGTCCTTTCGATTGTGCTAACAAGTAGTCAAGCAATCCACCTGTTTTAGTAACTACTTGACTGGCTTCATTGTCATTTTTGTATTATTTGATTCAACATGATTTTCAACAGTATAGGTAGGTAGCAATATGCAAATAAGCTCAGATCTTTGAGCATCCCTTTCAACAATTTTTTCAATATCAATTTCAAATTTCAGTCTTCAGTTTGATTTGGTTTCAGTTGAATGATTAGAACAGGTACAACTTGTAGAATAAAGTTTTGGGATCATCCCAACGATTAAAGCATCGATCTGCGTGTTCAGATTTCTGTGGTTCTTGTCACCTCTTGAAAGATATTCCATCCCCAGGTGGAGCATATGTTGGGGTCCTATAATCATAGGTGATTTGATTCTTCAGCTATCTATTTGACATTTCTCTCGTGATGAAGACATCTGTCTTGCTGGGCTCGGTTGATTTCACTTCTCCCTCCATCCATTTTGCTCGATCCTTCATCACCCTGTTGCACCCTTCATTCCCTCGCCCTTCATTTCTTCATCCCTCCACCAATTTTGTCCCTACATGAATAAACAAGATTAGGCTAAAAAACAATAGGTTAATAATAAATGGTTAGTGACATTTTTTAATACTAGTTAGCATAATAAATTTAATTTAATTAGGTTAGTGTGTTTAGGTTAAAAATTAAGTTAGTGAAATAATATATTAAAATTAAAACATTAATTAAAATAAAACAATTTAAAATTTTTAAAACAAATAAAAAAATGCATAAAACATTAAAAACGAAACAATAATAAAACATTATAAAACAAAACAATAATAAAACATTATAAAACAATTAAAAAACAAATAAAGCAAAATGAAAACACGTAAAAACAAAATAAAATAAAATAAAGACATAAAATAAAAACATAAAACAAAATAATAAAAACTAAAATAAAAAACATATAAAACAAAACAAAAACATTTACCTCCTGTACTCACATATCCCGAAATAAAATTAAATCAATGCCCGTAAATTATTCTGGACCCACCTGCCATCCGAAATTTAACAAGGGGGGGGCCGGGGGGGGGGTCTGGGAAGTGAAACCACCCTGGACAATTGTCACCTCCACGGTATTTCAGACCCCCCTTAATACCACTTACCACAATAGGGGGGTCCAAAATACCACCTTCTCCTAAAAAAAACTGTTTTTCCCCAAGATTTACCGGTCCACTTCAAAGAGCGTTTTCGGGAAACTAGAAGGAATTGTGAAAAATCAAGAGACGTTTTTCTTTGAAACAGGATGAAATTCAATAAATTCTCTCAGTTTTTTCATAGGTATCAAGAATTGAGAGAATCGAAGACATCTTTGAGCACTATTTTTCAGGCTTCCATTTTTTCCTGTTTTTGTCATGTTTTAGCAAAAGATGTTTTGGAAAGCTTGGGATGAATTTTGAAAAATCAAAAGAGGTTTTTACTCATCACAGGCCAAATAACAACAAACTCTTCCATATTTTTCACATCTGCTACATATTGGGAGAATCGAACATTTCACTGGACCTTATTTTTTAGAACTTCGGGAGGCAAAAAATCAAAAGTGACAGATGGTAGAGGGATCAATTTGATAGATGGAAATGAAATCAAAGGCATGAAGACCCCTGACACTTGAAGATCAACAATCAATCACCGAATCTAGACTCTACTGCCCGATTTCTACAGAAATAAGCTCAATCAGCTTCAAAAGATCAACACCACATCATAACTTGAAGACATGTTTTCAACAACCTTCATTAAATTAAGCACCAGAAATCCGAGAAGATCTACAGGATCTCTGTATTTTTGTAATCTGAATTCTTTGTAAGCAACTTATAAACACTTATGATTACGAAGTATTAAGGGTTGATCAATTGGTATCTTTTTGGAGGATGGAACTAATATTGTAGTAGAGCTCACAGAGACCCCTTTCTTTCAAAACTTCAGTAATACACTTGAGATATTGACAGGATTCTTCTGTCATTTATGTTGGTGAAGTACATTTGCCTTTGTTTATGTTTCTCCTCTCTCGGTTATAATTTTATGTGTTTCTGATATGAATTATTCAATATAATAATGAAAGACATAATTTTTTTTGATGTGCACTATGTTCCTGGCTTTGGATAATTTCAATGTTTTCTGCTTGAGGGTTAGTTTCATAATTCTTAATTGCTCTGGTATAATCCGATCCCCTCACCTTTCTTTTCAAATCACTCATCAATCTTAAGAATCCAACATAGGTGCCTATCCTGCCCTGTTATGTTCTTTGTAGAACTTGCCTTGATTGAACATAAACTCTTTGACTCCATTGCCCAATGGACCTCCCTGGCTATTCCGACCAAAAACTCTAAAAACCAAACACTGTACTATCATAACTAGACTAAAATTCCCAACAAACAAAGCTAAATCATACAGAGAGATCCCTCTCTGAGTCTTCAAGGGATAGATCCCTGACTCCAAAGTGGTTTTGTAGTTACTTCTGCCAATTTCTTCTTCAGCCTAAGAAATTACAGAGTGCTAGGAGACCCAAAGAAATATACCTGCAACTAGTCCTCAACAACCAAGCAACACAAGCATATGGTGATAATATATGATTTTATTACATTCAATAGAATAACACATCAACATTCATAACAAATACGCCCATGGAATAATAATTCAAATATTTGCAAGATATCAATTGGACGAGAAAAGAGTATTTCTATTAAGATATAATCAACATAAGTGAATAAGTTATAGACTTCCATGTTGTCATGACTCGAAACCGAGAAACTGAGTTCCTTCCAGCTGTGCCTCCACCACTTCAATCCTCCACCAAAGTAAATCTCATGTAAGAGAGACAATGGAGTTCTCAATTAGTAAGGGAAGAACTTGGGGGATGAACAATGTGTTCATACTTAAAGGATAAAGGGATGCAAACTCAATATGAAGTAAATAATTCCTCGATAGAAACTTTTTTCTCAAAGTTGAATTCTTTCTCCTATTTTCCATAGCTCGGATTTGGCCCATTTATAGCCTTCAAGTGGAATTGAAGGGCCAAGTCGAAACATTTCTAGTATATGGAAGGCCAAGTATCATTGATCTCGTGACATGACATGGAAACCCGACACTAATTTTCAATTTTGGGCACATTTCCCGATGTATGTGGGTTGTAGTGGTGCAACCTGCATATACGCATGTTATATAGTAGGAAAGGTGCGTATATGTGGAAAAAATTATATTTTTAGCTCTGGGATTTGCAAAAAGGTATTCCAAATCTGCATAGGGAAATGGAAAAAGGCCTTATGTGCAATATTGCATGGGGTGAGGCAAATCTTGCTATAACAAATACATGTCTAGGGTCCCTTATTCATAAACAGTTGGAATCTTGATGTATGCGATGGTTTGCACAAGACCAGATATTGCACATGCAGTGGGAGTTGTGAGCAAGTATATGAACAATTCAGTAAAGAAAATTGGGAGGAAATAAAGTGGATTCTTAGGTATTTGAGAGGTATTTCTTCTCATGCATTATGTTTTGGAGGTTCAAACACTGTTCTACAGGGATATGTTGATTCATATATGGCAGGTGATAAAGATAACAAAACGAGCACCACAGGGTATGTTTTTACTATAGGTGGAACAAAAATAAGTTGGATTTCGAAACCGAAAAAGGTTTTTCCACTTTCAACAACATAAACAGAGTATGTTGCTGCTATAGAGGCTAGTAAAGAGATTATTTGGTTACATAGGTTTATGGAGGAATTGTGAAAGAAGCAGGAGAATAGTAGGTTGTATTGTGACAACAAGAGTGCCATTCATCTTGCAAAGAATTGAGCCTTCCATTCCAAGACTAAAAATATAAAACTCAAGTACCATTTCACAAGGTCATTTTTGGAAGATGGACAACTGAAGTTGGAAAATATACAAACTAGCCAAAATCCTATAGACATGTTAATAAAAGGTAGTAACCAGAGAGAAGATGAGTTCTTGCTCATTTTCTGTTGGCCTTCATGTACGAAGGAGGAGATGAGAAATTTTCCAATTCCAAGAAGGATCATAATCCAACAGATACAACAATGATGGAGTTGTTGTGATCAGTCTCCAAGTGGAATATTGTTGGTTGTGGAGCCTGATTATCTTCTTGATTTAGAGGTCTTTGTTTTTAGTCGTGTTTATACCCCATGAATGATTTACACCCATCCACATGGGGGGGTTGTATGGGGGGATTTCCCCCCCTACGGGGTTCATGGGGGAGCATCCTCCTGGCTGGGGGTCAGCAGGGGTTCGGGGCGAAGACCCTGAAGGCAAAATGTTGCGCCTCTTTCGTCACCTTGGTGAGAAAATAAGAGATGCTTGCAAGCTCAGTTGGGCCTGCTGAGCAGGACAGCTGTAGAGAAAAGAGTTAGAGAAAGAAAAACAAAACTATAATTAAAGATTAAACTAATATATGCAATAAAAACTAAAATCATAAGCATAGGGACATAGAGATAACAAGAACAAAAAGACCCATGTCACCAATGTTTGAGGCTGATCTATTGATGAAAACAAAGCACCAAGAAGAAAGGGGACTATGAGTCCCTTCTTCCTCCAAGGGAAGGCTCTTAGACCCTCACTAGTAGCTCTTCTTACAACAAAGAAAATGAAAATGGTGATGAAAGAACTCCTTACAAATACACTCAATGGTGAGATGGATTGTCCAATGTAATGGTGCAAAAGTGCTCTTGTCAAGGATGGAGTCCTTAAAACAATATAGGCAGCATAACATTACTTTGAATTCCTTGAGAAAATGAGGTGCATTCATGGATTTTTATAGCATTGCATTGGGTTATTGTATAACTTCTTTGTAGTGTGAAAAGAGGCCATTTAGGGCATTATTAGGTCTTTGACCAGCCCACCAGTCGGATCCAACCCTGATTTGAGGGTCAAATCAGCTTGGGAGCTGAACCATAAGTGGTTGGGAGGCCGATCACTTTCATAAATGCGAAATTTAGCAGGTGCACGGCTTTTTGCGCTAACAATCGCGCATCGTGTGCATATGCGCGCTTTCTACGTTGTTGTTCCGCGCATGTGCGTGCGTGCCCAATGTCTGCAAAGCGCTCTTCAAGTTTTCACTACTTTGTATAGTTTTTTTACCTTTTTGAATGTTGTGGTATTAATTCAAGTTCATGAATGACTTCATTACTGTTTGACGATGCTGAGTTCTTGAAACCATGTGCGGACGAAATTTCAGTGATAACAGATGCCCCCTGATGGATGAGGTTAGGAGCATACGTATAGCCGAAATCCATCAATGTTTTTTCTACTGAGAATATTGTTGTAAGAGAGAGTAATAGTGTGATTGTCCAGAGCAATCCGTTGGAGGGAAAAAGGAACCAGTAGGACCCGACCTTCTATGAGGTGCGTAAAATAGAAAACTGTGTACAAACGAGGCAGGCATGCCCCATGCTTGTGTCATGTAACTCTGAAAAAAGATGACTGAAGTGTTGGTGTAGACAACTGTAGCGCCCTCGGGGGCGGTCGTGATAGAGGCAGAAGACAATTCTGCAAATGAGCATGCTCTGAATAGTAGGCATTGATCGCGGTAATAAGTAACAACGATTATGTGGGCATTGATAGCCGAGCCAAGTTCAGAGGTCTTTGGCAAATGATAGGAATAACTGCAATAGTCGCAAAGTAAGACCCAACGTAACATGAGAAAGTGTTGTCGTTGAATGTTATGGGGGTCAACGATAGCAGGGAGCAATGGTGTTTCACCCTGTGTCATCCGAGATCTCTCATTGAATGGATAATGAGAATCAAGATACTGTCCCTCTTCTGGAAAATTGTGTTGATGTCGACAAAAGGGGAACGCGACTCCCAGAAGCAAAGGGCTTTGGGAAATCTACTGAGTTGAGGAAGTGGCAGAGGTACACGGACGAATTCAAAAAGTGGGAGGACTCAAGACTGCCCTTGGTTGGAGGATGTATGAGATAAAAAAAGGTCGCAACTGTGTAACGAGGTCGAGTGTCAGGGGGACGACAAGACCGGTGATAAGTTGTGCCAAAGGTGGGACAAGGTGAATAAATTCAGAGGGTAGAGGTAAGTGACCTGTGGGGTACTTTGAAGATATGGACGATGTCGGCCAGGGTAGATGATAAGTAATGCTCCAACCAAGGGTGACATGGGTTGTGTTTGGCCAAAATGAAGGAAGCAAGTCGCCAAAGGTGACGACAAAAAGATAATGTAATGACTAGAAATAAAGGCATTTGTACAATAAATAACGAATAATTTGGGGAGAAATGTACAAATACAGAAACGGGCGCCCCAATGTGATATGGGTGGCCCACGTAGGGCATAACTTGCTTGAAAAACTGATAAAGGGTGGGGGCCCCATTGGTGAGTTTTTGTATGAGGTAGGTGAAATGAAGGTAGGTTCGCAGATGGGCAAACTGATTGTGGATGAAATGGAGGGTTCATGATATTGCGGAGGTGCAGGTAAAAAATAGAACCGTAAAGAGATAATCTGGGAGTCTGTGTGGGAAAGCTAGCAAAATGAGGAGGAGTATGTGGCTGATTCGCGACATGATGAAAGACTATCGGGACTCCCATCCCTAAAGGGTAAGGAAAAACAACATGAGTGTCAAAAAGTGGCAAAAGGTGCTATGCATGGGACAACTCATGTGGGTAAGAATGCTACTGGGTAACAGTACCGAAGATGAAAATGGAGGCGTGGGTACTGCAGAGCCGGGAATGGGGATCCTAGAGGCCAATATCAGAGGGTGTGACTGGAAATGTAAATGCAATACAGTGGGAAAGACTACATGCCAGTGATGAGTATATACCTGAAGGGGTTGTGTCGATGTATGATGATCAAGTACCTGCACACATGAAAACCAAATACCCAAAGTGAATAATATCTTAAAAGAATCGAAGATATGAGCATGTATTTGATAAGCGTGAAATATGTACATGCGTACCTGACCATGGATAAAAAAGGCGCCCCGGGGGCTCAGGATGAAAAGAGGCCCAGGAATTGTTGTGATGTAGATGACGGGATGTTGATCCCGTGGTTGAAGACGGATTGAAAAATGGACACCGTGGGCTCCCAGAATGGTGAGTGGAAGTTTGGCAAAAGGCCTATATATAGCTGTAGGGCCCACATTGCCACCTCATTTGTACCTGCTGCAATAGTGACTGGACGAGCAATTTTCAGAGGAGATTGGGAGATTCAGGGAGGACGAGGCATCCGATTGAGGATCTGTGAGTATCAGGTTAGTGACCTGATCATCCTGCATAGAAATAGGTTTTCAATTTTTGGGCAGGGGTTGTACGGAGGGTCGTACAGAGGTATTTAGGGGGTATGGGCCCCACATGCGCTAGCGATCCGGTGATAGGTGCGCATACGTGCGCGCCTGTACACCGGATATACATGCATGGGGGCACGGTAGAGATAGTTTAAGGCGCGCTCGAAGGGCGCGCCTGTGATTTGGACAGGCGCGCACCAGTGCGCGTCTATGGGTTGAACATGCGCGCACCTCTGCGAGCATGTATGGTGAACATGCGCGCATAGGGGCGCGCCTGTGAAACAAACAGGTGCACAGTGATGCGCACCTGTGTAGTGAACAGGTGCGCACGCGTGCGCACCTATGTAGTGAACATGCGCGCATGTGTGCGCGCCTATGGGTAACAAAACCACGCCTAGGAGGCAAGGTTGGGGTGTATAAAAACGAGTCTTTTTGATGTTGTTGATGGTTGCTTGAGCTGATATAGGACTTTGTGGTGTCTGCAGGTGGACGGTGGTGATGATGCCAGTGGGGTGGCGAGAACGAGACTGGTCGCAGCTACGAGACGTCGTGGCCATTGAGGGGCCAGGTGTTCATGCGACTTTGGCAACCTGTGGGCTGCTAAAGTTCTTTGAGTGCCCGTTGATACGGGCATAGGAGTATCTTTTACAGTTCTTGATCTAGATGTGGAGTCCGGAGCTGCACTGCTTCCTCTTGCGAGGAGAGCAGATCCCCTTCACTACGGTGGAGGATATATATTTCTTGACGGGGCTCCCCTTTCGGGGAACGCCCCTACCGGCGGAGCCGGTGCTGCCTAGGAGTACTTTGCTCGCCGATATTGGTCGGAGATATTGTTCAGGTCAGAACTTTATGTCCAAGATGGTGGTGAGTATATCGATGATAGATTCCCTGGCGCATCGTTGTATAACATCGATGATTGTGCGGGTATATGGGTCACTGGCGACCCATCGAATTAGTGGTGGCCAGCTTCTGGTGCTGGAGAGAGTGTTGGCCGACAAACGTTTTGCTTGGGGGTTGACGCTGCATGCGAGGATGGTGGCGCAGTTGGACCACTGTCGGTCTACTGGTGCAGGGGAGTTTTCTTTCGGGTCCATCCTAGTGGCCTGGTTTCTAGAGAGGGTGCCGATGTTGTGCCCGATGATTCTATTGAGTGTGCCTGGTGTGCGAGAGCCGCGGTTGAGGCGGTGGTCGACTGTATTGCTTCGCCATGGTGGTGGCGAAGGGGGCCACTTCTTTTCAGCAGAGGAAGCGCAGGTATGGTGGTAGATGCCGCAGGTGATTTTGTGGTACCCCTATGCTGGGGTGGACTTCCAGGATGATCCGGATATGGTACTACCTCCGGGGGAGGTTTTTGATCATCGAGGTATGTTGATTGATGATGTAGATATGTATGGTTGCGTATTTTTTGAGATAGTCGTACATATGTTTATGATATAGATACTGATACTATCTGTTGTTTGTTTGTATGTGCAGATGGGGCACCTCGCAGGCGCAAGGTAGAGTTGCAAAGAGCGTCAGCTTTTCAGGAGCCAGAGAGACTGTCGCGGGGAGAGAGATGTCGGCAGGAGGATGTCGCGGGGCGACCAACTGAGCCAGAGAGGGCAGCGAGGAGGCACCGGGTCGATGACCCTAGTGCGGGGCCATCACACGCTCTTCCGGCGGCGACCAGAGTGGATTTTGATGATGTACGTCGTCGTTTGGAGACCTTTTTACAGGATGTGCCTGAGGGCATGTGGTCGCACATCCAAGACGAGAGTTTCCTGGAACAGTGTGGGGGGGTACCACCACCATGGTGGTCCATAGTGCAACGAGCAGTAGTGGTTGCTACTATGACGAGTGGATGCCTGTCATTGGGGCAGGAGGGTCCGGTAGGGGGTGGACCACCACCGCCTGAGGCAGGTGGTGGTGGGCCGCCACCGCCTGAGGGAGGAGCAGGTGGGGGCACGATAGAGGCATCATGAGCGGTGCATGATGTATATCTTTTTGTTTTGTTGTATATAGGCTGGTGAGCCCATTTTTGTACCGAGGTGTTGCATTGGCTTGCGGATACATGTATTTTTGTATATAAACATTCGGATGGCCTGATGGGCTTTTATATATACACGAGTATACATATTTTGAGATCCATATGTTGTCTACATGTTTTTTGTTGATGAGTTGATTACGTCCATTCTATATATATGCTGTGATAGGTTTTGTGATATGTTTATGTATGTGTAGCTTGATGTGATATATGCCAATCTAATACCATGTTAGCTATGTGATCTATTATTTGATTCAATTGTCTTGGGATATGTGTAAATGTAATGGAATCAAAATGTCGAGATAGCATCCTAACCTGCAGGTATTTGCGAAAGAGGCACGGATCGCGCACGCGGTACACATTGTTGAGCTGGAGAACGACTAGTTGAGAGTCGAGGAAGATGCTAAGGTGACGGATATGATGATGCTGGGCATCGGCCAGGAGGCCAATGACAGCAGTGTATTCGACTTGGTTGTTGGTTGCTGACCCCAAACATATGCCGCTTGAATGGAGCATTTCATGTGAGGGGGTGTAGAGAGCCCAAGCAGCCGAAGTGAGATTTTGTGTTCAACGACTGGCGCCGTCGGCGTAACCGATGTGGTAGGCTGGTGGAGGAAGCATCTGTCAATAGCACAAAGGATAGTTTAGACGTGAGGGGAGGAAAAAAAGATTAAAAACGCTAGAAAAAAGAAATAACCTAAAGTAGAATGACTACTTTTAAGCATAAAATTTCTTGAGATACAACCCGTTGACGGGTTCCTTGAGAGAGAGGCCTTCGGGGGAGGCCAGGATGTATGCGCCTTTGGTGAGGCAATGCTAGATAATGTAAGGGCCATGCCAAAGTGATTCGAATTTTCCGTGGCCAAAGGTATCATGAGCGATATCATAAGCCATGACGAGGTCGCCTTCACGAAATGATCGAAGGTTGACATGGGGATCAAAGGTAGCCTTGGATCGTTTTTTAGCTGCCTCGTTGTTCTGTAAGGAAGATCGACGATCTTCATCCAGAGACTCCAAGTTCAGCAAGCGCTGCTCCATTGGAGCAGTGTCAGGTAATAGCTCAATTGCGGTGCGTAAGGTGGGAATTTCGCACTCGATGGGAAGATTTGCCTCGACCCCATGGACTAAATAGAACGGTGTGAAACTGGTAGCGGTCTTCACAGCCGTTCGATAAGCCCATAGCGCAGAAAATAACATATGATGCCAATTGGTTTTATGTTTATTAACCATGCGCTGTAACATGGTCTTGAGGACTTTGTTAACTGCCTCGACCTGTCCGTTTGACTGAGGGTAATATGGTGAGGCGAACTCATGAGAGAAGCCTAACCGAGATGAGAGTTCAGCGAAGATCTCATTCTCGAAGTGTTTTCCATCATCCGAAATTAGTTGGAGGGGTACTCCAAAGCGGGATAGGACGTGGTTAAAGAAAAACGTGCTGCAGTGTTAGCGGTGTTGTTGAAAGTGGGCATAGCTTCGGCCCATTTGGTGAAGTAATCAACGAAAACAATGATGTATTTGTGGACATTGTTGGAGGGGGGATTACAAGTCATAAAGTCGATGCCCCATTTACAAAAAGGGCCGGCAGTTATGACAGGGTGAAGAAGAGCGGGGGGAGCCCGGGCTTTGTTGGCGTAGAGCTGACATTGCTCACATCATTTCACGGCATGAATGCAATCATGAAACAAGGTAGGCCAAAAGTAACCGGATCGGATAATCTTTTGAGCAGTGGATATACCCGAAAGATGGCCCCCACATGCACCGCTATGGCAGTCGTTTAAGACTCTATCGACCTCGTCAATAGTCAGGCATCGACGAAGAATGGTGTCGACGCCCCGCCGGTATAGGATGTCTCCGATGAGAAGGTAGCGGGGGGCTTGATGGCGAATACGTCGACGATCATCCCGTGAAAGGTGGTTACCGAACTTTTGAGTTTGGAGGTAGATGAGAATGTCATCGTACCAAGGATCATCCGAAGTAATGTCAAAGAGATGTTCGTCGGGAAAGTCGGTATTGGCGGGGGCACTGGTGGCGTCAGAGGGGAGGGTCGTGACAAGTTCGGCGAGAACGAGGGCCTTCTTACTCTTAGGTGTTGATAACTCGAGTTCGTACTCCTGAAGAATAACGATCCATCGAGCGAATTTTCCGCTAACTTGTCGACGACTGAGAAAGTACTGCATAGGGTTGGAATCTGCGACGACCTTTGTGGTGCGAAGCAGAATGTAATGGCATAGTTTCTGGACTGCGAGGACAACTGCAAGAGCAAGTTTCTCTTCGTGTTTATAATAATGTAATAAATGACATGTTCACGATTGTCATCTCCGAGCTGGATGAGGACGCCGACTACTGATACAGCTGATGCTAATATGTAGAGGATATAGTCGCGATTATAGTCAGGTGCACTAATTAAAGGTGCATTTGAAAGCGCTGCTTTAAGATCGTCAAATGACTGTTGGGCGTGGTCGTCCCAGTGAAATGGGATGTCGTGATGTAGTAAGCAAAGGAAACCATGTGTGCGTATGGCGTAATCCGGGACAAAGCATCTAAGAAAGTTAGCTTTGCCCTGAATACTTTGAAGTTTTCGTAAATTCCGGGGAGGTGGAATTTCTGTGATAGCTTGGACTTTGAGGGGGTCCACGGTAATACCGCTTTGGGAAACAATAAAACTGAGGAGGTGCTCTGCGGTGACACAGAACACACACTTGAGAGGATTCAAGAGGATGTTGTACTGACGACACCGTTGAAAGATGATTCGTAAATCATCGAGATGCTGGGTGCGTTTCTTGGATCGAGTTGTGAGGTCGTCCAAGTAGGCGAGGATGATGTTAGCCAGATCGTGAAATATGTATGTCATCGCCCGCTGGAAAGTTGCGCCGGCATTCTTTAAGCCGAAAGGCATGACACGATATGCAAAAGTACCCCACAAGGTAGTGAATGCGGTTTTATACTGATCGGCTGGGTGGATTTGAATTTGGTTATAGCTAGAGAATCTGTCCATAAAGGAGAGAGCTTTGTGGCCAGCGCAGTCGTCGATAATTTGATCGATGAAAGGCGTTGGAAAGTTGTCTTTGGGACATGCGTTATTGAGATCGTGAAAGTCTGTGCAAATGCGGATAGTGCCCTGTTTTTTGTTGACGGGTACAGGGTTGGAAACCCATGAGGTATAAGCGATGGGGTAAATAAACCCGACAGCGCGTAATTTGTCAATTTCGGCTTTGATAGCCACGACTTTGGATGGGTGTAGCGGTCGTTGTTTTTGGCGAACTAGTGTGATGTCGGGCCAGGTGTCGATGCGATGTTCGACAATAGAGGGATCGAGTCCCGGCATTTCCGTGTATGACCAAGCAAAAATATCCCTATATTCCTGGAAGAGAGCTTTATATGCGTCGATTTCCTGAGGAGTGAAAGCAGCTCCAATGATGATTTCCTCGACGATGCCATTTTTAATGGAAATGTCGATTTTGATGGTGGGGGAAATGTTAGCCATATTACCTTCTTCAAACGCATCAGGGGCATGAATGGGATTATTGAACCAATCGATAGGCCCTGATGGGATAAAATCTTTGGTTTCGATTGCGTAAATGGGGTTTTGGTTAGGAGGCATGGGGGCTTCCTGTGGAGAGAAGAGTGCGCGGTAATGTAGCGCATCCCAGGGAGAGTCTGGGTGGTTTATCTCTTCTAGTATTTCCTCGTCGCATTGGAAACGCCGGGTATACAAGGGGTCGTGAGGAGTGATCTTGGTGATAGTGTGGTTGCCCCCTGATGAAGAAACAGGGGGAACAATGCTAGCAGATGGGGAGGGTTCACTCGACATAAACCATATATTGAAGTACTGAGGGGTACCCATGGTGGTTGGGTGGAGAGTGTCCGTAGGGGAATGAGCAGGAGAGTTGGGAGGGTTGGGGGGTAAATCCTTAGATACGTCATCTAAGAACCACAGAGGTGTTGGGAGTTCCTCGGGCTCGGGAGAAATGACATGAAGATCCTCTAGTGACGAGGTAATGTCTCTTGTTGCCTCTGCGGGTCGGTGAAGTAGGGCCAATTGACGTTGCATGTATGCAAGGATCATAGGACACTGGTATATAAAATGAGCTAATGAATCGCAGAGAGAGCAAGGGTGTCTCATACGTTCATTGACTGAAGTGGTGATATAACGAATGTCAGTGATATTTGTTGAGGAGGATGTAGCATGGCTTGGGTTGTTCTGGAAGTTCTGGCGTACAGTGGCTACTGTCTGTCGAAAGCGTGGCAGCGCTGGGCAATGGTGGGTGTAATGACCATACTCTGAATAGATAGCACAAGCGTAATTGGTCCTCAACCCTTTACTACTGGAAGGGTGGGTGGTAGTGGTGGGATTAGCAGTAGTGGTGGGTGTCGTAGGAGTTTGATTGAGGGGGATCAAATTCCGTAATTCAAGTAGTGATGGACAGTGGTTGGTTTGGTGGCCCTCTTTCTCACATAATGCGCAAGGTGGTGGGATGCATGGAGGAAGTGGAGCGGTGGACTCCTTCTTTCTCCTGCCCCCAACTGTAACAAGGGGATTAGTGAGTGGGGGAGTGGTGGGGGTAAGGATGGGAATCGTCATGGGGATTCCTTCCCGAGGGGGAAGGGATGGTCGAGGGACCATCTCTGGTGGGTGTAAATACCATACTAGGATTGCTAACACCATATTAGGTAGTGTGAGCATTGCGGCTACCTGAAAAGCTTCTATACCGGGTGGAGGGTAAAAGAAGGGAATTTGAGTGAGGGGTTGGGGAACTATCTCCCAAACTGGACTATGTCTTTGGGGAGAGGTGGAATCGTGGACTGATGGGGTCGACGAGTGTCCATGGGGGTTTTGAGGAGGGGTTTCTGTGATGACTGGGACGTCAGATATGACAGAAGCCTCTGTAGGAGGAAGGGTATCCTCTGTGTGAGTTCCGTTAGATGATATGACGGATACTTGATTAGTAGGATGAAGGAGTGGTGGTGCTCCATGGTATGTCCCTAACAAGGATGGATCTTTAAAAATCCCAGGACCCATCTCGATGAGTGGATATGCATCTTGGTTTGTGTGGATGAGAGGAAGAGTGTTATCGAGGTTGGCACATGGGTTAGGCTCATAATGTGAGACTTGGTCGATGGTCATAATCTTCCCATTGTGGAGGAACATCATTGTCCGAAAGACGGAAGATTCCACTGCCTTCATAGCGTACATGTAGCTACGACCGAACAAGATATTATAATCGAGCGGGGCGTCGATAAATTCGATATCGATGAGAATAGCCTTGCCCCCGAGTTCAACAGGGACATTTTGGAAGAGCCCTTCAGAAGAGGATGGTCGTCCGTCATAAGCTCATAATGTGATGGCAGAGGGTATGAGTTCCGGAGAACCAAGTTTCTGCCATACTGTTTTGGACATGATGCACGTAGATGCACCTTCATCGATGATACACTGATGAACTGTGATGTTCCGTATTTTCACTGGGATTTGAAAAGCGATCAAGGCTGGAAGACGAGGTTCTCCGCTATCCAGATCAAAGGTGATGAGTCGGGTATCTACAGGGTCGACTGCCCCCAAGGCAGAAAGTAATGATTTCCACTGAGTAGGACAAGTCTGGAGGACTTCCAATACTAACATGGCAGTCGGGGATTGTACTAAGTCGTCTACCAAACTATAGTTATGAGTTGCCCTAGCCTGTGGGTTGTGGACATTCCTGCGCAATGGGATGCGAGGGATGCGAAGCGGTGTTTTGGTGGAAGGGCGAGGGATCACCAACGGGGGTCCCGACGGTGGAGGGTTTGTTTCTGGAGGGATAGAAGGAGACTCAACGGGTGTATGATACTGAGGATTACGCGTTTGCAGAAGGATTTCTTCCTCACTGGTGAGGAGAATTGTACGCTCTGCTGGATTGTTGGGGTTGAAGTATTGTCCCACCTGAGGTGGGGGATGATGTGTGTCATGTTGGGTGTTTATCACACCTTGATGTGGAATAGGATTTTGCAGCACGAAGGGAGGGGGTTGTTCCATGTATTGTTGTGGTTCCTACTGAGGAGCAGGTTGTGCAGAAGAATGAGGAAGACTACCAGAGTCTTTCAATCTTTTGAAATCAGCGATCTGGGGGAAATGGTGAGTGTAATGACCGAACTCACCACAAAGGGCACAAGGGAAGATGGTTTTAACATTATTTCACCCTTGGCATTGTTCGATGGATGAGTTGGGTTGGCTGTATTCAACTGTTCAAAAATTTGGTATTGTTGAGCAGCAGAGGGTTGAACAAAATTTACCCCCGCAGGAGGATGTGGGGGAGCCATAGGTTGTGGAGGACCAAGAAATGGGAAGTATGGATTTTGTGGTGGTACCGATCCATAAGGTACATAGGAAGACATAGTGCTTTCACTAGTAATATAAGATAATGTTGAGGGAGTACCATTGTTTGTGGGAATAGGTGGATGTATGGGAGGTGCCTGTGGTGGTCCACTGATGGTTGGAGGTATAGCAACAGGGTATGGTTGTTGATAAGGGGGTGGGGGGTAATAAGGATTGCCCCCGTATGTCGGCGGGTATTGAGGTGTTCCATACATCGGTGGTGGTTGGGGTTGTGGACCATGGTTTGTGGTGGCACCTATTAGTCCGTCTGCTGAGTAAGACATCCCAGGTTTGTCTTGGCCAAATGGCACAAGTTTTGGAAGATCAGGAAGTACCGTGTATAAGTACCCTGACTGTGCATAGATGAGGTCATACTGTTGGGCCTTACTGATGGCTTCCTCTTCGGATTGAGGGAAGGTGGAAGCTACATCCTTACCGAGGAGAGAGACAAGTGATCTAAGAAACCAGTCGAGACACTGTTGTTTGGTGGTTTCTGCTTTACACAAACTACGTCGCCTACGCCACTCGTGAATGTGGTCAGCGATGTGTGTGGATGAGGTTTGTTTGAAATTAGAAAGTAGTTCTAGACCATTGTCGTGGCGGATGGGTAATTGGAAGAAGGTCAAGAATGCTTTGGCCAATGACTCAAAGGTTGCGTGAGACCCTGATTTTTCCTCGACATACCATTTCACTGATGGGTCGGTGAGTATGCGTTGAAATAATCACAGTCTGATGGAATCCTCCATAATGCTATTGGAGGAGCACCATAGGTGAAAGGTCATGACATGGTTGGCAGGGTCATCGCCTGCCTTTCCTTCAAACTTTGGTATGTCTGAAGGGATTTTGGTTGGCATTGCAGGCCATGTGGGATCATGCAATATGGGATCATTGGTGAGTTTGGTGAGATCCGGTATGTTGAGAGAGACCAAATATGGCATCTGCAGTGGGGGGGGGAGGATTAACTCCGACCATAGTGTTTTGTGAAACTGAACCTTGAGGGGGGCTAGGTGGGTTGGTGCTCCCTCCTTGAGAGGAAGTGGGTCCCCCACTTCCATGTAAAGGAGAGTGAGTGAACGGATGACCTTGGGAAGTTGACCCGAGTAATGTAGAACCAAGCAAAGCCGGTCCTAAGATAGTAGCACTCACAGGAGTGTGTGAAGGAGGTGTCGATGAGCGGGCATGACCAGATACTCCCCCTAAGATAGGAGGGAGGTTGAGCAAGCGTCGTGAACGAAGGGGGTTCTATGGTTCCCCTATGATGTCAGACTAGCTGTGTGAATGTGTGTAAAAAGTGGTGAGAGTAATATAGAAACAAGAGTCTTTGTGTTGAATGTTTACACAATATATATATCCAAATCAAACTGTAATCATATGTGCATCATACATAAAATGAGAAAGAAGCATATATGTGGGTAAGTAGGTTTTTTCCGCGTGGGGGAATCAAAAGAAAGAAAATGCTCGTGTCCTAGAAGACGTAACGTCCTTCCTCTCAAAATAGCACTGGACCTTCCAATAGTACTCAATAGTGGGGTCTGAAGTCACCGGAAGAGAAACTAGTGAAGGATGAAATAATTGGTTATAATGAGGGGTAAAGGGGGCATATCTCGAAAGAGCTGGCGATATTTCCCAATAGCCACACAAAATCCAATCAAGGTGCAATTGCAGCCCACAATTGTCACCTGGGTAGATATCCTAAATTTTGGCTACTAGGTACCTCGGTCAAAGTGCAACATTTAGATTTTCGGCCTAAAAAATGGGTCATGGGCTGGATCCCATCCAAGAGGTGGGTGCCTCAAGGGGGGACGCACAGAACAACCGGACCTCGGCCTTCAACCCTTCATGGGTATCTCCCTGCCTTATGGTGATTGGAACACTTGACTTGGAGGATTTTCAG
>ML786975.1:276732-311651 GCA_009831015.1 Picea engelmannii
AACCATATACCAGGGTCCCATGGATAATTGTGGACCATAATGCTGAAGAAGACTGAAGAACCAAGGTCCCATGTAGAAAGGAAATCCACCATGTTGAAGTAGTCCAACCACCATTGTAAGCCCGGGTCCCATGTCCAAGTGTTTATGTGAACTCCCCGTGGAAGATTTTGGAACCCAATAACCAACTCCAAATGATGCTCCAAAGACTGACACCTATCATGTGGATCAAAATAAGAAGATCCATCCATATAGTGGAAAAGGGTCATAGCAGAATATGAAAGGAATAATACCACTGTAGAATATGCAAGATAGACACTAGTAATAATCATTGGCTCTCGATTTGTCACATTGATGCTCTCTACAGAAGGTGGATTAGAGTCATCAAATAAAATATGAAAGTGGTTGTCATCCCAGAAATGACAACTATCCATATATCAATCATCACAATCGGCCTCAAAATCATACCAAGCATATATTTCTTGATTATATTCATCCCCGAGGCCCTCCGTAAGAAATATCTCCTGCATGTTATTCAATAAATCTTGAATACTACGAAAAATATCATTGAGACCATCTGTGAGGTCGTCTGTGAGGACATGTACAAATGTATCCAATTTGTCATCCAATGTGTGAAACAATTGGTCTTTGAATGATTCAAGAATTTCTTTAAGGGTTTGAGAGGAAATAGCCATATGAGCACCCTATGAACTCTTTGGTCCTGCAACCATCACGAAAAAATCCAAAAAATAGACCCAATAAGTTTCGACAGAAAATCGCGGTTTTTTCTGGAAAAACCCTAAAAAACTGTTGAAGTTAAAATGCTCATAACTTCACTTCCCGGACTCCGTTTTGGCTGATTGTTTTTTTGAAATTGGGTGAAATTGTGAGAGGAACTCATATCCGTAATTTATTTGGGCAAATTTAGCCTCCAGATGCTACATAAAAAAAAATTATCACCGCCGTCCGCGGAAAAAATCCTGAAAATTTGCAGATTTTAAAACTTCAATATCTTGACTTCCCGGACTCCGTTTCAGACAATTTATTTTTTCAAATTGGGTGTTTTTATGAGAGAAACTTAGATCTACAACCATTTTCTACAATATTTTCATAGAAATATACCAAAAACTTCGAGAATTTCGTGGCCCTCTTTTTTCTGCTCCAAAAAACAATTTGGAAAAATAAAAAATATTTGCCCACAACGTTTGCCCAAGGAAAGTGCTCTGATACCACTTGTTAAGAACTAAAGTAGATCTATAAATATAATCACCACAAATACCGAATACACAATAGATACATAGAGCAAGATAGAAGAAACCACACTTTATTAGAAGAAAACCCTTCAGGTAGGGCAACACCGTACAATGGATCCTATTATGGAAGGGATTCTCTCATGTTCACTTGCCTCTTCGAGGGGGCATCTTTCTATTGATATACCACTCACAATACAATAATTCTCTTCATGTCTCATTACATTGCCTGAACCCCTTTATATAGTGCTACCATCACCTAAGAACATTCTAGAGGATGAATCTTCTAGAAGTAGAACCTTCTAAGAAGTCATCTTACATTTATTATATCTAATTACCCATTTATTATATCTAACTACCATAGTGGGCCTTATTTAATAATATAGTGGACCTAGTCCACCTTACATTGAATGACCTCCACTATTATCACTATAGGCCCTCTGGGTCCCCCCACTACCTCTTTAGCTACCTTACAAACACTTCAGGACCTCTATTCTATATGACCACAGGTGGTGACTAGGCGCTTAGCCAAACAATTGTTTATTCACTTATCAAGATCAACAGTCTCATTTTAATTGCACGTTGATATGGACGGTTCTCGTTCACTTCAAGATTTCAAGATTTGAGGACTATGCCATTTGTAGTCTTTTAATTCTTCCAAAGCAAATTCCACTACAGTGCTTATCAAAAATTCTCTTCTTAATAACCTTCACATGTCCAGGAGCTAGGACCATGGGATTAGGCACAAAGGATCTCTCTCTCTTCGGGTATTCGACTATTCGTGACTACGGGACTTCGAGCTACTCAAACTATGAAGTAGTTCAATCTGTTTGAAGGTTTACCTATCGAATAAGTCATAACATGACGATGACTGCTTACTGTCGTTTAACATCTCATGCTTACTCTATCCTTCCACTATGCTTTATATAATAGTCCTTACTCTATCATTCCAGTAAGATGAAGTGTCCTTGTTGATGTGGTATTGTTGATGTGGATATACTGAAGTGTCATGTCTTTCCCCTTTGGATCATATATCAAACATTCTAGTTTTCACCTGAATTCTTGATCCAACGACCTTCATTCACTTCAGGACTTCGGGGCTCCGACCTTTGGGTGAACTTAAATGTTTTATACCCCTTATCACCGAAGTGGTCAGTGCCGAAGTTGACCACCATTGGACCCACCTATCCTCATCCAACGGTCACCATGCATTGCCTAGATTTGATGGCCCTCATTTATTTCAGAATTTTGGGGCTCTAACCTTCGGGTGACCTTACATGTTTTATACCCGTTTTCACTGAAGTTGTCAATGCTTCAGTTAACCATCTCCTTTCCTTTACTATGATCCGACGGTTCCAATGTTTTCACTCCAGATCAACGGTTGACAGTAGTTCGTGACTTTGGGGCTTCGGCCTTCAGGTAAACTTACCTGTTCTTGGGTTCTTTTCGCTAGAGTGGTCAGCACCGAAGTTGACTGTCTCCTTTCCTTTACTGTGATATAATGGTTCCAATATTTTCACTCCAGATCAATGGTTGATGGTAATTTGTTTAATTCGAGACTCCAGGATATTGTGGATTACACTTTTCTTCCACTAAATTCAATCAAATGGTCTAGAATTCATTCGAAGTCCCTCCTTGATCTAACGGCTGGTTGAATTCCATGACTTCATGACTTTGTGAGTTCGTGCCTCTACCTTATCTCCAATGTTCTCTGAAGTGGCCAAGTTTCGATGTCACGAAACTTACGCTATCATTCCACTTGGTTTTATTTGACAATCATGATAGATCCCAAAATGATATAACGGTTTGAGAGCTCACTTGAATTTCCTCCCCGAAATCTCACGGCTCTACATTCCAGATTGAATCTTGATCCAACGACTAGGAAACCATTCAAATCTCCTGCTTCAGATCTATCGGTTGAGATATAATTTTTCCCAACCTCTGACTCCCCCTCGATCTGATGGTCTTGAATTGTCCTGAAAACTACATCAACGAACATGATTCCTCCTTGAATCAATGGTTGTGATTACTCCCAAAATTCAAAAGGGAACAATCACGTTTACTCCACAATCATTTGCATAGATTTCCTTAATTGAAAAAATTTGTTTCGGCTTCACTCAATCATGCCTTCTCTGTTGATATTTTTATACATTGATCCACCTTAGAGATGATCTGGTAATATGAGGGACTCCTCTGTTCCTCATGCTATGTTTTCTGTGTAACCTACTACGTTATCTCTCCCGAGATTTAGTATCTCACAGACATATTTGATCTTCTTGATAATGACAATACCATAATACCATGTCCCACATTGATTATTTTGGCCCTCTTTGACATCAATGCCAACACCATAACATCATGTCCAACATTATCCCTCTTTGGCATTGATGGAAACACAATAATACCCCTTTTCCAATCTTAACTGTATTTTACTGATCATTCTCCCCCTTTGACTACAGTGCCAAAAATGGATGTTTCCTTTTAGGGTGACACTCCCCCTTAGGTTATTCCCACCATGTCTATGAATATCTCCCCTTGGAATCATGCTACTACAACCAATCATGGGAAGAAGAATAACTCCCCCTATCTTCTCATAATAGATCTGCTTCATAAACCATTTCACATAACTTCACTGAGATAATACATAACCGACAATGTTACTGGTTAGATGAAGACCTGCAACAAACCATGTTAGATCCTGCATAGAGATATACCATCAAACCATGCTTCTTTCAATGATTCTAGTTATCTATTAAATCATTTGTAATCTAAGAGCCTCTTCATTTTTATGTGCTTCAATATTCATAGGGGTATCAATAGGAACAATTTCAAGTGTTCCCTAATTTATTCTTCCTTTCTTTGTTTATAATTTTTGAGGAGGAGTTTCAGTAGATCATTAAAATAACATTAGAAAACTTCTGAGATCATCACCACTCAATTATTTTGGTTGGTCTAATATTGAATATTCATCGTCATCACTATTTTGTGTAACAAAAACTTCTTCATCTTCTTCTTTAGAATTTTATTTTTCTATTTTTCTTTGATTGGCTAGTGGACTATTGATTTGCAAGACATCATAAAGAAGTACAATTGTGTCATATTCTTCTTTAGGAACTCTCCTTTGTTGACCTTGATTCATTTAATATTCAAAATTTTGATTTTTTTTATTCTTAATTGGAAGTTTTACCCACCATTATGTTATTATTAACTTCATCAATTTCAAGTGCAATATATTAAACATCTTTCTTGCATTGTACTTCATATTTTATTTTCCATATCTTCTTATTTTGTTTGTTAGGGTTTCTTATCTTCAAGGATTACATTGGTAATCTACATTCTTTGATTTTATGGCCATAGTTGTTGCATTTTTGGCATTCAATATTGAAGTTTTGCAAAGGAGAAAATGAGTTATAGTTTCTCTTCTCTGTATTGTACTTATTGTTCTTATATCTTTGGACATTTCTACGATTGTATTGTCCTTAAGCTTTGCAGTGTAGTGCCTTATGTATAAAATTATTGTAAGAGTAATAGTTTCCAATGGTAATAGTAATTGCATTTTTCTTGTCATATTTTACTCTAGTAGGGAGTGTTGATATCAGTTTATGTGGAACAATTTTCAATGGTATCATATTTTCCTTATTATCTTCTCTTCTTAAGGATCTCTTTAGAGAATATGCATAACTGATTAGCCTTTTGGCTGATACGTGTGATGTAGTGGTTGAGTCTTGGGTGTATTCCAAACCAATCTTGTTGTTTGGTGACCTCTGACTACTAAGAATTTCATCCAAGTTTTTTGAACTATTTTCAAATTTTGATATCTTATTTTCTTTTTCAAATTCACCTTTTAGCAACTCAATCTCAACCTCTAGATTATTACATACTTTTTCTCTATAATTGAGTTACTTTAAAATGATTTCTTCAATTCTTTTAGCTTCCAAGAGCCGGGACTTCAAATCACTGATGATATGCACTGACTCTTTCATGGTTCTTGATGCATCTATTTCTCTTGATTGATGTGATTCTTCAAATTCTTGAAGTTTTTCCCTAAGTATTTTGTACTTCTTTAACTACTTTCTTAGTTCCTCCACAGCACTAATCAATTCTGCTTCTATATCTACTTCACTTTCACTTCCATAGTTTTCTTCATTATCTATATTATTATTGTGAGTGTTCATTACCATAAATAGAAGCTCCAAATCTTCATCTTCACTCATATATGAAGAGTTGATGTCTTCTTTAGAGTATAAGTTTTTCTTTTTCTGATAAAATTTCTTCTTGTATTGGTTTTTCTAGTTGTGGGCTTCTTCATCATCATTATCCTCCTGCTTGGGATAGGGACACTTGTTAGTAAAGTGTCTGATCCTTCCACAATTGAAACATTTGAAGGGTAAATTTCCTTTATATTTTCCAAATCATTTATGGAGTTTCTTAATAAAGTTTGTCTCTTCTACATATGATATGACTAACTGATCTTCATTAGACATGTGTTCCTATTTCTTGTTTTCTTTAGATTCCTTAAATATTGTTTCTTCTTTTAATGGTTTTTCGTTCCCTGTTCTCATCTCATAAGCTGTAAAAATTCCATGAAGCTGATCTTGTGAGTTTGTTAAGTTATGGTCTATCTTCAATTGTGGAAATCTTGGAATCATATCTCATACATAATGACCTTAATATATTTTGTACAATAGGTTTATCGGTAACTCCTTCTCCTTCTTCTCTAATTGAATTAACTACCTCATCTACCCTTTGAAAGTATTCAACGATGTTCTCTTCTTCTTTCATTTTCAAATTTTCAAACTGATTTCTATAGTTTTGTAGTTTGGCTTCCTTGACATTGCTATCTCCTTCATATACATCCTCCAATTTGTCCCATATTTCCTTAGCTGACTTACAATGCATAACCTTCACACATATGGAATTTGTCAATCCTCCTAGAATGACATTGACTACTCCTGAATTTTCATTGCAAATTTTCTTTCCTACAATATTTGTGGGTGGATTGGCTGGTGTAGTGTAACCATCTACAACAGATTTCCAGATATCAAAACCAAGAGACAACAAGAAGCTTTTCATTCTTATTTTCCAGAGAGCATAACCACCTCCATTAAATACTGGTGCTTTGTTGGAAGACATTCCCTCTTGTTGATCCATTTCTTTCAGTATCTACCTTCCTGTTATTAGACTATGTTGAAGGCACTTGCTCTGATGCCAATTATTTCAAATTAAGTTAGTGAAATAATATATCAAAATTAAAACATTATTAAAATAAAACAATTTAAAAAATTTAAAACAAATAAAAAAATGCATAAAAAAATAAAACACATAAAATATAATAAAAACAAAACAATAATAAAACATTATAAAACAATTAGAAAACAATTAAAAAACAAATAAAGCAAAATGAAAACATGTAAAAACAAAATAAAATAAAATAAAGACATCTAAAACAAAAACATAAAACAAAATAATAATAAATAAAATAAAAAACATATAAAAATAAAAAATAAAAAACAAAACAAAAACATTTACCTCCACTACACACATATCCCAAAGCAAAATTAAATCAACACCTGTAAATTATTCTGGACCCCCCTGCGATCTGAACTTTAATGAGGGGGGTGGGGAGGGTCTGATAAGTGAAACCACCCTAGACNACCCCCCCCCCCCCCCCCGCTAATACCACTTACCACCCTATGGGGGTCCGGAACACCACCTTCTCCCAAAAAAAATCGCTTTTTGCCCAGTTTTACTAGTCCATTTCAAAGAGCGTTTCCGAGAAAACCAGAAGGAATTTTGAAAACACGATAGAGGGGTTTCTCTGAAACGGGATGCAATTCAATAACCTCTCTCAAGTTTTTCATAGGTATCATGAATTGGGAGAATCAAATCCATATATGAGAACTATTTTTCAGGATTCCTTTTTTTCCTGTTTTTGTCATGTTTTTGCGACAGGTGTTTGGAAATATGGGAATGAATTTTGAAAAAACGAGAGAGTTTTTTTCTCATCGCATGCCAAATAAAAATAACCTCTTCCATAGTTTTCACATATTCTATAGATTGGGAGAATCGAATATTTCATTGGACCTTATTTTTCAGAACTTCGAGAGGCAGAAAATCAAAAGAGACAGATGATCGAGGGATCAAATTGAAAGATGGAAATGAATTCAAAGGCATGAAGACACTTGACAGCTGAATATCATCAGTCAGTCACTGAATCTAGACTCTACTAGTGGATTTATGGAGAAATAAGCTCAGTAAGCATCAAAATATCAACAACACAACAGAACTTGAAGACATGTTTTCAACAACCTTCATTAAATTAAGCTCCAGAAATCCGAGAAGATCTATAGGATCTATATATTTTTGTAATCTGAATTGTTTGTAAGAAACTTATAAATACTTTTGATTATGAATTATTAAGGGTTGATCAGTTGGGATCTTTTTGGAGTATGGAACTAATAATGTAGCAGAGCTCATAGAGCCTCATTTCTTTCAAAACTTCAGTAATATAGTTGAGACATTGACATGATTCTTGTGTCATTTATGTTGGTGAAGTACATATGCCTTTGTTTATGTTTCTCCTCTCTCTATTATAATTTTATGTGTTTCTGATATGAATTATTCAATAGAAGACTAAAGGACAATTTTTTTTTTGATGTGCACTCTGTTCTTGGCTTTGGATAATCTCAATGTTTTCTACTTGAGGGTTAGTTCCAAAATTCTTAATTGCTCTGGTATAATCTGATCCCCTCACCTTTCTTTTGAAATCACTCATCAATCTTAAGAATCCAACATAGGTGCATATCTTTCCTTGTTATGTTCTCTGTAGAACCTACCTTCATTGAAGGCAGACTCGTTGACTACATTTCCCAATGACCCTCCCTGTATGTTCCAACCAAACAATCTAAAAACCAAACAATCTAAAAACCAAACCATGTACTATCATAACTAGCCTAAAATTCCCAGCAAACAAAGCTAAATCATACAAAGATATCCCTCTCTGAGTCTTGGAGGGCTATATACTTGAATCCAAAGTGGTTTTGTAGTTACCTCTGCCCATTTCTTCTTCAGCCTAAGAAATTACAGAGTGCTAAAATAGTGGTGACCATACTGGGGAATGTTCCTCAGAAAGCATATCAAGTTCTAGATCTGATTACTGATGGTGGATAGTGATCATACACAAGAAGGATGAATCATCCACTTGATGACTCCCATCAACTCCAATCAGTTTCAAAGACTTCACTCGATCAGGAAGAACTTGAAACAATGACAAGACAATTTGAAAAGATTAGGTATGCAAGTTGGAATTTTATCCAAGACGTAATTGGTTTTATTTTTAATTATTTATTCCCTTTTTGTGAACCTGACCAAGACTATATTGCTAAAATTCATGTTGATCAAATTAAACCTGAGGATCCTCAAGAGATCAAGGCTAGTTTTACAACTCCTGTACATACTCCTACACCTGTAAATATTCCAGATAGATACAAGCCCCTTGTCTTACCTCCTATACTCCATGATTTCCCTGCAAATTATTACAAATATCTTCCTAGGTTTGATGTACAATATGGTAAAATCACTGCTGAGAAACACATTTACGGTTTTGAGAATTTTCTTGATCTGTTTGAGGTGGAAGAAGATGATGTCTGTATCAGACTTTTTGCTATATATTTGCAAGATAGAGCTAAGGAATGGTTCAAAATTTTGTCAGCTGCAAGCATATCTAATTTTCATCAGTTTGCATAAGTCTTCCTTGGTAAATGGGAGATCAAGAAAAATATTTTTATTATTTTAGAAGAATATGATCATTTGAAAAGATAGCCAGGAGAGACAATGTAACACTTTTTAGCCAGATTCAATCGAGTTTACAATTCCATGCCTGCTGATATAAGACCAACTCCTGGTTTATCTCTCTTACACTACCCAGATGCCTTTGATCCAGAGATGGAATTTTAGTTGAGAGAAAGGAACACTACTACACTCAAGGAAATGAAGGAATGTGCAATTAATGTAGAAGCTAATTTACTGATCAAAAGGTCAAAGATCAAGGCAGAAGAAAGGAATAAAATAACAAAGGAGCAACTAAAATATTCAGAAGCAAAACTGGACATTCTGACCAACACAATGACAGAAATGATGTAGAAAGTCATAATGGGAAATGAACTTGTTGTTCAAGGGCATCATATTCCATTTGTTATAGAGAAAGAAAGGGTTATTGTTCCCAAACACTTTGCATCTCACCCTTGGTATCGATTAGAAAATGATTATTTCATGTATTCCATTCACAACATAGTCAAAGATGAAACTCCAACTAAGCTTGTAGGAGAGAAATCAGTTGATATGATGTGTATGTTTGATGACATTTCTTTCATGGATGATCTACCCAAGTATGATAAATATGATGAGAATTACACCAAGGTGAATTCTTCAAAACCATCAGTAGCATATTGTTGGGATGAAGAAGATCAATTGTAAATCAAATATGACAGTGAGCCTGTGCATAGAAATTATGACAACAATGTGCAAAATACAGAAAATATCAGAGTAAGTGGAAAGGCTTTACCCTTATGTTTCTCTTCATTTCAATTTCTGAGAGAAAATTATAAACTAGTTGTCGGTAGTAAAGATGAAAAATGTTCTGATCACTCAATTGAAGATGTCATTGATGATATGGAAGTTTTTCTAGACCCAGAATTGCAACCCTTGAGCTACATTGATTTTCAAATTCCAAATGAAAGCTTAGATCTTGAGACAAAATATGAGTTAATAGAAAATAATTCTGTACCATTAAGCTTTAATTCGTTTTAGTTTTTAAAGAAGAATCTTGATCATGTCCTAAATGATAAGCACATAGAAAACTATGAAGTGTCATTGGAACCAATGCAACAATCATCACAATTCCTACATGATCCAATAGCTGATGTGATGGATGACTTGTGTTGTCCAATTCATGTTTCATTTGCCAGTTATGAACTTAAAATCGGTTATGATATGGACATGATTAGGAAATCTCTTTCATGGTCTGTTTCAGTAGGAGTCTCATTTCAAAGTTCAGCAGAAAATTTGCAGCCATATCAGGAACTGTATAATGATGTAAAAAACATATGTGCCATACCCAATTATGACCATAAATTTGCTAAAATTCAAGAAATAGGTCGTGTCTTTCTTGATCCTATAGCAGACTACATGGAATATATTTTTAGCATAAAAGATCAATCATGTTTTCAACAGTGGCCATTACACTTTGCAATTTTGATTATGTGGAGAAAGGGTCAAGTTTTCCATTCGATTGTGCTAACAAGCAGTCAAGTAGTCCACTTGTTTCAACGACTACTTGACTGGATTCATTGGCATTTTTGTATTATTTGATTCAACATGATTTTAAATAGTATAGGTAGGTAGCAGTGTGCAAATAAGCTCAGCTCTTTGAGCATCCATTTCAACAATTTTTTCAATCTCAATTTCAAATTCCAGTCTTCATTTTGATTTGGTTTCAGTTGAAGGATCAGAACATGTACATGTTGCAGAATAAAGTTTTGGGATCAGCCCAATAGTTAAAGCACCAGTCTACGTGTTTAGAGTTCTTTGGTTCTTGTCACCTCTTTAAAGAGTTGCCATCTCCAGGGGGAGCCTATGTTGGGGTCCTATAATCATAGGTGATTTGATTCTTCAACTATCTATTTGGCATTGCTCTCATGATGAAGACATCTGTCTTGTTGGGCTTGGTTGATTTCACTTCTCCCTCCATCCATTTCACCCAATCCTTCATCACCCTATTGCACCCTTCATTCCCTCGCCCTTCATTTCTTCACCCTTCCGCCAATTTCATCCCTACATGAATAAACAAGCTTAGGCTTAAAAACAATAGGTTAATAATAAATGTTAGTGTATTTTTTTAATACTAGTTAGCATAATAAATTTAATTTAATTAGGTTAGTGTGTTTAGGTTAAAAATTAAGTTAGTGAAATAATATATTAAAATTAAAACATTAATTAAAATAAAAAAATTTAAAACAAATTAAAAATGCATATAAAAATAAAACACATAAAATATAATAAAAACAAAACAATAATAAAAACATTATAAAACAATTAAAAAATAATTAAAAAACAAATAAAACAAAATGAAAACACGTAAAAAAAGATAAAAAAATAAATAAAGACATATAAAACAAAATAATAATAAATAAAATATAAAACATATAAAACAAAAAAAATAAAAAACAAAACAAAAAAATTTACATCCCGTATGCACATATTCCAAAACAAAATTAAATCAATGCCCGTAAATTATTTTCGACCCCCCTCCCATCCGAACTTTAACGGGGGGTCCAGGAAGTGAAACCAACCTGGACATTGGTAACCTCCAAGGGATTTCGGACCCCCCCCCCCCAATACCACTTACCATCCTAGGGGGGGTTCGGAATACCACCTTCTCCTAAAAAAAACCGCTTTTTGCCCAGTTTTAAAAGTCCACTTCAAAGAACGTTTTCGACCAAACCAAAAGGAATTTTGAAAAACCGAGAGAGGTTTTTCTCCGCAGCGGGTTGAGATTAAATAACCTCTATAATTTTTTTCACAGGCATCAGGAATTAGGAGAATCAAATCCATCTCTGAGAACTATTTTTCAGGCTTCCATTTTTTCCTATTTTTGTTATGTTTTTGTGGGAGAGGTTTTGGAAAGTCGGGGATGAATTTTGAAAAACCAAAAGAGGTTTTTTCTCATCACAGGATAAGGAACAACAAAATATTCTAGATTTTTCACATAGGCTATGGATTGGGAGAATCAAATATTTCACTGGACCCTATTTTTCATAACTTCGGGAGGTAGAAAATCAAAAGAGACAGATGGAAGAGGGATCAAATTGACAGATGGAAATGAAATGAAAGGCATGAAGACACCTGAAAGATGAATATTAGCAGTCAATCACCAAATCCAGACTCTACTGCCCAATTTCTATAGTAATAAGCTCAGTCAACATCAAAAGATCAACAACACAATAGAACTTGAAGACATGTTTTCAACAACCTTCACTAAATTAAGAACCAGAAATCTGAGAAGATCTACATGATCTCTATAATTTTGTAATATGAATTCTTTGTAAGAAACTTATAAATACTTCTGATTACGAAGTATTAAGGGTTGATCAATTGGGATCTTTTTGGAGGATGGAACTAATATTGTAGTTGAGCTCACAGAGCCTTCTTTCTTTCAAAACTTCAGTAATACAGTTGAGACATTGACATGATTCTTGTGTCATTTATGTTGGTGAAGTACATATGCCTTTATTTATGTTTCTCCGCTCTCTGTTATAATTTTATGTGTTTCCGATATGAATTATTCAATAGAATACTGAAGGAAATATTTTTTTTGATGTGCACTCTGTTCCTGGTTTTGGATAATTTCAATGTTTTCTGCTTGAGGGTTAGTTCTAGAATTCTTAATTTCTCCAGTGTAATCCAATCCCCTCACCTTTATTTTCAAATCACTCATCAATCTTAAGAATCCAACATAGGTTCCTATCCTACCCTATTATGTTTTCTGTAGAACCTGCCTTGATTGAACATAGACTCTTTGACTCCATTTCCCAATGGCCCTCCCTAGCTATTCCAACCAAGCAATCTAAAAACCAAACCGTGTACTATCATAACTACCCTAAAATTTTTAGAAAAAAAATCTAAATCATACAGAGAGATCCCTCTCTGAGTCTTGGAGGGATAGATCCTTGACTCCAAAGTGGTTTTGTAGTTACCTTTGCCCATTTATTCTTCAACCTAAGAAATTACACAGTGCTAACAGACCCAAAGCAACATACCTCCAAAAGTCCTCAACAACTAAGAAACACAAGCATATGGTGATAATATATGATGTTAGCACATCCAATAGCATAATCCATCAACATTCATAACAAATACGCCCATGGAATAATAATTCAAATATTTGCAAGATATCAATTGGACGAGAAAATAATATTTCTATTAAGATATAACCAATAGAAGTGAATAAGTTACAGACTTCCATGTCAACATAGTTTGGAACTGAGAAATTAAGTTCCTTCCAGCTGGGAATCCACCACTTCAATCCTCCACAAAGGAAATATCATGTAAGAGAGACAATGGAGTTCTCAATCGGTAAGGGAAGAGTGTGGGGGTTGAACAATGTGTTCATACTTAAAGGATAAAGGGATGCAGACTCAATGTGAAGTGAATAATTCCTCTAGAGTAATTTTACTCTCAAAGTTTAATTCTTTGTCCTCTTTTCCATAGCTCGGATTTGGCCCTTTTATAGCCTTCAAGTGGAAATTAAGTGTCGATTCATAACGTTTCTAGTATATGGAAGCCCAAGAATCATTGATCTCGTGACGTGAAATGGAAACCCAACACTAATTTTAAATTTTGGACACATTTCCCGATGCATGCGGGTTGTAGTGGTGCAACATGCATATACACATGCTATATAGTAGGCAAGGTGCATATATGTGGAAAAAGTTATATTTTTAGCTCTGGGATTTGCAAAAAGGGATTACAAGTCTGCATAGGGAAATGGAAAAAGGCCTTATGTTCAAGATTGCATAGGGTGAGGAATATCTTGCTATAACAAATACATGTCTAGGTTCTCTTATTCATAAATAGTTGGCATCTTTATGTATGCGATGGTTTGCACAAGACCAGATATTGCACATGCAGTGGGATTTTTGAGAACCTATATGAACAATCCAGGTAAAGAAAATTGGGAGGCAACAAAGTGGATTCTCAGGCATTTTAGAGGTACTGCTACTCATGCATTATGTTTTGGAGGTTCATACACTGTTCTACAGAGATATTTTGATTAAGATATGGAAGGTGATAAATATAGTAGAAGGAGCACCACAGGGTATGTTTTTACTATAGGTGGAACAACAATAAGTTGGATTTCAAAATTGAAAAAGGTTGTTGCACTTTCAACAACATAAGCGAAGTATGTTGCTGCCACAGAGGCTAGTAAAGAGATTATTTGGTTGCAGAGGTTTATGGAGGAATTGGAAAAGAAGCAGGACAATAGAAGGTTGTACCGTGACATCAAGAGTGCCATTCATCTTGCAAAGAACTGAGCCTTCCATTCAAAGACTAAAAATATACAACTCAAGTACCATTTCATAAGGTCAGTTTTGGAAGATGGACAACTGAAGTTGGAAAAGATACATACTAGCCAAAATCTTGCAGACATGTTAACAAAGGTAGTAACTAGAGAGAAGATGAGTTCCTGCTCAGTTTCAGTCGACCTTCATGTATGAAGGAGGAGATGAAAAGATTTCCAATTCCAAGAAGGATCATATTCCAATAGATACAACAATGGTGGAGTTGTTGTGATCAGTCTTCAAGTGGGAGATTGTTGGTTGTAGAGCCTGATTATCTTCCTTATTTAGAGGTATTTGTTTTTAGTCGTGTTTATACCCCATGAAGACTGTACACCCCTCCACACGGGGAGCTTGCAGGGGGGGATTTTCCGCCTTGCAGGGTTTGTGTGGGATCATCCCCCTGACTGGGGGTCTACGGGCTAGCGGGGGTACGGGGCAAAGAACCTGAAGGAAAAATTTCTTTGTAAATCTATATTGTAATTTCATAGTCAATATTGATCGTTCATCATTAAGTCATAGATCTGACGATAGATATTATGTTAGGTTTTTTTACCCTACAAGGAAACTCTCTTTATTTTATATGAGGCCCTTTGTATTGCATCTGGATATTGTATTGTATGTGTATTCTAAGTGAGGAGACTGTGAGAGAAAGAAGATGAAGTTACATAGAGTGTGTTGTAGGTTGTATCCTTTCATTTTGTTGGATAATAAAAAGGAAGAACCTGGCAATTTATCTGGTGGATGTATCCCACACTGGGTGAACCATGTATATATGTGTCTCTATTGTATTGTGAATCTTCTGTGTTTTATTTTATTGCTCCACAATCTTGTTTTTATAATAGAGGATTGGAGTCCTCTACAGGTTGGAGCCTGATCTACAGGGAGTTGGTGCTTGGAAAATAGAGGATTGGTGTCTCCTTGAGTTGGTGTTCAAAAGAAGAGAGATTGGTGTCTCTTATAAATTGTAACTTGTAAATGGAATATATTTTTTATGATTGTTAAATTTAAAATGTAGAGTTTTGTACATTATTCTTGATAAATTGTTATGGTTCATATATTAATAATTAAAGAATTAATTTAATTTTAGAAAAGAAATAATATTGATTCACCCCCCCTCTCAATATTGAACAACATTCCAACTATTGGTATCATAGCACGCTCTTTCACCACAATCTAACCAATTAAAGGAAGATTTTGAGAAATTCAATGGATCAACGAGAAGGAATGTCCTCCAACAGATGACAAAAAGGGATGTTTCATTTTATGGTGATACTCCCGTTGAGGTGATTCCCACCCTGTATATGAATCTCTCCCCCTGGAATCATGCTTCTACAACCAATCATGGGAAGAAGAATAACCCCCCCTGTCTTCTCATAATAGATCTTCTTCATAAACCATTTCACATAACTTCACTGAGAGAATACATAACCGACACTGTTCCTGGGTAGATGAAGACCTGCAACAAACCATGTCAAATCCTGCATAGAGATATACCATCAAACCATGCCACTTTCAATGATTCTAGTTATCTATTAAATCATTTGTAATCCGAGAGCCTCTTCATTTTTATGTGATTCAATACTCATAGGGGTATCGACAGGAACAATTTTAAGTCTTCCCTAATTTATTCTTCATTTCTTTGTTTATAATTTTTGAGGAGTTTTAGTAGATCATTAAAATAGCATTGGAAAACTTCTGAGATCATCATCACTCAATTATTTTGGTTGGTATACTATTGAAGATTCATCATCATCACTATTTTGTGTAACAAAAACTTCTTCATCTTCTTCTTTAGAATTTTCTTTTAATATTTTTATTTCATTGGCTAGTGGACTATTGATTTGCAAGACATCATCAAGAACTACAATTGTGTCATTTCTTCTTTAGGAACTCTCCTTTCTTGACCTTGATTCATTTTGTATTCAAAAATTTGATTTTTATATTCTTTATTAGAAATTTTACCCACCATCCTGCTACTATTAACTTCATCAATTTCAGGTGCAATATATTCATCATCTTTCTTGCATTGTTCTTCTGATTTTGTTTTCCATATATTCTTATTTTGTTTGTTAGAGATTCTTATCTTCAAGGATTGCATTGGTAATCTACATTCTCTAGTTTTATGGCCATAGTTTTTTCATTTTTGGCATTCAATATTGAAGTTTTGCAAAGGAGAAAATGAGTTATAGTGTTTTGGCATATTTTACTCTAGTAGGGAGTGTTGATTTTTGTTTATGTGGAAAATTTTTCAATGGAATCATATTTTCCTTATTATCTTCTCTTATTAAGGATCTCTTTAGAGCATATGCATAACTGATTGGAATTTTAGTTGATCCTTGTGATGTAGTGGTTGAGTCTTGGGTGTATACCAAACCAGTCTTGTTGTTTGATGACATCTGACTACTGAGAATTTCATCCAAGATTTTTGAACTATTTTCAAATTTTGATATCTTCTTTTCTTTTTCAAATTCACCTTTTAGCAAATCAATCTCAGCCTCTAGATTCTTACATACTTGTTCTCTATCATTGAGTTGCTTTAAAATGACTTCCTCAATTCTTTTAGCTTCCAGGAGATGGGACTTCAAATCACTGATGATCTTCTATGACTCTTTGATGGTTCTTGATGCATCCATTTCTCTTGATTGATGTGATTCTTCAAATTCTTGAAGTTTTTCCCTAAGTAGTTTATACTTATTTAACTAGTTTTTTATTTCCTCCAGAGGACTAATCAATTTTTCTTCTAGATCTACTTCACTTTTACTTCCATAGTTTTCTTCATTATCTATATTATTATTTTGAGTGATCATTCCCATAAATAGAAGCTCAGAATCTTCATCTTCACTCATATCTAAAGAGATGATGTCTTCTTTAGAGTAGAATTTTTTCTTTTTTTTATAAAATTTCTTATTGTATTGATTTTTCTGGTTGTGGGCTTCTTCATCACCATTATCCTCCTACTTGGGATAGGGACATTTGTTAGAAATGTGTCTGATCCTGCCATAGTTGAAACATTTGAAGGGTAACTTTCCTTTATATTTTCCAAATCCTTAATGGAGTTTATTTATAAAGTTTGCCTCTTCTACATATGATATGTCTAACTGATCTTCATTAGAAATGTGTTCCTATTTATTCTTTGATTTAGATTCCTTAAAGGTTGTTTCTTCTTTTGATGGTTTTTCGTTCTCTGTTCTCATCTCATAAGCTGTAAAAATTAGATGAAGTTGATCTACTATGAGTTTGTCAAGTTCTAGTCTATCTTCAATTGTGGAAATCTTGGAATCATATCTCATAGGTAATGAAATTAATATACTTTGTACAATAGGTTTATCGATAAGTTCTTCTCCTACTGCTCTGATTTAATTAACTACCTCATCTACCCTATGAAAGTATTCAACAATGTTCTCTTCTTCTTTCATTTTCAAATTTTCAAACTGAGTTCTATAGGTCTGTAGTTTGGCTTCCTTGACTTTGCTATCTTCTTCATATACAACCTCCAATTTGTCCCATATTTCCTTGGTTGACTTACAATGCATAACCTTCACACATATAGAATTTGTCAATCCTCTTAGAATGGCATTGACTACTCTTGAATTGTCATTGTGGATTTTCTTTCTTACAATATTTGTGGTTGGATTGGTTGGTGTAGTGTAAACATCTACAATAGATTGCTGGATATCAAAACCAAGAGACAACAAGAAGTTTTTCATTCTTATTTTCTAGAGAGCATAACCACCTCCATTAAACAATGGTGATTTGTTGGAAGACATTCCCTCTTGTTGATCCATTTCTTTCAAGATCTACCTTCTAGTTATTAGAGTGTGCTGAAAGAACTTGCTCTGATACCAATTGTTGGAAATACTGAGCGAGGGCGGGTGGGGGGTGAATCGATATTACCCTTTTTCAACAATTAGAAATTACTTTGTTATTTTTTGAATCACCACAATAGATCAACAATGAACTTGTACTGAAATCAATTATATAAATATAATTAATAAGAATTACAATGTTTATATAAATATTAGTGAAGGACACCAATCCTTTTTAGAGCACCAACTCTAGGAGACTCAAATCCCCTTCTTCAAGGAACCAACCCTAGGAAGCACCAACTCCCTTGTATTTTAGGGAACCAACCCTAGGAAGCACCAACTCCCTGGTCTTCAGGGCACCAACCCTAGGAATAACCAACTCCCTTGTATTTAGGGCACCAACCCTAGGAAGCACCAAATCCCTTAACTTTAGGGCACCAACCTTAGGAATCACTAAGTACTTTAACTCACACTTTACTTAGTAAAGGATATGAATCCTTCCATGCTCCTCCCTTCCACCCTCACTACGTTAGTATCGTCAGTTCCTTTTCTTGGACTCTGCATTTATTTTGATCTTCTGATCTTGACTACAGAGACACTTCTTCTTCATTGTTACTTCTTGCTTATATAGTCTTCCAACTGGTGTGAGCTATGAAGCATTGTGTCCCTTTGTTTGGACCATTACACCTCTTAATTTAAATTAACAATAATAACGTTTGTTTTCCTCCATTATTATTCATACATTATCGTGAAATATTTTCAATTTAGTGAGAGGGCGTTTCATAAATCGATCACTGATATGGATCGATTTCATTTTTAAATCGATCCCATGCCTCTTTATTTCATTCTCAATTTATGTTGATCAGATCTAATATTTTTGATGAGATTTTTAATGCATTGCAAGTATTGGATTGCTTAAGATAAATCAGAACAAAGTCCAGAGCCTATCTGGTTCAACATTCCTTCTTGACTAAGATAAATTTCTTATTTTGTGTGTTAAATTTCACACATAAACACTTCGAGACCTCTATTACATACAACCATAGGCAGTGACAAGGCGCTAAGACAAACGAGTGCTTAATCACTTATCAAGATCAATGGTCATGTTTTAATTTCACGTTGATATGGACAGTTCTCGTTCACTTCGAGATTTCAGCATTTCAGGAATCTGCCTTTTGCATTGTTTTAATTCTTCTAGAGGAAATTCCACTGGAGTGATTATCGTCACTTCCCTTCTTAATAACCTTCACATGTCCAAGAGCTAGGACCATGGGCTTAGGCACAAAATAGCTCTCTCTCTTTGAGTATTCGACTATTCGTGACTCTGAGACTTCAGGCTACTTGAACTATGAAGTAGTTCAATCCCTCCGAAGGTTTACGCACCGAATAAGTCATAACATGACGATGAATGCTCTCTGTCAATTAACATATCATGCTTACTCTATCCTTCCACTACACTTGATCTAATGGTCATGATAGAACCTCAAGGATCTTAGATCAACGACCAACATTAGTTCGCGACTTCACCCTTCGACGCTTCAGGTAGATGAGGGTAGGAGGAACTGGATAGCCCCGAAGGACATATCCTTCCACTATGATGATGTGTTATTGCTAACGTGGTATTGCTAATGTGGATCTCTTGAAGTGTCATATGTATTTCCCCTTTGGATTATATATCAGACGGTCTAGTTTTCACCTGAATTATTGATCCAACGACCCTCATTCACTTTGGGACTTTGGGGCTCCGGCCTTTGGGTGAACTTACATGTTTTAGAACCCTTATCACCAAAGTTGATCACCATTGGAAATGCCTATCCTCATCCAATAGTCACCATGCATTGCCTAGATCTGATGGCCCTCATTTATTTCAGGAATTCAGGGCTCCGATCTTCAGGTGAACTTACATGTTTTAGACCCCTTTTCGCCAAAGTGGCCAGCACTGGAGTTGACCATCTCCTTTCCTTTACTGGGATTTGACGGCTCCAATGTTTTCACTCTAGATCAACGTTTGACAGTAGTTCATGACTTCGGGGCTTCGACCTTCGAGTAAACTTACATGTTCTTGGCATCTTTTCGCCATAGTGGTAAACGCCAGAGTTGACCGTCTCCTTTCCTTTACCGTGATATGACAGTCCCAACTTTTTTACTCCAGATCAACGGTTGACGGTAATTTGTTTAATCCAAGAATCTAGGATATTGTGGCTTACACTGTCCTTCCACTAAACTTGATCGGATGGTTGAGAATTCATCCAAAGTCCCTCCTTGATCTAACGACTGACAGGATTTCATGACTTCGTGACTTTGCAAGTTTGTGCCTCTACCTTATCTCCAATGTTCACCGAAGTGGCGGAGTTCTGATGTCATGAAACTTACGCTATCCTTCCAATTGGTTTTATCTAACGATCATGATAGATCCTGAACTGATCTAATGGTTTGAGAGCTCACTTGAATTTCCTTCACGAAATCTGATGGCTCTACATTCCAGATCGAATATTGATCCAATGTCTAGGAAACCATTTGAATCTCTGACTTTCCCTCAATCTTACAGTTTTGAATTGTCCTGAAAAATACATCAGTGGATAGGATTTCTCCTTGATTCAATGGCTATGATTACTCCCAAAATTCAAAAGGGAACAATCACGATTACTCCAAAATTCTTTGCATAGATTTCCTTAATTGCAAAAATCTGTTTCGGCTTCACTCAATCACGCCTTCTCTCCTGATATTTTTCTGCATTGATCCATCTTAGAGATGATCTGGTAAGATGAGGGACTCCTCTATTCCTCGCGCTATGTTTTTTGTGTAACCTACTACGTTATCTTTCCCGGTATTTAGTATCTCACATACATATTTGATCTTGGATAATGATAGTACCATAATACCATGTTCGACATTAATTATTTTGTCCCTCTTTGATATCAATGCCAACACCATAACATTATGTCCAACATTCTCCCCCTTTGGTATTGATGGAAACATAGTAAAACCCCTTTTGCAATCTTAGCTGGATTTTCCTGATCATTCTCCTCCTTTGACAACATTGACAAAAAGAGATGTTTCCTTTTAGGGTGATACTCCTCCTGAGGTGATGCCCACCCTGTCTATGAATATCTCCCACCATAATCATGCTGCTACAACCAATCATGGGAAGAATAATAACTCCCCCTATCTTCTCATAATAGATCTTCTTCATAAAGCATTTCACATAACTTCACTGAGAGAATACATAACCGACATTGCTCCTGGGTAGATGAAGACCTGCAACAAACCATGTTAGATCCTGCATAGAGATATACCATCAAACCATGATTCTTTCAATGATGCTAGTTATCTATTCATTCATTTGTAATCTGACAACCTCTTCATTTTTATGTTCTCCAATACTCATAGGGGTATCAATAGGAACAATTTCAAGTCTTCTGTAATTTATTCTTCCTTTATTTGTTTATAATTTTTTAGGAGGAGTTTCAGTAGATCATTAAAACATAATTGGAAAACTTCTGAGATCATCATCACTCAATTCTTCTAGTTGGTCTACTATTGAATATTCATCATCACTATTTTGTGTAACAAAAACTTCTTCATCTTCTTCTTTAGAATTTTCTTTTTCTATTTTTCTTTCATTGGCTAGTGGACTATTGATTTGCGGGACATCATCAAGAACTATATTCTTCTTTAGGAACTCTCCTTTCTTGACCTTGATTCATTTTATATGCAAAACTTTGATTTTTGTATTCTTTATTAGAAGTTTTACCTACCATTCTCCTACTATTAACTTCATCAATTTCAGGTGCAATATATTCATCATATTTCTTGCATTGTACTTCAGATTTTATTTTCCATATCCTCTTATTTTGTTTGTTAGGGTTTCCTATCTTCAAGGATTGCATTGTTAATTTACATTTTTTGGTTTTATGGCCATAGTTGTTGCTTTTTTGGCATTCAATATTGAAGTTTTGTAAAGGAGAAAATAAGTTATAGTTTCTCTTCTCTGTATTGTACTTATTGTTCTTATATCTTTGGAAATTTCTATGATTGTATTGTCCATAAGCTTTGTAGTGTATTGCCTTATGTACAAAATTATTGCAAGAGTAATAGTATCCAATAAATATATATTTATTAGGGGGATTCTTTTTGGTGATTGTATTTTTCTTGTCCTCTTTTACTCTAGTAGGGAGTGTTGATTTTTATTTATGTGGAACCGTTTTCAATGGTATCATCTTTTCCTTATTATCTTCTCTTCTTAAGAAGATTTTTAGAGCATCTGCATAACTGATTGACGTTTTGGCTGATCCTTGTGATGTAGTGGTTGAGTCTTGGGTGTATCCCAAACCAGTCTTTTTGTTTGGTGACCTCTGACTACTAAGAATTTCATCCAATATTTTTGAACTATTTTCAAATTTTGATCTCTTCTTTTCTTTTTCAAATTCACCTTTTAACAACTCAATCTCAACCTCTAGCTTCTTACATACTTTTTCTCTATTATTGAATTGTTTTAAAATGACTTCTTCAATTCTTTTAGCTTCCAGGAGCTGGGACTTCAAATCACTGATGTTCTGCTCTGAATCTTTGATGGTTCTTGATGCATCTATTTCTCTTGATTGATGTGATTCTTCAAATTCTTGAAGTTGTGCCCTAAGTAGTTTATACTTCTTTAACTACTTTCTTAGTTCCTCTAGTGCACTAATCAATTCTGCTTCTATATCTACTTCACTTTCACTTCCAAATTTTTCTTCATTATATATATTATTATTTTGAGTGTTCATTCCCATAAATAGAAGCTCTGAATCTTCATCTTCACTCATATCTGAAGAGTTGATGTCTTCTTTAGAGTGAAAGTTTTTCTTTTTCTTATAAAATTTCTTCTTGTATTGGTATTTTTGGTTGTGGGATTCTTCATCATCACTGTCCTCTTGCTTGGGATATGCACATTTGTTAGAAAAGTGTATGATCCTGCCACATTTCAAACATTTGAAGGGTAACTTTCCTTTATATTTTCGAAATCCTTTCTGGAGTTTCTTTATAAAGTTTTCCTTTTCTACATATGATATGTCTGACTGATCTTCATTAGACATGTGTTCCTATTTCTTCTTTTCTTTAGATGCATTAAATATTGTTTCTTCTTTTGATGGTTTTCCGTTCCCTGTTCTCATCTCATAAGCTGTAAAAATTCCATGAAGTTGATCTACTATGAGTTTGTTAAGTTCTGGTCTACCTTCAATTGTGGAAATCTTGGAATCATATCTCATAGGTAATGACCTTAATATATTTTGTACAATAGGTTTATTAGTAAGTTTTTCTCCTGCTGCTCTGATTGAATTAACTACCTCATCTACCCTATGAAAGTATTCGACAATGTTCTCTTCTTCTTTCATTTTCAAATTTTCAAACTGAGTTCTATAGGTGTGCAGTTTGGATTCCTTGACTTTTCTATCTCCTTCATATACAACCTCCAATTTGTCCCAGATTTCCTTTGCTTAATTACAATGCATAACCTTCACACATATAGAATTTGTCAATCCTCCTAGAATGGAATTTACTACTCTTGAATTGTCATTGCAGATTTTATTTCCTAGAGTATTTGTGGGTGGACTGGTTGGTGCAGTGTAACCATCTACAATAGATTGTTAGTTATCAAAACCAAGAGACAACATGAATCTTTTCATTCTTATTTTCTAGAGAGCATAACCACCTCCATTAAACAATGGTGCTTTTTTGGAAGACATTCCCTCTTGTTGATCCATTTCTTTCAGGATCTACCTTCCAGTTATTAGACTATGCTGAAGGCACTTGCTCTGATACTAATTGTTGGAAATAATGAGCGGTGGCAGGGGGGGTTGTGAATTAGTATTACCCTTTTTCAACAATTAGCAATTACTTTGTTATTTTATGAATCACCATAATAGATCAACATTGAGCTTGCACTAAAATAAATTATATAAATATAATTAACATGAATTACAATGTTTATATAAATATTAGTGAATGACACCAATCCTTTTTAGAGAACCAACTCTAGGAGAAAAAAATCCCCTTATTCAGGACACCAACCCTAGGAAGCACCAACTCCCTTGTCTTTTAGGGCACCAACCCTAGGAAGCACCAACTCCATTTTCTTTAGGGCACCAACCCTAGGAAGCACTAACTGCCTTGTCTTTAGGGAACCAATCCTAAGAAGCACCAACACCCTTAATTTTAGGAAACCAACCCTAGGAAGCACTAACTCCCTTAACTCACACTTTACCTAGTAAATAATATGAATCCTTTTGTGCTCCTCCCTTCCACCCTCACTGCATTAGTATCATCAGTTCCTCTTCTTGGACTCTGCTTCTATTTAGATCTTCTGATCTGGGCTACATAGACAGTTCTTCTTCATCGTTCCTTATTTCTTATATAGTCTTCAAACTGTTGTGAGCTATGAAGCATTGTGTCCCTTTGTTTATACCATTGCATCTCTTCATTTAAATTAACAATATTAACATTTTTTTTCCTCCATTATTATTCATACATTATCGTGCAAGATTTTCAATTTAGTGAGAGGGATTTTCATAAATCGATCACTGATATGGATAGATTTCATTTGTAACTCAATCCCATGCCTATTTTTTTCATTCTCAATTTACGTTGATCAGATATAATATTTTTTATTAGATTTTTAATTCATTGCAAGTATTGGATTAGTTAATATAAATCAGGACAAACACCAGATCCTATCTAGTTCAACATTCCTTCTTGACCGAGATAAATTTCTTATTTTGAGTGTTAAATTTCACACAAAAAAAATTCAGGACCTCTATTCCATATGATCATAGGCAATGACAAGGTGCTAAGACAAATGAGTGCTTAATCACTTATCAAGATCAATGGTCATGTGTTAATTTCACATTGATATGGACGGTTCTCGTTCACTTCGAGATTTCGACATTTCGGGAATCTGCCCTTTTCAGTCTTTTAATTCTTTTGGAGAAAAATTTATTGGAGTGCTTATCAACACTTCCCTCCTTAATAACCTTCACATGTCCAGGATCTAGGACCATGGGATTAGTCACAAAGGAGCTCTCGCTCTTCGGGTATTCGACTATTCGTGACTCCGTGACTTCAGGATACTCGAACTATGAAGTAGTTCAATCCCTCCAAAGGTTTACCTACTGAATACGTCATAACATGACGATGATCGCTTGTTGTCGGTTAACATATCATTCTTAATCTATCCTTCCATTACGCTTGATCTAACAGTCACGAGAGAACCCGGAGGATCTTATATCAATGACCAGCATTAGTTTGCGACTTCTCCCTTCGGCACTTCGGGTAGTTGCTAGTAGGAGGAACTGGATATCCTTGAAGGACATACTCCTAGAGTGACGTAGCTTGTTGATGTCACTGTTGATGTGGCACTGATTGAGTGGCTACCATGTGTCACCTATATTCGTGACTTACGTATACCTAAAGTGCCAACTGGACCTTGACACTTGTCACCATCTGATTGCACCACGTTTCCTTGTTGATGTGGTTGTGCTTACGTGGATCTACTGAAGTGTCATATGTATTTCCCCTTTGGATCATATATCAGATGGTCTAGTTTTCACCTGAATTATTTATCCAACGACCCTCATTCACTTCAGGACTTTGGGGCTGTGATGTTCGGGTGAACTTACATGTTTTACACCCCTTTTCACTGAAACGGTTAGTGTCAAAGTTGACCACCATTGGACCTTCCTATCCTCATCCAAAAATCACCATGCATTTCCTAGATCTAATGGCCCTCATTTATTTCAGGAATTCGAGGCTCCAACCTTTGGGTGAACTTACATGTTTTAGACCCCTTTTCACTGAAGTGGTGAGCGCCAAAGTGGATCGTCTCCTTTCCTTTACTATGATCTGATGGTTCCAATGTTTTCACTCCAGATCAATGGTTGACGATAGTTCGTGACTTCATAGATTCGGCCTTCGGGTAAACTTACCTATTCTTGGCTTCTTTTCACTGGAGTGGTCAATGTTGGAGTTGACCATCTCCTTTCCTTTACTTTGATCTAAAGGTTCCAATATTTTCACTCTAGATCAACAGTTGACGATAGTTCATTTAATACGAGACTTCGGGATATCATGGAGTACATTGTCCTTCCACTGAACTCAATCAAATGGTCGAGAATTCATCCAAAATCCCTCCTTGATCTAACAGCTGGTGAGATTTAGTGACTTCGCGAGTTCGTGCCTCTACCTTATCTCCAATGTTCGCCGAAGTGGTGAAGTTTCGATGTCTTGAAACTTACGCTATCCTTCGACTTGGTTTTATCTGACGATCAGGATAGATCTCGAACTGATCTAATGGTTTGAGAGATCACTTGAAATTCCTCCATGAAATCAGACGACTCTACATTCCAGATCGAATCTTGATCCAACGACTGGGAAACCATCCAAATCTCCTGCTTTAGATCTGTCGGTTGAGATCTAATTATTCCCAAACTCTGAGTTACCCTCGATTTGACGATCTTGAATTGTCCCAAAAACTACAACAAATGACAAGATTCCTCCTTGATTCAATGGTTGTGATTACTCTCGAAATTCAAAAGGGAAAAATCACAATTACTCCAAAATCCTTTGCATAGATTTCCTTAATTGAAAAACTCTGTTTCGACTTCACTCAATCGCACATTCTCTCTTGATATTTTTATGCATTGTTCGACCTTAGAGACGATCTGGTAATATGAGGGACTCCTCTATTCCTCTCTCTATGTTTTCTGCATAACCTACTACAGTATCTCTCCCGAGATTTAGTATTTCACAGATATATTTGATCTTCTTGATAATGACAATACCATAATAACATGTCCTAAATTGATTATTTTGGCCCTATTTGACATCAATGCCAACACCATAACATCATTTCCGACATATACTTATAACCATAAATAACTTGAGATGAGAAAAAATGGAAACAAGGAGAAATTCTACAGGAAAAAGAAAAACTTCTACTCTAGAGAAGACAATAGTTCATCTGACATGAGTGAAGATGACGAGACACAACTTTTATTTATGGGCATAGAAACTCAAAACAATGCTACTGGTGATACTGAATAAAACTCCAAAGTTTAAGGAGAAGTATATCTTGAAGGATAATTTATTAGTGCTCTTGATGAACCGAGAAAATATAATAGACGAACAAATCATTAAGAGAACAACTATTAGAATATGAAGAAAAAAAATCAAGAGAAAAATAAGTTTCAATAACCATCAAAGAATCAGAAAAAATTGTTATTGACTTGAAGACTCAACTCCAAGAATCCAAAAGAATTGAAGAGGTCATAAGTAAACAACTCGATAAAAAAAAATTAGATTGTGAAAAGATAGAGGTTGAAATAGTTTTTCTAAAAAGAGAACTTGAGAAAGAAAACAACCAATCAAGATTTGAAAATAGTTCAAGAACCTTGGATGATATTCTTACCAATCAAATATCATCAAGAAATAAGTTAGGATTAGGTTATGATCAAAATAAGTCTAACAAATGATCTAACTCTACATCTTAAGAAACTGACAAAAATTCAAAAAGTTATGCAGTTGCGCTTCAAAGCTCTTTAAAAAAGGAAGAAGGAAAAATAAATTCTGATTCTAATCAATATAAATATTCTCTCCCTTCAAAATAAAATGAATATAGAAGGAATAAAACTACAAGAAGAACTCCCCCAAAAAGGTATCAACATCTCTTTCTTGGCTATTGTTTCTCTTGCAATAATTTTGGGAATAAAGTATTAGATTGTAGATCTTATGGAAAGAACAATCATAAGAATGTTCAAAGATATGGTTATAAGAACAAGAAGAATAATAATAATCAAGAGAATATAAATTATAATTCATTCTCTCTATTACAAGATTACAATGTTGAATGTTACAAATGTAACAATTATTGTCACAAAGCTAGTGATTGTAGACTACCAAATCATCCCATAAAGACTTCCAACATTCAATAATAAAAGCACAAGAATACATGGAAAGAAAAAAAAAATGGAAGAAAATGAAACAGAGTGTGAGGTATCCTTATATGCTAAAGATAAAAGGAGTCAATGGTACGTTGACAATGGATGTTCAAAGCATATGACAGGATATCAAGACAAATTTCTCAGTCTGAAAAGGAAAGAAAAATGAAGAGTTACTTTTGGAAATAATGTCTCTGATCTGGATTATTTTCGGCACGAAATGAGAGCGGAGATATAATAAAGAAATGCACAGAGATATCATGTATATCCAATAATATAACATAAATATATCACATATGCAACCATAAACACAGATATACAGTAATACATGATTTCTATTAATGAAAGAAATGTACAGAGACTGTAAAATACAGAGTGAAAGACTTGCTAGAATGGTGGCAGCTTATCTCTGAGAAGAGATGTGACGACTACTCGCATTCGCAAGAAGATGATTACAATGGGGCTCTGAAGGCCTTTTTACAACAAGCATGAATGCCAAAAACCCTAGACATCCAAAAACCTAACCCTGGGAGATGAAGCACCAAAAGTCATGTGGGCCCCGTTTGGGTAAGTGAGTACATCAACTTCCCAGGGTCGTAACTTTTGCATACGATCTTCGTTTTAGGCGTGTGATAATTCGTTGGAAAGGTATCATCGAGGAGATTCATTTTGGGGCCTCAATGTGCCTTTAACTATTATTTAGAACCTCGATCTCAAAAAACCTTCATTTGGGCCCTCAAAATGGCCCCGGAAGTTAAAACCTGCTAAAAATAGTAAATTGCCAAAATTGCCAAAAAGCCATTTTGAGCCATTTGGAAAGGTGGGTGGCCATCGATATCCACCTGGATCAATCCTCCCTCCTTAGGAAGAAATTGTCTCCATTGTGTTGAGTTCCCGGGGGAGAGGGAAAAGCATTTGTTGAATCTGCATCTTGGTGAGCTGCTTGTCTTGCTGGAGACATCGTGCTGCTTAGTTTGTGGAAATATGTCACGAACCTGTTGCGGTTGAGGCTGCTCAACAAATCGAGATACATGAGAGGACGATGTGAAAAATGAATCTTTTCATTTTGTTGCAGCCTTGTCGACCTGCTTCTGTTGGATAGAAGGTGCTTGGGGCAAGGCTGTAGTGGTTGTTGTTAGGAAAAACAGGACTGCGAAGAAATAAAATAAAACAAATGCGGAAATAAAACACAGAAGATACACAATACAAGAGAGACAACGTGGTTCACCCAGTGTGGGCTACGTCCACCAGAGAAATTGCCAGGTCCTTTCTTTATTATTATCCAGCAAAATGAAGGGATACAACCTACAACAAAACTCACTGTAACTTCCTCTTCTTTCTCTCACAGTCTCCTCTCTTAGAATACAATACTTGCCAACCTACATAGACGCAATACATTTCCCTCATAAAAGAGGGTTGCCTTCTAGGGCAAAAAAGCCCTAACATAATCTCTATCGTTAGATCTGCGACCTTATAATGAACAATTCAGATTTACAATGAAATTACAATATACTTTTACAAGACAATTTTTGTTTGGGGGCTCGCTTGCCCCCAGACCCCCCAGCCGGGGGGATAACCCCCTCGGACCTCGCAAAGGGGGTACCCCCCCTCTGCACTCCCCCGTGTGGAAGAGTGTACATACTTATGGGGTGTAAATACTTCATGGGGTATAAACACGACTGAAAGTAAAAGACCTCTAAATCAAGAAGATAATCAGGCTCCACAACCAACAATTGCAGTGTCATTTTGTTCTCCTTTTGAACACATTGTGAAGAAGATGAATTTTGCAGTATGAGATACTACCTTGCAACACTTTTTAGGTGGAACAATAGTCGGAACTACCTCTGGTATTCTGTAGAGATGACCCCCCAACGTAACAATGACACTACGGGGTCGAGACTCATAAAAAACATGACATCTCCACATATATGGTTGGCCCAAGAGAACATCACAGACATCCAGTGGAGCAACATCACATAATATTCCATCCTTGAAGGGTTGGATGGCGTATGACAATCGACACTGTTGGTTGACACGAAGATCTCGTCCTTGCCGAAGCAACCTGATGTTGTATGGCTGCGGGTGTGCTGTTGTCAACAATCCCAACTGTTTGACGACCTCTGCTGAGATGAGGTTCTTCTGGCTTCCGCTATCAACAATAAAATGCAGCGGGGTCCTCTTCACCCACATCTGTGAATGAAAAAGGTGCTCCCCCTCTTCAGGATCTGTTAGTTCTTCTGGTTGAATTGTTGCAGTCGCGACAATAGCAGTGGGGTCTGCGTCAATGATCTGTCATTTACCATTATTTTCAGAATCAGATTCAGAATCAGGGTTCGGCTCTTTGTCTTTGATCTCGGCCACCAATGACTGTTTTGAGCGACATTCATCGGTGTTGTGCTAGGGGTTTTTGTGGAACTCGCACCATTTTTTGGTGTCCTTCTTTGTCTTCCCGTAACCCTTCTTTTCTTATGTCTTGGACTGGTTTTCGAGAGACTGCTTGTTAGGGTTGTCTTTGTCATACTTTGGTTGTTGCAGATTTGCAGACCCGAACTCCTGTTTGTTCTGGTGCTTAAATTTCTGCTCGATTTTAATAGCATATCGATAGGTAGCACCGAGTGATGAGATGTCTAGAAAATCCATTTCAGTTTGGATGTATATGTATAGATCCCCACGGTATTTCAGAACCAAATGTCGCTTGTAGTCTTTGATACCCAGCTTGGTGCGCAAGGTATGGGAGGTATTGGTGAACTACGGAACTGCTTGGCCCCTCTCTTGCCACAGTGTGGTCCATCTCATGTACTGGTCCTCATAGTTGCTAACAGGGTAATACTGTTCCTTTACCACATTCACAAAAAAATCCCAAGTGGGATCGGTCCCATATATTCCAGACTCCTCTATGGAACTTTTCTCCCAATAAGTTTCCCACCAATGTTTGACATGAGGGAGAGATTTAAGGAGTGCGAAGGTGATCTTTTCTTTGTCGAAAAAATTGTGCACAGAGAAATAACCTTCGAGCAGAGTTAACCATTTTTCTAGGGCTTCTGCATCTATCTGTCCTTCAAATACAGGAATATCAAAATTAACTTGTACCTTGAAAGGCGAGGTGCCTCCAAAGTGGTCGCTTGATGAAGATGCACCTGTTGCTATCGGCAGGCGTTGAAGGATGTGGGAAAAATTCTCCATCATTTCGTCCCTCTGTCGCATGAGAGCTTGCTCAAGCAACAGATTGATAGGACCGTCTGGTCCGTCGTTTTTCTTTTCTTCCGCCATTGAGGGTTTCTTGGGTGTGAGAGAGTGATTGTCCTCAAGAGAGACAAGCTCGATACCCAACTTGCTATACTCGGACCTCGTTGGGGACATGCACTGAAAAAACGATCAAGAACAACTTGCTTTGATACCACTGATCTGGATTATTTTCGGCATGAAATGAGAGCGGAGATATAATAAAGAAATGCATAGAGATATCGCGTATATTCAATAATATAACATAAATATATCACAGATGCAACCATAAACATAGATATATAGTAATACAGGATTTCTATTAATGAAAGAAATGTACAGAGACTGTAAAATACCGAGTGAAAGACTCGCTAGAATGGTGGCAGCTTATCTTTGAGAAGAGATGTGACATCTACTCGCATTCGCAAGAAGATGATTACAATGAGGCTCTTAAGGCATTTTTACAATAAGCAGGAATGCTAGAAACCCTAGACATCCAAAAACCTAACCTTGGGAGATGAAGCGCCAAAAGTCATGTGGGCCCTGTTTGGGTAAGTGAGTACATCAACTTCTCGGGGTCGTAACTTTTGCATATGATCCCCGTTTTAAGCGTGCGATAGCTCGTTGGAAAGGTATTTTCAAGGAAATTCATTTTGGGGGCTCAATCTGCCTTTGGCTATCATTGAGAACCTCGATCTAGAAAATCCTTCATTTGGGCCCTCAAAATGGCCCCGAAAGTTAAAACCTGCTAAAAATAGTAAATTGCCAAAATTTCCAGAAATCCATTTTGAGCCATTTGGAAAAGGTGGGTGGCCACTGATATCCACCTAGATCACTCCTACCTCCTTAGGAAGCAATGTTCTCCATTGCGTTGAGTTCCCAGAGGAGAGGGAAAAACATTTGTTGAATCTGCATCTTGGTGAGCTGCTTGTCTTGCAGGAGACGTCGCGCTGCTTAGTTTCTGGAAATCTATGATGAACCTGTTGCGGTTGAGGCTACTCAACAAGTCGAGATACATGAGAGGATGATGTGCAGAAGGAATCTTTGCACTTTGTTGTAGCCTTGTGGACCTGGCTCTATTGGATAGAAGGTGCTTGGGGCAAGGCTGTAGTGGTTGCAGTGTCCTTTTGTTCTCCTTTTGAACAGATTGTGAAGAAGCTAAATTTTGCAGTATGAGATACTACCTTGCGACACTTTTTAGGTGGAACAGTAGTTGGAACTACCTCTGGTATTCTGTAGAAATGACCCCCCAAAGTAACAATGACACTACGGGGTCGAGACTCATAAACAACATGGAATCTCCACATATATGGTTGGCCCAAGAGAACATCACAGACATCCAGTGGGGAAACATCACATAATACCTCATCCTTGAAGGGTTGGATGCCGTATGACAATCGGCATTGTTGGTTGACACAGAGATCTCGTCCTTTCCGAAGCCACCCGATGTTGTTTGGTTGCGGGTGTGGTGTTGTCGACAATCCCAACTGTTTGACGACCTCTGCTGAGATGAGGTTCTTCTGGCTTCCTCTATCAACAATAAAATGCAGCAGGGTCCTCTTCACCCACATCTGTGAATGAAAAAGGCGCTTCCCCTCTTCAGGATTTGTTGGTTCCTCTGGTTGAATTGTTGCGGTCGCGACAATAGCAGTGGGGTCTGCGTCAATGATCTGTCCTTTACCATTATTTTCAAAATCAGATTCAGAATCAAGGTTCGGCTCTTTGTCTTTGATCTCGACCACCAATGACTATTTTGAGCGACATTCATCGGTGTTGTGCCAGGGGCTTTTGTGGAACTCGCACCATTTTCTGGTGTCCTTCTTTGTCTTCCTGTGACCCTTCTTTTATTGTGTCTTGGACTGGTTTTCGGGAGACTACTTGTTAGGGTTGTCTTTTTCATACTTTGGTTGTTGTGGATTTGCAGACCCGAACTCCCGTTTGTTATGGTTCTTAAATTTCTACTCGATTTTAACAGCATATTGATAGGCAGCATCGAGTGATGAGATGTCCAGAAAATCCATTTCAGTTTGGATGTATCTGTGTAGAACCCCACGGTATTTAAGAACCAAATGTCGCTCGGAGTCTTTGATACCTAGCTTGGTGCGGAAGGTAATGGTCCTCATAGTTTCTAACAGGGTAATACTGTTCCTTTACCGCATCCACAAAACAATCCCAAGTGGGATCGACCCCATATATTCCATACTCCTCTATGGAACTTTTCTCCTAGTAAGTTTCCCACCGATGTTTGACATGAGGGAGAGATTTAAGGAGTGCAAAGGTGATATTTTCTTTGTCCGAAAAATTGTGAACAGAGAAATAACCTTCTAGCAGAGTTAACCATTTTTCTAGGGCTTCTGCATCTATCTGTCCTTCAAATACAGGAATACCAAAATTAACTTGTACCTTGAAAGGTGAGGTGCCTCCAAAGTGGTCGCTTGATTAATATGCACCTGTTTCTATCGGCAGGCATTGAAGGATGTGGGAAAAAATCTCCATCATTTCGTCCCTCTGTCGCGTGAGAGCTTGCTCAAGCAACAGACTGATAGGATCGTCTGCTCGGTCGTTTTTCTTTTCTTCCGCCATTGAGGGTTTCTTGGGTGTGCGAGAGAGATTGTCCTCAAGAGAGACAAGCTTGAGACCCAACTTTCTATACTCGGACCTCATCGGGTACATGCACTGAAAAAACGATCAAGATCAGCCTGCTCTGATACCACTGATCTGGATTATTTTCGGCACGAAATGAGAGTGGAGATATAATAAATAAATGCACAAAGATATCACTTATATCCAATAATATAACATAAATATATCATAGATGCAACCATAAACACAGATATATAGTAATACACGATTTCTATTAATGAAAGAAATGTACAGAGACTGTAAAATATAGAGTGAAAGACTCGCTAGAATGGTGGCAACTTATCTCTGAGAAGAGATGTGATGGCTACTCGCATTCGCAATAAGATGATTACAATGAGGCTCTGAAGGCCTTTTTACAATAAGAAGGAATGCCAAAAACCCTAGACATCCAAAAACCTAACCCTGAGAGATGAAGCGCCAAAAGTCATGTGGGCCCCGTTTGGGTAAGTGAGTACATCAACTTCACGGGGTCGTAACTTTTGCATAGGATCTTCGTTTTAGGCATGTGATAGCTCATTGGAAAGGTATCATCAAGGAGATTCATTTTGGGGATTCAATTTTCCTTAGAATATCATTGAGAACCTCAATCTCGAAAAACCTTCATTTGGGCCCTCAAAATGGCCCCATAAGTTAAAACCTGCTAAAAATAGTAAATTGCCAAAATTGCCATAAAGCCATTTTGAGCCATTTGGAAAAGGTGGGTGGCCACCGATATCCGCCTGGATCAATCCTCCCTCCTTAGGAAGCAATGGTCTCCATTGCGTTGAGTTCCCGGGAGAGTGGGAAAAGCATTTGTTGAATCTGCATCTTTGTGAGCTATTTGTCTTGCTGGAGACATCGCGCTGCTTATTTTGTGGAAATCTTTCACGAACCTGTTGCGGTTGAGGCTGCTCAACAAGTCGAGATACATGA
>ML786975.1:320840-338406 GCA_009831015.1 Picea engelmannii
CTAGCCGTTTTGCCAAGGATTTTTTAAGGAAAGAGGGAGGAGCATGAGGCCTTGCTTAAGCAACACCGGAATGAGCCTCCTCCCCTTAGGGTTTTGACTCTAGGGCCCTGCCATTGCAGCACCATAGAGCCTAACTCTCTTGTATTTGAACTTAGATCCTCCCGAGACCTAGCCCTTACTTCTGACTCCATAATACCGTAAGGCACTGGTCTAACTCTCCAACGTTGAGCTTGTTATGCCAAAACAAAACTTTCAAAACTCTCAAACTTAAAACCCTAACTAACCCTAACGTCTACTAACCCTAGATCAAAGATGATGTCAGGCCTTATTTGAACCTTTGGTTGATTAAAAACGTTGTGGCTTAGTCATCTAACGATGGACATTGATGTATTGATAATTTTCATTGGCCAAATTGCAAAACGTTGACCTCCTTGTCTATCAAACTAACCCTAAAGGAAAGTTGACGTCATCTCTAGTATTGTGACGCAACAACCTTTGTGAATGAGCAATTGATGATATTTAATGCTAAATCAAGGATTGATTATTTACATTGAATGCTATATTATTTCCAGTGTTTATTGAGAAGTAATATTATAAGCCATAATCATTATTGCCATCATTGACTTCGCCAATAATTACTGCTATATGTGCTCATATATAATATTGATAGTCATTGATTAATGAAGTATTAAACATTGTTGCATGTACTAGTGTTATTGTTTCTTTGTCTCGCAAACAGGTGCCTCCTCTGTGGTGTATCTTCATTTTGACTATCTTCTTGGCGGTAATCTGTGAAAGGGAAAACTTGCCTTGATCCTTTAAACCTTTGCCTTTCAAAACCCCAGATTGCCAGGGACGTCTCCCTTGGGTTTAGCAACCCTAAATAGAAAGAGCCCCCCATCGAGGTGACAGTGGGTGGGGAAGATCTTGTTACGCCAGTTTGGTCCTTACCTTTCAGCTACTTGGCCTAAACTACAAACTGAGCGATAACATTTTGGCGTTGTTGCCAGGGAACACTGAGTCAATCTTCCTCAACGACAAAACCTTTGGTAACCCTTGCCTCAAAGACCTTTTCTTACAAGCTTACCTGGCGACTCCACTAAGACCTTTTGCCCCTATTCTTTGGTAGTTTCAGGAAAACTATCTGGCGACTCCACAAACAAAAAGGAGGTTCAATAACCCTCCTGTAGCCTTCAGAAGGAAGCCTCCTGCTAATTCACCTGTTGTCAAGTCACTTTTTGGAAAGAGACTTCCTTTAAACATGTCTACTTCCCAGACCGGTACTACAAACCCAGTCAACAATGAGAGACAATGGTCATCTACCTTGTTCAAGCCTTTAGACATGTCAGCCATACCTGGTTACCCTAGGCAAATGCCACCTAAATATGAGAAGTGGTTGCCTAAGTCTACCGACACTGATGCTACTAGTGCCGAAGAGCACATGAGTAACTTCTGGGCATTTTTTCAGCGTCACCCCATTAGTGATGATGCTGAAGACTTGGTCATGAAGCTCTTCTCTGCTACCCTTTATGATGTTGCACGATGTTGGTATCTTGGCCTACCTTATGGAAGCATTAAGACCATGGATAGTCTTGAAGAAATCTTCCTCAGAAGGTGGAGTATCAAAGAAGACCCGAACATGCTACTCACCTGACTGAATGGCATTTCCAGACGTGAGAATGAATCCATTCGGGAGTTTCATACCAGATTTGAAGCTTTACTCCAATGAATTCCCCCAAGCCATCATCCGAAAGATGACTACCTTGTTCACATCTATACTAGATCTTTCAATGGCAAATTAGGGTATCTCCTCAGAGACAAAGACCCTCAATCCTTTCAAGAAGCCCAAGAGCTTGCAACAAAGATCGAAGGAAATCTTCTTTCGTCCAAGATTGAGCCTTTTGCCAACCCCAGGGGGAAAATAGACATCAAGCAGAAAACAATACACAACGTTGAGCCTGCTTCGGATGTTTGCACCAGTATCAGTAAGCTACAAGCTTCAGTAGATAGCATCATGAAGAATCAAGAGGAAATGATGAACCGGATCGTGAGACTTGAGAAGTCCCAGACCCAGGCGCCCAGACCTCCATTCAAAGGGCTATTCCAAAAGGGAAATCAAACTTACAAGCCAAAGAATGAAAATGAAGTCCCAAGTACTCTGGCCTCTGCAAATTTTGTTGATGAAAATCCCTGGTGTCTAGAGTGCAGTGAAGCACATTGGGAGAACGAGTGTCCTTATAACGCCAGCCAACAACAAGTCAACAACTTTGACTGCTTCTTAGATTTCCCTTAGATAAACATCATTGATGCAGAACATCAACAAGCCCTGAAGGAAGCAGCCCGAGCAGCAAGGTTAGCAATAATCAACAACTTGGACCAAGAATCACGAGAAAAGCTAAAGAAGCAGGAAGTCCAAGTATACCGGAGAAGGAACCCAAGCCAACCTACAAGTGATCAGTCAAAATCTTTTGAAGTTCCTCCTCCTAAAAATCCCAAAGCTGACAAGATCACCCTTGATTTTGACCTCGAAGGAGCTTTGGCAAAGATGCATGTGAACGTTCCTCTGAAAGAAGCCATTAAGATCCCTTCTATTAAAGAACGCTTCAACACCTTTTTTTCAGGAACGACTGAGCCTATGGACCCCCCGATTATGTTACAAGCTGAGCATTTCAGAATCAATTACGGTGAAAATCCTCCTTTCTTCATGACTCTTATGATGAACAATAAATATCTCAATAATTGCATGCTGGATACAGGTGTTGGTGCAAACATGATGTCTCTTAAAGTCATGCAACAAATGGGCCTGAAGGTAACCAGGCCTTACATAAACATGTGTGGATTTGAATCCAAGGCTATACCCACACATGGTGTAATTGAAAACATCGAAGTACAACTGAAAGAATTCCCCGAGAAGACAGTTCGCATAGAAATTATAGTTGTTGATGTCTCAGATGTGTGGGGAATGCTTTTGTCTAGGAAGTTCGATGCAATGATAGGCGGGTCCCTTGAGATGGATCTCACTTTTCTGCGGTTGTCTCTGAAAGATGGAACAACTGGACGATTACTCAATGTGCCAATAACTGGAACTCATGTACAAGATGTTCCTCCTACTATGAATGAAGCACAGAAAGATTTGATACAAACTCTTCAAGAATATTCTCCGGAAGACATGCCCTTTACTACGGAAGAAGACTTTGACCAGATTGAGTCGCCCAAGAAAGAGGAATATCAGCAACTCCTAGATCAGTTTCAGAATAAAGAAGTAGGGATGGTGAAAATACTAAAAAGACCAAAGAATGAAGAAGATGTACAGATACACCTGTCCCAACAAGAAACCTTTACTCCAGAAGCCCACCCACCTCCCTCGGTACAATACACCAGGGTTGTTCAAGGAACTAACAAACACAAGATCCGAAAATACAAGGAGGGAGAGTCAGTATGGATGTGGGATATTCAGAAAGGACAACCTACTAATGTAAAGGGAAGTACACAATCATGGCTCGGACCCTTCAAGGTCAGAATGGAATCAGTAGATAACCATTATTATTTGTCCACCTTGGAAGGAAGAAGGCGCCCATTACCCATCAGCGGATGCCTCCTCAAACCCCACCAAGGTGGTGGGACATAATTATACAGATAAGTATGAGTAAGTAGGCATTTCCGTGTATTATACCATCTGCATTTATTGTTTGTTTCCTTATATATGCATCTTGATTGTTTTATCTCATATGTATACATATATTATTTTGCGGGGTGGCAATACCACCCCACCTTTCGTCGTTGATGCTTTCTTGTCAAGTGTGAGCAGGTCTACAAGTTTATGCCAGAGATTGTTGAGGTTCTCATGCGCTCTACGGTGAGCACATGTCCCAGAGTTGGAGCCAGATGTTATCCCCGATATCTAGGGATAACTAGGAGATCATGTCTCGAGGCCCACAGGTCCTAGACATGGAGTCCTGAGAGCAGGATTGACTTGAGCATGGCCCTGGAGGGCCCATCCTTCTTCTTCTTCTTCGCCGAATTTGTCCTGTCAGCAGTAGCAGCTTCCATCACCATCGGCTTGGGCTTGCATCGGAGAGGACTCTTGCTCCATGAGGTAATTGGTCCAAGGTATCATGGTATGTGTCATGTTTGATCGTTATAACCTTCTTATATATGCATTAGGTTCCTTTCATTTCTGATGACTGCTTGGATCTTACACCAATCCACTTGACCATTGTTGGGGTGATTAATGGGGTGACTTAGCAAGCTTGTATTCATGGGTTTGGGTTAGCCACCAAAGGGGATTTGCAGAGCCATCGTCTGCTTCCACCATTCTATCATTTTACATCTTATCTCTCATTCATCCATCCCATTCCCCTAGTCCGGCCATTAGGATGACCTTTTTAGGGTTACACTTTGTCTTGTGGGAAGAAGGGGCTAAAGGCCCAGGGAGTAAAAGCAGTTGGTAAAAGATAAAAGCCATAAGAAATGAAACCTAGAGATGCTTCGCCCAGGGATCCCCGAGAAGGCAATAAAAAGCCTCTCGATAAGAAACTAAAGGGACCCTAAGAAAAATGACAAAACAAGACCTAACCAAGAAGATGGGAGGTCTCATCACGAGCCGACCCATTATGTTCATAGGTATCCAGCAGTATGACATTGCCATTATCTGGTCACCACGCCAGGGCAATGACCTTTGGTTGCATGGCCAAGGGAAAGGGGGTCTCATCACGAGCCAGCCTTATCATCTATGCGAAGATACCAGTGGGTAACACTGTCATCTCTGGTCACCATCCCAAGGCAGTGTCCTTTGGTCAGACCTTGAAGTAAAAAAGAAAGAAAAGCAATAAATAAAAAAATAAAGGCAATAAAGGGGCTTGGAAAAAATGCATCCATGACGGGTACAGCTCGCCTCCTACAAAGGCACCCACAAACAACACCTACCCTTGGTATTATTATGACTGGATATCCCTAGACCATATCACCTCATAACACATGGCTTGAATGATCCTCTAAGGAAACTTTCCTTTTCTTGTGGGTATTAGCCCAATAGGTTATTCTGTTGGTTTCTTCAGCTTTGTATAGAAGATATGTGTAATATCTTTGAGCTCTTAGATGATATGCTAGGGATTTAAGGCATGTGTTTGATAAATTTAATGATGAAATATGATTAACATTGCTATGATCCTGAGGACTGATGAGCCCATGGAGGGCGTAGTTTTTGATGTGCAGGACCATACCCGACAGAAAGGTACCAGTGGACCGGTACACATGGGGATATGATTAGCTCGGACCTCCATGGGGCTGAAGAGCCCATCAAATGGTTGTTGGGATGGGAGAGACAGAACAACGTTGTGATGAGCCTTTGCACAAAGAAGACAGAAGGACGCTCCACCGGGACACCTTGGCAGAGCCCGGCCTAGGGGGGATCACCCACTGTAGATGGGACGATTGCTTTTGATGGATAGGACGTCACCTAAGGCAGCTGGACATTTTTCAGGAGCGTGTGGCAGTGTGCTGGGCTCATTTGGCACGTGTGGCAGCTTGGAGAAGCCCTAGAAGGGCCAACGTTCTGCTTCCTAGATGTTGATCTTGCCCAAAAAGAGCCAACGTCTCCCTCAGAGGGGCCCGACGTCTCCCTTTTGAGCTCATATTGTGACATTTTTAGCATTTAATGTAAAAAACAAGTGTAATATTGTTAGTCAGCCTTGTCGGTTGTTTTAATGACCTATTTTCTAATTATAGGTCATTAGGATGATATAAATAGAGGACGTTGCCTCTCATTTTTAACATAACACAACTCACTCTCTTGTGAGGGATCATTTTTAGTCTTTTGTCTTGGTATTATTGCTCTTGGAAGTGAGGCGCAACTCTTGTGGAGGATTGTTCTTGGCATGTTATGGTGTTCTCTTTCATTGGAAGGTTTACAACTAGGGTTTGATAAGCTCTCTTCATGATTTGTAAGTGTATTTCTCATGCAAAACTTCTTAAATGAATGGTCGTAGGTTAAATTTCTTGCATTTATTGTTACATTGTTGTTATATTGCTTAATCATTGAAACCCTAGGTAGCAAGCACACAAGTAGGTCCTTGCTATATGTCCCCATGATTGAGAACTTGTTTTAGCCATTGATTAAGGAGAATATAGCCTAGTCGTTCCTACACTAATTCTCCTTCTTCTGAGTTAGCTTTTGAACATAAGTTGAAGAGAAAAGACGTCCTAGGCCTAGTTAATTCTACACCTAGGGTTTTGACTCTTAGGGTTTGAAGGGCCTTGCTCTTGCAACACTTTTCACCCTTAGATTTATGTTTTGAAACTAGCCGTTTTGCCAAGGATTTTTTAAGGAAAGAGGGAGGAGCATGAGGCCTTGCTTAAGCAACACCGGAATGAGCCTCCTCCCCTTAGGGTTTTGACTCTAAGGCCCTGCCATTGCAGCACCATAGAGCCTAACTCTCTTGTCTTTGAACTTAGATCCTCCCGAGACCTAGCCCTTACTTCTGACTCCATAATACCCTAAGGCACTGGTCTAACTCTCCAACGTTGAGCTTGTTATGCCAAAAAAAAACTTTCAAAACTCTCAAACTTAAAACCCTAACTAACCCTAACGTCTACTAACCCTAGATCAAAGATGACGTCAGGCCTTATTTGAACCTTTGGTTGATTAAAAACGTTGTGGCTTAGTCATCTAACGATAGACATTGATGTATTGATAATTTTCATTGGCCAAATTGCAAAACGTTGACCTCCTTGTCTATCAAACTAACCCTAAAGGAAAGCTGACGTCATCTCTAGTATTGTGACGCAACAACCTTTGTGAATGAGCAATTGATGATATTTTATGTTAAATCAAGGATTGATTATTTACATTGAATGCTATATAATTTCCAGTGTTTATTGAGAAGTAATATTATAAGCCATAATCATTATTGCAATCATTGACTTCGTCAATAATTACTGCTATATGTGCTCATATATAATATTGATAGTCATTGATTAATGAAGTATTAAACATTGTTGCATGTATTAGTGTTATTGTTGCTTTGTCTCGCAAACAGGTGCCTCCTCTGTGGTGTATCTTCATTTTGACTATCTTCTTGGCGGTAATCTGTGAAAGGGAAAACTTGCCTTGATCTTTTAAACCTTTGCCTTTCAAAACCCCGGATTGCCAGGGATGTCTCCCTTGGGTTTAGCCACCCTAAATAGAAAGAGCTCCCCATCGAGGTGACAGTGGGTGGGGAAGATCTTGTTACACCAGTTTGGTCCTTACCTTTCAGCTGCTTGGCCTAAACTACAAACTGAGCGATAACACCACCAATGTTTGACATGAGGGAGATATTTAAGGAGTGCGAAGGTGATCTTTTCTTTGTCGGAAAAAATGTGAACAGAGAAATAACCTTCTAGTAGAGTTAACCATTTTTCTGGAGCTTCTGCATCTATCTGTCCTTCAAATACAGTAATATCAAAATTAACTTGTACCTTAAAAGGCGAGGTGCCTCCAAAGTGGTCGCTCGATGAAGATGCACCTGTTGCTATCGGCAGGCGTTGAAGGATGTGGGAAAAATTCTCCATCATTTCGTCCCTCTGTCGCGTGAGAGCTTGCTCAAGCAATAGACTGATAGGATCATCTACTCCATCGTTTTTCTTTTCTTCCGCCATTGAGGGTTTCTTGGGTGTGCGAGAGCGATTGTCCTCAAGAGAGACAAGCTCAAGACCCAACCTGCTATACTCGGACCTCGTCGGGGACATGCACTGAAAAAACGATCAAGAACAACCTGCTCTGATACCACTGATCTGGATTATTTTCGGCACGAAATGAGAGAGGAGATACTATAAAGAAACGCACTGAGATATCGCATATATCCAATAATATAACATAAATATATCAGAGATGCAACCATAAACACAGATATACAGTAACACATGATTTCTATAAATGAAAAAAATGTACAGAGACTGTAAAATACAGAGTGAAAGACTCGCTAGAATGGTGACAGCTTATCTCTGAGAAGAGATGTGACGGCTACTCGCGTTCGCAAGAAGATGATTACAATGAGGCTCTGAAGGCCTTTTTACAATAAGTAGGAATGCCAAAAACCCTAAACATCCAAAAACCTAACACTGGGAGATGAAGCGCCAAAAGTCATGTGGGCCCCGTTTGGGTAAGTGAGTACATCAACTTCCCGACGTCGTAACTTTTGCATACGATCTCCGTTTTAGGCGTGTGATAGATCGTTGGAAAGGTATCTTTGAGAAGATTCATTTTGGGGGCTCAATATGCCTTCGACTATCATTGAGAACCTCGATCTCGAAAAACCTTCATTTGGGCTCTCAAAATGGCCCCGGAAGTTAAAACCTGCTAAAAATAGTAAATTGTCAAAATTTCCAGAAAGCCATTTTGAGCCATTTGGAAAAGGTGGGTGGCCACCAATATCCACCTAGACCAATCCTCCCTCCTTAGGAATAAATGGTCTCCATTGCATTGAGTTCTCAGGGGAGAGGGAAAAACATTTGTTGAATCTGCATCTTGGTGAGCTGCTCGTCTTGCAGGAGACGTCGCGCTGCTTAGTTTGTGGAAATCTGTCACGAACCTGTTGCGGTTGAGGCTGCTCAACAAGTCAAGATACATGAGAGGACGATGTGCAGAAGGAATATTTTCACTTTGCTGCAGCCTTGTCGACCTGCTTCTGTTGCATAGAAGGTGCTTGGGGCAAGGTTGTAGTGGTTGCATTGTCCTTTTGTTCTCCTTTTGAACAGATTGTGAAGAAGTTGAATTTTGCAGTATGAGATACTACCTTGCGGCACTTTTTAGGTGGAACAGTAGTCGGAACTACCTCTAGTATTCTGTAGAGATGACCCCCCAAAGTAACAATGACACTATGGGGTCGAGACTCATAAATAACATGGCATCTCCACATATATGGTTGGCCCAAGAGAACATCACAGACATCCAGTGGGGCAACATCACATAATACCTCATCCTTGAAGGGTTGGATGCCGTATGACAATCGACACTGTTGGTTGACACGGAGATCTCGTCCTTGCCGAAGCCACCCGATGTTGTATGGCTGCGGGTGTGGTGTTGTCGACAATCCCAATTGTTTGACGACCTCTGCTGAGATGAGGTTCTTCTGGCTTCCGCTATCAACAATAAAATGCAGCGGGGTCCTCTTCACCCACATCTGTGAATGAAAAAGGCGCTCCCCCTCTTCAGGATCTATTGGTTCTTCTGGTTGAATTGTTGTGGTCACGACAATAGCAGTGGGGTCTACGTCAATGACCTGTCCTTTACCATTATTTTCAAAATCAGGGTTCGGCTCTTTGTCTTTGATCTCGGCGACTAATGACTATTTTGAGTGACATTCAATGGTGTTGTGTCAGGGGATTTTGTGGAACTCGCACCGTTTTCTGGTGTCCTTCTTTGTCTTCCCGTGACCCTTCTTTTCTTGTGTCTTGGACTGGTTTTTGGGAGACTGCTTGTTAGGGTTGTCTTTGTCATACTTTCGTTGTTGCGGATTTGCAGACCCAAACTCCCGTTTGTTCTAGTGCTTAAAATTCTGCTTGATTTTAACAACATATCGATATGCAACACCGAGTGATGAGATGTCCAGAAAATCAATTTCAGTTTGGATGTATCTGTGTAGAGCCCCACGATATTTCAGAACCAAATGTCACTCGGAGTCTTTGATACCCAGCTTGGTGCGCAAGGTATGGGAGGTATTGGTGAACTCCGAAACTGCTTGGCCCCTCTCTTGCCGCAGTGTGGTCCATCTCATGTACTAGTCCTCATAGTTGCTAATAGGGTAATACTGTTCCTTTACTGCATCCACAAAAAAATCCCAAGTGGGATTGGCCCCATATATTCCAGACTCCTTTATGGAACTTTGCTCCGAGTAAGTTTCCCACCAATGTTTGACATGAAGGAGAGCTTTAAGGAGTGCGAAGGTGATCTTTTCTTTGTCGTAAAAATTGTGAACAGAGAAATAACCTTCTAGCAGAGTTAACCATTTTTCTAGGGCTTCTGCATCTATCTATCCTTCAAATGCAGGAATATCAAAATTAACTTGTACCTTGAAAGGCGAGGTGCCTCCAAAGTGGTCACTTGATGAATATGCACCTATTTCTATCGGCAAGCATTGAAGGATGTGGGAAAATTTCTCCATCATTTCGTCCCTCTGTCGCGTTAGAGCTTGCTCAAGCAACAGACTAATAGGATCGTCTGCTCCATCGTTTTTATTTTCTTCCACCATTGAGGGTTTCTTAGGTGTCCGAGAGAGATTTTCCTCAAGAGAGACAAGATCGAGACCCAACTTTCTATACTCAGACCTCGTCGAGGACATGCACTGAAAAAATGATCAAGAACAACCTGCTCTGATACCACTGATCTAGATTATTTTTGGCACGAAATGAGAGTGGAGATATAATAAATAAATGCATAGAGATATCGTGTATATCCAATAATATAACATAAATATATCAGAGATGCAACCATAAACACATATATACAGTAATACACGATTTCTATTAATGAAAAAAAAGTACAGAGACTGTAAAATAGAGAGTGAAAGACTCGCTAGAATGGTGGCAGCGTATCTCTTAGAAGAGATGTGACGACTACTCGCATTCGCAAGAAGATGATTACAATGAGGCTCTGAAGGCCTTTTTACAATAAGCAGGAATGCCAAAAACCCTAGACATCCAAAAACCCAACCCTGGGAGATGAAGTGTCAAAAGTCATGTGGGCCCCATTTGGGTAAGTGAGTACATCAACTTCTCGGGGTCGTAACTTTTGCATACGATCTCCGTTTTAGGCGTGTGATAGCTCGTTGGAAAGGTATCGTCGAGGAGATTCATTGTGGAGGATCAATATGTCATTGGATATCATTGATAACCTTTATCTCAAAAACCCTTCATTTGGGCCCTCAAAATGGCCCCGGAAGTTAAAACCTGCTAAAAATAGTAAATTGCCAAAATTGTCAGAAAGCCATTTTGAGCCATTTGGAAAAGGTGGGTGGCCACCGATATCCACCTGGATCAATCATATCTCCTTAGGAAGCAATGGTCTCCCTTTTCACTAAAATACCCCTAGATGAAGCTATCCAGATTATAAAAGAAGTAATTGATCCAGAAACAACTAAATAGTTGAGGTTTGTCTTCATTCCACGTTCTTCAATTACAAAGGAGAATTCTATGAACACACTAGCAATGTAGCAATGGGATCCCCACTATCCGCCATTGTTGCCAATATTTTCATGGAAAACTTTGAAAAGAAATCCGTAGACTCCTTTCCCCTGAAACCATCAAGGTGGAAGAGATTTTTTTATGACACTAATGTACTATGGACCCACGGGAAAGATGAATTACAAAAAAAATTTCAACACCTAAACAACATTTCAGGAGAAATAAAATTCACTATGGAACTTGAAGAAAACAATAGTATTCCCTTTCTGGACATTCTAATCAATCGAAAAAGAGATGGGAATTTAGGACATGCGGTCTATAGAATGCAGACCCACAGAGATAATTATCTCCACGCAAAATCCCATCACCACCCCAACCAAAAACCAGGTGTCCTAAAAACTTTAGCCACAAGATCCATAAGAATTTTCGATGAAACACACCTAGAACAAGAAAAATATCACCTCTCAAATGTCTTTAAAAACATAGGTTATAATCATAAATACATTACGAACGCAATAAACATTAGGGGAAATTTGGTTGAAAAATGGTCCTACCAACCCTAATACAAATTCCATGTCATCATGTATTAGCCAATCAAAATTTTCTAAAATTTAAAAGAGGTGCATGTCTTAAACAATTTTTTATTATATAATATGGAGATAATCACAATTTTTTAATAATATATTGTGTATACTCTACACGTAATCTCTGCCCCCACTGCCCAAAATTCAAAATTTTCTTGGTTATGGAGCATCGAATTAATGTGTTTTCCCATTATGCAATAAGTATAATAAAGGAAGGAAATGGTGTTTTGAATAAATATTAATGCATTTACAAGCTTCACATTAACAACATTTGTTGCTTTGTTTTAATGCATTGAGGTCAACTGGGATGGAAGTAAAATACCTATATGCGCTTGTTCAGAGGTTCAGAGGTTGCAGAAAGGTGCACTGAAGGAGAATAATTTACCAGCTAGAAATCCACACTTTGTTGCTGAGCTGAGAAATATTCACTATCACTACCATACAGGTCGAGGGTTACTACGGTCCTTCTAGATGCCGGTTGAGGGTTTGGTGGGTTGTTCCAGCCTTGAAAGGAGGTTCTAAGGTGTCATTCCATCCCTAGAAACTCTTGTAAGGAGGGTCGAACCTTGCAATTTCTTCTTGGAGAAGGGTCAAACCCTAGATTTGTCAGCATAGTGTAGACCAAGGAGAAAGGGGAGATGATAGAAGGACAACGAGGGAATTCTGGAGGACTGGAGTGTATTTCTGTTACAAACTATTGCTATAATAACAAACAAATTGTGGGTAAGTGGATTATGTGACCAAATTCGGACATAGTTACCAAATTCGGCCGAATCGCTGAATTAAATTTGAAAATTTGCTAATTTGGTTGATTCGACCGAATTGTTTGTCAAATTCAATGTGTTCCTCAAAATTTGTTTGTCCAATTTGGTTGATTCAGCTAAATTGTTTGTCCCCCCGAAAATCCTAGCATTGTGTTTGATTATCATGTGTTCGTCTCTTCCTTTGTTGTGCTTTATGGATGCTTTTCTTTATTTGGATCTCACGGTAGTCATTTTTCTTGAACACGTCAAGGATATGTTTTATTACTTAGTCCAAGTGTTCTTCATTGGAAACATTAAAAACTCAAGTTGCAATAGTAATGATGATGCCAATCTTCTGTGTAGGATGAGAGTGAGAGTTATCATTGAGATATCTATTAGTATGTGTCTTCTTTCGATAAAATTGATGGGACATAGAGATATCATATTTCTTAGAAGCCAAGACATCCAAAAAAAGGTAGTCGAACATTTTCTGTTGTTTCCATATTAAAATTGATGTATTCAGATTGGTTGTTGGGATGGTTCAAGAATTCATACTACTTATCTCTTCCATGTTGCCAAATTGTGTTGGTGTCATCAACATATCTCTTCCAAACTTTTGTTTTCAGGGGAGGAGTATTGATAGAAATTATTTCAAAATTATCCATGTATATGTTGACAACAATAGGGGATAAAGGTGATCCCATGGCCTCACCTTCGAATTGTTCATAGATATCACCATAGAAACTGAAGTATGTCGATTTTATACATATTTGTACAAGGCTTGTCATCTCAATATCGTTAACATTTTTTAGAAACTTCAATAGATTCATCTACAATACCTTTGTGATAAAAGAAACTACATCAAAACTCACCTTGATATCATGCTCTTCCATCTTCAGATATTTGATGCTATCATCAAAATATGTTGAGTCCTTAATAAATGAAGAAGTATGTCCAACTAGAGGAGTGATATTTGTTTTCAATGTATTTTGCAACATTGTAGGTGGGTGAGCTAATGGTGTTCATGGTAGGTCTGAGTGGGGCTCCTTATTTATGATTCTTAGGAAGATCATAAGTGTAAGGCATAGTGACTACACTAAGTGTTATCTTCTTTATCTAGTAATCATCAAGAGATGAGGCATTAATTGCATGCTTGACTTCCTTCAAAATTCTTTTGCCAGTATCCTTTTCAATCTTTTGTATCTACCACTAGTTGTAAGATGTACTATCATTTTTATGTGGTAGTCCCTTGTATTTAAAATGATTGTTGCATTTCCCTTATCCACTTTTAGGATTTTAATGTCCCTATTGCATTTGATATTTTTTAATTCTTCTATTTCTTCATGACTAGTCTTATTTCCTATAGGTTTGGCCTTCCTGAAAGCAACAACACACTCTTGTCTTATTTCCCAAGCACTATTGAAGGGGAGAGTTCTAATTAAGTCCTCTATGTAACATATAATATTCTCATATGGAATATGTTTTGGTGCTACAAATTTAGTCCCTTATACAATACTTTAAAGACATAGTCATCCAATGCATTCCTCAATAAGTTAACCACACTTATTCCCTTTATATTGCATCCTTACCCATCAACTTCATCATTTTATAGTTGCTCACAAATCCATGTTCTAGCCTACCACATTTGTCTCTTCTCTAGCTCCACATATTTATTGATATGTTTATCTGTAGATATTTTAAAATCCTTTTCCTCCTTGGCAATGGGGCTAGCTTCAAATATATTTCATATTTGAATACCCAACATGATAGAGAGCTTTAGATAAAGCATTAGTAGATGTCTAGAAATATAGTCCAAACTATACCACATCCTCTTTATCTCATTTTTAACTAATTTCATTCTAGTGTTCTTGAATATTTCCAAATTTCTTTGATTATGAAAGTGGTGTTTGGGACCTGAGGAAATGGTGACTTTACTAGCAGAAAAGGAACAGGAGAGAGGCAAGTCGACATTAGGGAGAATCCTCTTTTAAGATGCAGCTCGAGTAGCTGGTTAAAATATATACATTGGTGGGAAGTTGGATGATATCATTGTCATTAGTGAAAGGAAATTCCAAAGAGTAGGAGCTTTATACAGGTTTCTATTGTTCAAACATTTATGTTCTAAGACTTTTTCAACCATTGATTTGATGAGGTAGTTCTTTCGAAGTTATCGCATTGTTTTTTTTCATTTTCGGCGTTTCAGACCAAACCAGTGTGGTCCAACATCAGGAAAATAATATGAGATATGAAGGAAAAAGATTTAACAAGTGTAAATAAATACATGAAAATATATTATGAAGAGTCGACTTATTAAAAATGAAATTAATGAATTTTTATAAACCTAAAAATATATTGTTTATTCAGAGCCGACTTAAATCAAATGAAAACAAGAAATATAAAAACCTAAAAATATATATTAATTATTAATCGTTTTTCTAGAATGAGTCATTGTGGTTAGTGTTGGGATCCAATTTTGACTAATTTTCCAACCATCATATTTGTTTAGATTGTTAGGTTGTTTTTCAATTTGGATTGCTTCTTTAAATTTCCTATTGTGATAGTGATCTATCTTGGCAACAATTTTGGCGTCTTCAATACAAATGTGATGTTTAGTTTTGTCTAAATGTTCTGCCAAGGCTGAGGGACGAGTGCGATTATGTTTAATGTCAGTGGCATGTTCTTGAATCCTAATTCTAAATGAGTGACCTGTTTCTCCTATGTATTGTTTACCACATGAGCATGGGATCATATAGACACCCTTATGTCCGATGGGATCAACATGGTATTTGACTGACCTAAGGGAATTTCTAATAGTGTTTAAGGGTTTGAAAGTTGCCCCAATGATTTTATTTTTCAAAATCCTAGCAAGCTTGTCTGTTGTCCCTTGTATATAGGGTAAGAAAACCTTGGACACGTCATTATTCATTTGTTCTTTATTTCTAGGTGTTTTAGTGGCATTTCAAAAGGCTTTAATCACCTGATGTTTTTTATAGCCGTATCCTTGAAAACATTAAGGAGATGATTTTTCTCTTCATCAAGGTGTTCATTCGCGGTCTATCTTGGCAAGAATTTTGATGCATCCAAGGTTTTCTTAGTCCCTCAGCCTTGGAAGAACATTCAACTATGGAGGTTAAAGTCCACATTTTTTTATGTGTCCAAGGTTTTCTTAGTCCCTCGGCCTTGGCATAACATTAAACTATAGAGGTTGAAGTCCACATTTTTTTATGCGTCCAAGGTTTTCTTAGTCCCTCAGCCTTGGCAGAACATTCAACTATGGAGGTTGAAGTCCAAATTTTTTTATGCGTCCAAGGTTTTCTTAGTCCCTCAGCCTTGGCAGAACATTCAACTATGGAGGTTGAAGTCCACATTTTTTGATGTGTCCAAGGTTTTCTTAGTCCCTCAGCCTTGGCAGAACATTCAACAATGGAGGTTCAAGTCCACATTTTTTTATGCATCCAAGGTTTTCTTAGTCCCTTAGCCTTGGCAGAACATTCAACTATAGAGGTTGAAGTCCACATTTTTTTATGCGTCCAAGGTTTTCTTAGTCCCTCAGCCTTGGCAGAAAATTCAACTATGGAGGTTGAAGTCTACATTTTTTTATGCGTCCAAGGTTTTCTTAGTCCCTCAGCCTTGGCAGAACATTCAACTATGGAGGTTGAAGTCCACATTTTTCAGTTTCCAGGGTGATGTTTATGAACAAACTTGTGGAGTTGCTATGGGATCCTTGTTGGACACACCTACCACACTTAGAGGGGGGTTGAATGAGTGTGGGGCTCTTTTTCCCAAAACTTCCCTCTTGCACAAAAACTCATCAATTAACATTCAACATTTATTCATTACCCATTGTTGTCATTTATAACCAGCTAGATGTAGGCACATATCAACAACATATATCAACAATATATCATCAACAAGTCATCATCATAATGGACACAAAGAACACAAGATGTATGCACAATTTTCTTTTTATTACGGACTACAATCCTTGGGTTTATCAGCAACAACTAAATAGAGTACAACTCTACAAGAGCACCAACTCTATATGCAAGACTCAACTTACATCCTCAGCACCAACTGAGATGAGGCAACAGTCCTCAACAAATATCAATCTGTCAACAGGTACACGACCTGTCAGTAGTGCAGCCTGTGTGTGCACGCGCCCTGGCTCACTACAACCTGCGTGTGAACGTGGCCAGTGTATAATGTAACAAGTGTACGCTCTTGAGCACTTAGGGTTTTGCTTTGCTTCACATGCTCAGATCCTCTACAACCTGCAATCACTTTCTCTTCTGTCTTCCACTGTCCAAACTAACCCAGAACCAGTCACAATACATCCAAGCTCTCCAATAGCTTGCTCATGTTCCACAACAAATCAATATGAATGCTATCTCAATCATGTATAAACAACTAGTGTACCATAGAAATCATGTCACTACAGAATCACAAGAGTGCTACTCACTCCATCCATCAAATCAACCAAATTGAGCCACATCATAGAAGCCATACCAAGAATGCCCTAAGAGAGAGATATACACCAGGTCTATTATAGAGAGATAATCACATTGATGTATTCTCATGGTGAGATCAGTCAATGGTACAATATAAAAAAAAGATAATCACATTGATGTGATTGATGTCTATTGATGGGGAGAGATAGTCAATGTGACTATCTCTCCACATCAATCTCTCCCCATCAATAGACATCAATCACATCAATGTGATTATCTTTACTATCTCTCCACATCAATCTCTCCCCATCAATAGACATCAATCACATCAATGTGATTATCTTTTTTTTTATATTATACCATTGTGTGATCTCACCATGAGAATACATCAATGTGATTATCTCTCCCCCTTTGACATCAATGGCAAAGGGCCATTCTCCTGTTGGGGTTGCTCCCCCTGTCTTGTTGCCGCTGTATAATCTCTCTCATTTTGAACAAGGGATATCAATTTGATGTAATGCTGAAAATACATCGAACATACTCCCCCTGTGACCATCGCTCCCCCTGGAATTATGCTTATGTGCTCTTTCTTCAAATATAGGTCTCTTTTCTAGGTATGTATTTGATAAAT
>ML786976.1:32615-59868 GCA_009831015.1 Picea engelmannii
TAAAGTGGAGTGAATGTCAATTTTTGTGTGCTAAGTGGTGCTGCTTGAAGGTGTCCAGTGCGAACCGAGCACGGTGTAAGACGCAAGGTATACCATTACTACCATTACAAGCGCTTTCCACCACGTGTCAATCGATCAATATGTTGTCCGTCGAAGCTTTGTTGTGCGCCCTATGTGTCTACCAACGATTTTACTGCAATTTATTTATAGTTTTATAATACAACTGTTGTATATCAAAGCCGTAGTATCATGTATTTACTAGAATCGACGCTCCAACCATGACCTTGAGTGAGTGACCCAATATTATATTATTAATGATCTGACCGTTAGACACTCGGAACTATAAAACACATGTGGCGAATGGAATGTACATGCCAGACAGAGGAAAGGCATCTTTTGGCATTCCATTGAAGCTTCAATTTTAGGTACTAGTTAGGTACTATTACTATATATATTAGGTAGTTTCCCGGTGCTACGTAGTTCATTTTATGTCTTGACAGATAGAGAATTGACCCACAACATTTATATATTGATGCATATATAGCATATTAATATACAAATACGGAGTTACCAGTTGGATATTAAGTTGATCACCCTGCAAAAAAGCAAGGAGCGAGAAAGGAAGGGGTAATAACAAATAAGACTAGAGTAGAGGCACCTTAAGTAGCAGATCTTCGTTCTAGTGGTTTAGTCCACTATAAGTTCCACTATCAGTAGTATTCCAACGTTTCCAAGCTTCCCGCCGAACTACGGTTAAAGGCTACCCCAAAACGAAGAGACTTGTGTGGGCTCCGTTTGCAGGCTCTATGCCTGGGGGTTTGGGGAGTAAGGCCATAGTTGCGTGGGTAAATCCAATATGATACAACGATACATCCATTATATATGACGCACCCCCGGGCCGGGTGGTTGAATTTCATTACTGGTTTTCAATCTTGAACTGCAGCTTGAACTTAAACTGTCTCTGTTGCTTTCAATATCCCACACCTTGTTAAGCTAAATGCCAATCCTTATAGCCATTGCGCCTAAGAGGTAGACATTGTGCTTCTTATTTCTTCTCTGGTGATTCTCCGGTGGGTGGGCATTAAGTCGAATCATAAACTGATGAGTGGGTCGGTAAACATCCAGTTGTTGGCCTTGAACCAACATTATCCCGCTAAGTTCTAAATCCAATGGATCGAATGGACTAACTTCCAGGTGTTAACCTTAAATCGGTCAATGTTTTGGTTGGAATCCTAGCATACGACCGGCATTCCTTTCAATTCTATAGACCAAATCCTGCTCAAGAGCCATTACCTGTTTACCCAGCCATGGAGAACTGCCTTTCCTACTGTCGAAGCCTTTTCCCTTGCTTATTTATATGTGGGTGATGCCTATACCTCTGCCCTTTATGCCTTAGCTACTGCTGGCACAATATCTTTATTTGTATATGAATTTGGATCTTCAATTCTCACTTTCTTTCAGAGAGGGAAGGGGTTTGGAGGGAATGTTGTGTTGTTCTCAGTCGGCGAAGCCTCACCACCCAAGGAGAACATTCTTTCTTTCTTAATGGATTAGATAAGCATATAGATTGTAAGTTTAAAAAGTAATCCTCCCCGCGGTCCTCTCGCCCCATTCAGGAAAAAGGACATACAACCTCCGCAGTGCCTTCGGACTTACGATGGATGCCTGCTTGCACTATGGGCTTGCTTACATAGTGGTATCGATCATCCTTCTGAAAGCTCCCCATGCGGCCTTTGGAAGCGTACTTCTTAGTTCCTTTTAGTATTTAAAGAAAGCGCTCACTTCCTCTCCCTATCTATTAGGTCGAGTCCTAAAAAGAAGTCGAGCGCATTGTTATTATCAAAAAGAGTTATTACATACAGAAACAAAAAATGAATCGATACGTTTCCAAAAGTGAAGATCCCCTTTCTCGACCTATTCCAACTTAAGAGCAACTTGATATAGTCGCTCACTCCCAAAACCATTTCTTAGGTCGAGCGCTCTCCCTATCTATTAGGTCGAGTCCGTTTCTTAAGAGGCCGGGTGAGAGAACACATCTCTGGAGAATAGAACAAGGAGGAAAAATAGGATTTTCCACCGTACCATTATTATCGCGGAATGACTAGGCGTAAATGGCAATGGCACGGAAAGTGGGGTAGGCTTCCTTACGTTCCCATTCACCAATTCATGCAGAACCCGACCCTTAAAGAGTATCCTAAGAGTGTCGAACCAGTAAAGCCCTAAGTTGTTGTCTATTCAAGAGCTATTTCTATGAGCCTCCTCTAATAGAGATTCTTTTTGTTGGGTAGCGTTGTGCAAGTACCGTGAGGGGCTAGAATTGGAAACTACGAGCTCGGATCGAAACAATCAGGCGTTCTCCTCGAACCAGTGGAGAAAGGCGCTCGGACCGGATCCACCACTCTACGTTTATTCCCAAGCGCGGATTTCCGATCGGCAGTGCCCGGGAACGAGTGCTTTTGGTTTTCAGAGTGGAGAGCCTGATCACGATCGGGTAGCTAACGACTCTCTTTCTGCAGGAACTTTTTCAGCTATTGTGAACCTTTCCCCCTCTGTGAACCGAACCAGACYTATTGAAACGTGGATTAGAATCTCTTGTTYCAAATCTTTTGGGTTCCTCTATATTTCTAATTATACAGTTCCTATTATACAGTTCCTAATGGTGGGTTCRKGGCGCCGAGATGTCCTGATCTTGTCCCCCCTCCATTCTGAATAGCGCTCAGGTTAAAATTCTGGGAACACAACATAATTGTGGATATGATAATTCACCAATTGCACCTGCTTGATTTATCCTTTCAAGTGCTTGTCCTTATGCACATGCACCCGGTCGTAAAGCCTCTCCTCTAGGCAGACTGGGTTCAACACCTCTCTGATGGGGGCTTTCTCTCCTTTTGTCTTATTCTTCTAGGCTGTGTCCTTGCTTGCTACTGGTGCTGATCGTGGCGACATCCTTTGTATGCTCCAATATTGTGTAATGCCAGATGCTGCCATTAACCACTCCGGCTCTTGCTTACTGCACTTTGTTCGGCTGCCAACGATTGATTACCTTCCCTCTGTCTTGTGTTAGGCTGCAGTCCTCGAGTCTCGCGTTCTCTAATGGTTTCCCTTGCCTAATCTTTTGTATCTCCTTTATATAATATATGCTTACTTGCCTTTGACTGATCGACCTAACAAGAAACAACCGAAGGTCCGCCTGGTCAGATTGTCTTTCTGGGCTTGCCATAGATCGGGGAAGGAATCATTAACTGATCGACCTATACCATGCCTACCTACGCCTGTCTCATTATATCGGGTCGTACCATTATATCGGGTCGTACCATTCTAAGACCTTTCTGGTAAGGAAATACCTACCACGCCTAGTCCCAAGGGTTGAAGGTTGGTCCCCATCCCAGGGTGAAAGGTGGGAAAAGACCTATTCGTACAGTTCAGGCTGGTAAGGAAAGACCTACCTCCTTTAGATCGGGGAAGGAAATACCCATTCGTACTTGCCTTCCTCGAGCATTAGCGAGACTACTCCTTACCCAGCCAGACCTACCACGCCTAGTTCCAAGGGTTTCTCCCATCTCTTTGGCAAGAGGACGGCCAGGAAAGGTATAACCTTTGCTTGGCTGGCTTACTATCAGATCGGGGTAAGAGAATCTCGGGGAAGACCATCATAGGGGAAGACCCATATCCGTTTCTTACTTGCCTTCTCCGTCCATATTCTCCTACGGGGCATTTTTGAAGTCAAGCGCCTACCTCGGAGAGAAGTCAAAATTATTGAGGTCGTTGTTCATAGTTCCACCAAGGACCCACCCAGAAAACGTTCTCTCGTTCCTTTTCCTTCGGACCCTTGTAGTTTACTATTCATTCAGGATTGAATGATATGTATTATGGATGTATGGGTGTATGACGAGATGAATGACTTTATATCAGGAGCTCCCTGCCAAGTTAAGGTCCTCGATGGAGATCATCTGAATACCCAAGTTGGTCAAAATAAAGGTGGGGACCGTAAGGCAAGTATGGAAGGTCGGATCTTTGAGAAACGCAAGAAGTAATGCTATTTTGGCAGCTTTTGAAGCGAAGGAAGAAGCATTCCTAAGATCTACGTGTATGAAGATGAAATATCGGCTATACGAACGAAGCCGGGAGAAGTTTTCTTTCTTGTGCAGTTTCTCGACCAACCAATAGGGATAGGATGGGACCCGGTTCCTTTCAATCGTTGGTTGACTCCCTCCCCTCCCTCTCTATGATACGCCCCCAGGAAAAACCGACATAGAGTAATCCCTTCTTTCGTTCATTCAATTATATATAATGGCTAAGCCTAAGGAATGAATCAAGGGAAAGCCGGCTACTGAACCACCATTCGGGGAGGGCCATGCCCCCTGATGGATGGGATGGTTCCTTGAGTCATTGTTTTTAGCCCACGTCGGGATCTGAACAAAGGCTAACTAGGATCTGAACAAAGGAAAATCATCCAGTAATTCTTCCCATATTGGTTGTCCGGGTCCTTCCCATTGTGGTGGGGGAAGACGTGGGGAAGTGCCCGCCCATGCATGTTAGTGGGTGGAGTGATTGAGAAATTACATAGCGGGGAGGCTCGACCGGTGATTTATAATCCTAGAATGATGCTGCCTGCAGTCAATTCGTGTGACGGGCTTGGTCGAGCGCCCCGTAGGCCGCCATAGTGAGAAGACGACAAGTGGAGAGTACTATAGTATAGCGAGAGAAGGCGCCATACTGGAATAGCTAGATAGCGTTCATGCCTCAGATTGATAGAGCGAGAGCGAAGCCAGCCACCCTCCATTTGCCCAGGACCGCCCATAGGTCTAGTAGGATTTCGATCAATCCATCAATCAATATGAGATAAGGAAGCTTTTTTTTAATAATATTCCCTATATTATATACGATTCAGTGGTGCCCCTCACTATAGAAAGGTTAGTGGGCCTCCCTCTAAACTATTGATTCGGTTCAGTTAAGTAAGTTGGATAAGGAAGATGATTAATTATTCGATTCATTGGAGAATCTCTCCTTAATCCAATGAATGTAGAAAATTAGGGATTAAGGAAGCAAAATCCACTCTTTCCATTCTTCCTTGCCATGGATGTTCTGGTCTGGGGCGAGCATGATTGGCCAGCCCGAGAATCAATATTCTGAGCTCAGGACAGGACCGAAAGCGAGGGATAATACCCACCCCATCCTCAATTCCCTGAAATACCACTATCGTATCGCTCCCCTCCCCAAACAAACGAAAGCACTTACTTCAAGTGCCTGGCATTTATTTGAAAGGCTCCTCCATAAACCTACCACTTTATTCTCTCTCTAGTTACCGAAGTGAACTCAATCCAGCTATATCTAGTAATAAGCTTCGTGAAATCATAAGTCTTCTTTGACTTTCCTTTCTTTGTAAAGAAAGCGAAGAAGTAAGTAAAGGCCTGGGTGAGGCGGGCATGGTAAGGACAATGATACGAGCCAGCCAATGGAGATAACGTAACACTTACTTATGACCTTAGAAACCCTTAAGTTACGAAGTTCACCCGGTAACAAAGAAGTCAACTCCACCCCTTCCTTAGGTAACGAGTCAACTTTGTTGCTAACTCTCTCTGGGCCTGCTAGGGACTAGCTGGGATAAGAATGTAAGTAGATCTGCCTCTCTCAGGTCAACCATCAATGCGGGCATCAATGCGTTGGTAAAATGGATTTTCTGCTCAGTCAGCGCCAGGATAAGGAGGCTACCTGCATGCAAGTAAAACCTCCATATCCTTCGATTCAACCCTAACTCCCTCCCTCCAGATAGCCCCGCTCTCCCACATGCATGTCAAACCTCCCCTCTCTGAACTTAGAGAAGGGAATCTTAGCAACAACTCTATCTCCCATGTTGTTCAAAAGGAGAGACCCTCCCGCTATCTGGATGATACAGTAATAGAGCAGTTATTTAGGGAGAGAGGTGTGGGAAGACCCTAATCAAGTGCTATGTGGATGGAGCAGTCATGGAGCAGTTCTCAAGGGAGATAGATGAGGGAAGACCCAAATTCCGCCTTTCGAGAGCAAGATCCAATAGCAGATGAGTTAGCTGTATATGAAGCAGTTGAAGCACCATCAGTAGATCCACCACCACCTTATTGAACTATCTATGCCTCTGTACCAACCAACGCATCTTATTCTTCTTATTGTTCGCTCAGAGCTGTCGCAGCACCCCTTCCCGTCCCAGCTTCTCCACTACCTCCACCACCAAGAGCAGTTCCAGGACGAGTAGTTCCAGGTCTAGATTATGACTTTCGTAAGCGAGATAAAACCTTCTTATTTACCTAAAGCAAGAAAAAATATCTTTCCATCAGTCCCTCCAGCAGCCAAATGGAATTCCCTCGGTCAAACCTGAGCAAGGCTCCCTAACTTTGTATACTTTTTTTTTCAGATTCATTTCCCTCGGTAGTATAGTACTGATGTTAGGGGACTTTATTACTGATTTCCACTATCAGTAAGGGTGAAACTAGTATTTTTCCATTATTTCCATTATTCTTCATAGATTAGTTTTCTTCATTCAGACAACATGACTATTAGTTCTATTCATTAATTCAACATGATTAGTTACATGGGTTAATTCAATTTATTCTCTGTAAAAAGGAGGAAAGAAACCCCATACATACATTTATTCATTATATTAAACATCCATAAAAGACACCATACATCCATTTCTTCATTCTCTAAACCGCCAATAAAGAGAAAGCCAAGAATCTAGTATGTAAAGTCAGGTCAAGTGAAGAAACAAGGAGGTGGTCCTAGGTTTCCTATAAGTGACTGACAGAACTGACATGAAGTGATTCCAATATCCCCGAGCCCTTGTTGTTCCTTCATAGATGAGGGCTTCTACTAAGATGACAATGTGTCTTAATAACAGTCTAATGAATCTAATTCTGAAGTGATGGAAAGACATATTATAATATGTATTCTTACCTTCTACCTTAATATAAAGAGATGCTTCTCTAATTCCTTTCTAATCATAGAAGCTCATACCTAACCTTAAGGATTCCTATTGACTAATACCTATATTCTAATACCTTACTTATTTTTTAAGAGTCTAAGATTCCTAATACCTATGGAACCTTTATTTATACAATAAATTCAGAAATATTATACCTTAATAAGAATCAACCGGATAAACTGTTGTTTCAACTGCCTCTATCTCTGCTTCTGAGACAAAAGTAAGCAAGACCAGAGCTTGTTCAGGTTCTATGTGTTAAGATGATCCAGGTAATGAGGTATTATTTGACGAGCGTGGGGATCCTACCTACATCTTTTTATGTTGTGTGCCTACTAACCCAACCAGGAAAGACTAACTCGTTAGCCAGGAAGGACTAGGAACTAGTAGTGATCGAACCACCCAAAGCTACACAAGTCCCACTTAAGACGAAGACACCAGAAGCCTAGGCCACCAAGACATGACCCTTTTCACAACCTTTAGACTTGAAACAGAGGCCTTCATCCAATCACAACACACTAAATCTACCACAAACATCACAACATTACAATTTGCTACACGTTGTTGTTAATACGTCGATTCACTATTTGAGATCAGACACTAAGGAAGGCTGGGTCCTCGGGGGGGATAGAGAGACATCCAGGGAGGTCAGGCAGGTGTGTCAGCGTTAGGTGGGTGATCCTTAGCAAACATTCCCTGAAAGAAAGAAGACACCGCCCCGGTTAGTGATTCTATATGGCTGGAAGAATTTAGAGGTAGGTTTGCTCCGAACATGATTTTGACAAAGAGGGGGAGCACTACCTCTATCCATCTTTTAGGCCACTAGCCTCCTTATGGGATGAGGGGGGGGGAGAGGTAGGAGACTACTCTGGCCTTATTTCCTTCCCCAGAATATCAATAGGATAGCTGGTTCAAGGGTGGTGATCACTCCAAGGTGAGGGGTGTCTTTCGTCGGTTGAGGGGAGGCGGTCTCAGGTGAGGGGCGCATGGCGGGGGTACTGCCATGACGGACGGGGCACGGGGGTAGGGCTTATCACCTCAACCCAAGATAAGTACGAGGCGAGCAACTGAGGTGAGGTTCCTAACCCTTTCAGGACCAACCTCTTCCTTAATAGTAGATAGTGGAAATAGGTCTACTACTTTATTTATCTATGCGTATAGACTATAGTGTGCTACGTTGTATTAGTCAGGGAAACAGTGTGTTGGGCTAAGGATGTCTCCTCAACCAAAGCGGGTTGTTGTACGAGCTAAGAGTAAGGTAGAACAAATCTAGGTCGAGCAACAACCAGAGCAGAGGGGATGTGTCGCGTAGGGATCCGGCCAAGGTCATCAGGCAGACTCAGACAAAGCATCTGAAAGACTATAGAAACATACTGAACAGAGAAAGGAGGCCAATGAGCGCGAACGAACGGGGAATCGGAAACGGAATGGTAGAAAATATCATTAGCGCTGCGTGGGAGATAGTTTTATATTCTTTTCGGTTGTTCTCGCCTAAAACTTGATCCAATGAATTGAAAGAGCAGGCTAGCGAGAGAAGCAGTAGTAAGTGGGATAGTTTTTTACTTTATAAAGAAGCAATACTTCGCCAAATGATCTTTGGAGTTATGCACTTAAAACTGACTCGTCTGACTTCGGTAACTATAGAGATAGAATAGTTATATAGTCTATTATATATGCTATTTTATTTATCTTCCCGAACCTTTTTGAAGGCCTTTCACTCATCCCTATATTTCATTCCAAATCCTAAGAGAGTGTTTAAATCCTCGACCTATTCTATTGGCGAATTGTCATATACGATGCTACCGTAGAATGGTGTTTATCCTTCTTTCTCTGAAGGTCAAACCTTTGACTTCCCTCTAAACACATAAACACACTCGCTCGTTTCGGGTTTTTCCTTTTCATTCATTTAGGTAGGGGCTTTCCATCAAATAAATATAGGCATCTTTCTTCCTCGATTAATGCCTTTAACTGGTTTAAAAAATATGACAGAAAAAACCATGGGTGAAGCTAAGATTAAAACGGTTTACTTCCATAACTTCTCCCGCTTCGATGGTATCATATTAATGAAACATTATGCTAAATATGGGGATAAGTACTCGACTTCGTTAGGCAGCTTCTTTAGAACGCATTTTCTATTAATAACTTGAAACTGTGCTTTCTTCCTTAAACATATTGGATAAACACTAATGATAGGACAGGTTCTTGCTCTGTCTGGTTCTCCCCTAAATTTGCAGTTTCCCTAACTTCCCGGTTGCCTGGTTATCCCTTCCCTAACTTCTCAGCTTGGTTATTGTCTTTGCTTTCCTCCTTAAAGCTATTTGATAAACCTCGAAGTTTCTTAGATTACTGGAGAACTCAATGATCATAACCGTCTAAGCTCGATGATCCCCATCGATAGAACTTCATGCAAGTGTGATAGTCCTCATTTTAATGTGTGCAAAGTATTGCGTAGGATTCATTTGTTCCTTGTGGCAAGTAGGGATGGTAATTCACCATCACCCTTAGGTATACTTCTTCAAACTAGCAGATAGGTCTCATGATCCCTCTGTATAGGTTGCATTTGGCTTAGTCTATAATACTGTCAATATTTTTTTTGTACCCACCTCATCTGGGCAAGTGGTGCTGGCCCATCGATTCTTTGCATTTCGCCATTTCCTGGCATTAGTTCAAGCCACCCACATGGGCTGCAGATCATTAGAACCCATTCTCTTTTTGCACCCATGCTTTTATTTTTACCCTAGGATCGGGAATCTGTATAGTTTATATCTCAGAGATTCATCCACATGCTCCTTCTCATGATCATGACTTATTCCAAATTACCAAGCGGCTTCAATTCATTAGTGTTTTAGCGACCAGAAAGAGAAGTGTGTCGTTACAGAAAGAGATAAGTGAAGAGGGGAGTGATGTTGGACGGTTGAATGAGTTGCAGAAGTTGCGTAGGCATGGAGAGCTGACCAGCTCCTGGTTGAAGGAGAGAGGGATAACGATGGAAGGAAACCCAGCAAGAGGAAGCTGAGGAGAAGGGGTTTCCATGGAGTCAGAAGAGCGAGAGAATGAGGTGATGAAGAAGGATGCTACTATCCAGACTATAGTCCGCAAGTCCAATTATTAATTTGTATATCGCGAAACTATCTGATTGTCAATTTTTAGCTGCCTACCCCGAGAACCTGTGATGCAAAAACTAGCTAAGTATGGGATGAGGGCTTCGTCCATGCTTTATATATCTACTTTATAAAATTACATATTTCCTATGTTTAATTTATGTTGTCCAGGAAACCTATAATTTGATAAATTTTGATGTCTTCTGTCTAGGAGCCCTTCTTATAAAGAAAACTAATTCAGAAATGCTAATGTATACACCACAGTTCGATACAACCTATCCGTGAAGTCGCATCCATAAAACTGGCTAAGTATGGGACCGAACTTTGGTCGGTCTGAATGATGGCGGAACTCTCCGTGCTATTTGCAGGGCACGGAACAACAGAAGCCCAATTTTCATCCCACCACCATGAGAACCCTCAATCATTAACTTATGTTGTCCGGGAAACCTATAAGTTCAAAAATTGCATTCGCTTTTGTCCAGGAGGCCTTCTTTTAAAGAAAAATAATTCGGGAAAGCTAATGTATACACCGAGAAAGACCTGTCATAGTTCGATAGAACCTATTGGCGAAGCTGCATCCATAAAACTGGCTAAGTATGCAACCAATGGCGGTCGGTCGGAATAACCACCAAAACGTGACAAACTAGAGTCAAACGTAGTTTACAACAGGAAAGTAAAATGGAGAGAACAGCTATATCTCCCACACAACAAAATGAATTCTCATAACTATGAAACCCTAGTAACACAAAATCCGTAGAAAAAGTATCGCCAGCTATGAAATATATTTTGAGGCCGACAAACTCTGCTTCAACACGTAACAGATGCAATTTGCATCGCCTGCAATTCTTCAGTCTGTTATTTTATCTTGATAGTATTCTACGCAAACTGCAGTGCAAAAATTCAAATTAAAATAGTCTGCAAGTCTGATTGTTAATTTGTATATCGCAGAACTCTCTGGTTGTCAATTTTCAGCAGCCTACCCCGAGAACCCGCAATGAAAAAACCGGCTAAGTATGGGATGAGGACTTTGTGCATGCTTTATATATCTACTTTATAAAATTACATATTTCCTATGTTTTATTTATGTTGTCTAGGAAACCTATAATTTGATAAATTTCAATGTCTTATGTGCAGGAGCCCTTCTTATAAATAAAACTAATTCGAAAATGCTAATGTATACAACATAGTTCGATACAACCTATCTTCAAAGCCGCGTCCATAAAACTGGCTAAGTATGGAACCGAACTTTGGTCGTTCAGAATGATCGCAGAACTCTCTGTGCTATTTGCAGGGCACGAAACAACAGAAGCCCAATTTTCATCCCGCCAACCCCAGAACTCGCGATCATTAACTTATGTTGTCCAGGAAACCTATAATTTCATAAATTGCATTCTCTTATGTCCAGGAGGCCTTATTTTAAAGAAAACTAATTCAGAAAAGCTAATGTATACACCGAACATGATCTGTCATAGTTCGATAGAACCTATTAGCGAAGCCAAGTCCATAACACTGACTATGTATGCAACTGAACGGCAGTCAGTCGGAATGACCACAAAAACACGAGAAACTAGAGTCAAACGCAATTTACAACAGGAAAGTAAAAGGGAGAGAACAATTATATCTCCCACATAGCAAAAGGCATTCTCATAACTATGAAACCATAGTAACACAGAATCCATGGAAAAAGCATCGGCAACTATGAAATATATTTTGAGACCGACAAACTCTACTTCAACGCGTAACAAATGCAATTTACATTGCCTTCAATTCTTTAGTCTATTATTTTATCTTAATAGTATTCTACGCAAACTACAGTGCAAAAAAATGTAACCAGAGATCCAACCACAAATGTAGCTTCCCAACATTGCAAACCCTGGGCAAACAAAAAAAAGAACCAAATAAAAACCTAGCTAACAAGCACCAAAAGGCCCAACTGCAGGTGCAATACCGAAACCCTATAAATTCAAATCAAGCAACAATAAATAGCATACAGCAAAGAAAGAAGAAAGCAACAAAGTTGAATCAAGCAACAATAAACATCATACAGCGAAGAAAGAAGTAAGAAGCAACCACTCCCCCAGGAACGATGTTGTTCCAATTGCGATTGCAAAAACCCAAATGTGAAAACTGCAACAACACGAACATGCAAGTAAGAACAACGACAACATGCAAATAAGAAATCAGTGTCATGCAAAAAACAAGCATGGACCAGTGAACCAGCAATGACGTTGGAGCATTCAAATTTTAAAAACGGAAGAAAATGTCTTGTAACAAGCCTGTTAAGTAACCATTCAACACTACCAAGCCTGTCAGGTAAACATTTAAGTCTGTCAGAAATGCACTGTAAACATTTAAGAAAAAAAATCAATGCGGCAGGTCTCTCACGCATCCCAAATAAATAATTATATTTTTTGTAGCAATAGTTTGAACACCAGAGAATGTATTGGAAAGACAAATTTTCGATATGCCGCCATATCAAACATTGCCATAAATTTACCTAGCATAAAATGCTAAACCAAACATTCTAATTAATGCTAGCATTAATCCAACTTCGACAAATGCATAACAAAATATATGATTCAAAAAGACCATATACGATCAAATACTTTGGATATGTCAACATATATAACATTGGGAATAGTGAAGCCGGCAATAAGACCTCCAATCCCTTGTCCAATCATATCATGACAAATATGGTACTTTTTTTTATAGAAAAATCGATGTTTCCAGATCCCTAGTCCCAACAATACATAATATGGAAATATTTACGGTCAAAGGACACACTAATATCAAGTCAACGATTTATCGATTGCTATAGTCCCTCTACACCTATGGTAGGGACTAATAAAACATAAAATATATTTCATATATTAATTAACATTATAAAACTAAAATCATATCAATTATTCAAAGAAAAACGAATTTGGGATCATTTTGTTGCTTTATATAAAATGTTATAAATGGTTCCAAATAGAATGATCCCAAATTCTTTTTTTCTTTTAATAGTTGATATGGTTTTAGTTTTATAAAGTTAATTTATATATGAAATATATTATTATTATTATTATTATTATTATTATTATATATATAGAAAGAAAGAATATCAATTTAAATTTATTTTAATCTTTTAAAAAAATTTATCTTAATTATGTTTTAGGTTTTTTTAATAAAATTAAGATGGATTTAGATTTATTAAATATAATATCAAATATTTTGTGTACATAATTTTATTAGGTGTACATATCACATATCTCTAGTTTTATTATGTGTACATATCAGATATTTCTCTCTTTCTTTTATATATATAAGAAAGAGAGATATTTGATATGTACACATAATAAAATTATATGTACATATTTGTGTGTAAAATGTATGTATGTTTTTATTTTTATTTGTATTTATATTTTATTAACATATAAGTTTACCAACATTGTTAGAAGTGTTTTTAAGTTAATATATAATCACATCAATATATAATCACATAAGGGTTATCCATGCCACATAAAGGTTATCAAATCTTTCTCTCTAATATATATATATATATATATATATATATATATATATATATATATATATAACCAAATTAGTGTATGAGACTTCCCTTTGTGGGACAAGGGACCCCCTCCACGCAACGATTTGACTGGTAAAGTCTACACACTTATACATACCCTACCCCCTTCTAGATTTGAACTTGTGACCTCGTAAGAGGAACCACATGTTCTTAACCATTAGGCCAACTCAAATTGTTAATATAATATTAGTAAACTTATATATATATATATATATATATATATATATATATATATATATATAAGTTTACTAATATTATTTATTATAAGTATTTTTTAAGGTTTTTTAAACAATAATGAGAAAAATTATATTAAAATTGATAGAGCTTCAAAATGAGGAGGTGAGTAAGTATTTTTTAAGGTTTTTTAAACAATAATGAGAAAAATTATATTAAAATTGATAGAGCTTCAAAATGAGGAGGTGAGAAAAATTCATGCTCATTCCAAGATCATACATATCACATAGTTGCACAAAGATCATACATATCACATAGTTGCACAAAGAGTAGTTTCATAGATACATTTTGTCCACAAAGTATGTTTGAATATACCCAAAAGTCCCTAAAATGCATATACAAAAACAATCCATATGCTATAAAAAAGGGAAAGAAACCATTCAAAATTCACAACCCATGACTGGAACCTAGAATTGGGATGTTCAAATCCAATAAAGGAGCTTGTTGTGATGGTGAGTATACCATTTTGGGATGTTCAAATCCAACAAAGGAGCTTGTTGTGTTGGTGAGGATACCATTTCTAGGTTTCCCCGATCATTCCAGGGAAAGGATATAAGAGGAGTTTGAAGGAGGAAATATTCAAACATAGACTAAAGAACCTCACATTCATCCTTGAGCTCATGGATAATTTTCCTCTGCTGCACCGAGATTTCCAAAACCATATGAGATGATAATCCATTGAATTGGAGTTAAAGAGAATGGACTAAAATACGCAGGTATCCCAACTCTTCCTTAATCGTGTTTATATGCTTTAAAAACTTCCCAATAGAACCCCTCACCATGATTTCCAATAGACACAAAAGATGGTACACGAAATAGGGAGAAACGACTGAATTTCACCCAATTGTCAATATCGTCACACTAGGATTTCCATAATACTCTGGGGAGGTGAACCATAAACAAGAACTAATGCAAGTGTGTGCTAATGCGAGCGATATTGAGCCTAATCTCAACTCCCACCTAAATCCATGATTGAGGGTACATGATATCGCATCCATATTGAGGCTCTACATCCCACATGAGCCAAAGAATAATGAGAGTGAATGATAAGAGGGTGCAGTATGAGAGAATTTAAAATAATCGAGCCAAAGAATAATGAGAGTGAATGATAAGAGGGTGCAGTATGAGAGAATTTAAAATAATCGAGGTACGATGAGTGCATAGCACATGGAGCCATGGACTTTGCATGTGATGTCATCATGTCTCGTTGGGTAGTGTGTCGTCGATCCTTGAGATTATAACCAAACATGGGTCCTCATGAGATAATAGACACCCTTTTTTTCTTCCTTTGTGATTTTTAAGAAGGGTCATGGAATATGAGAGAAAGAAGTATTTTGATTGATTTTGATGATGCCTTCTAGATACAAAGTAGCTTCATTTGCAAGATGGTCAACTTCCGAATGATTAGAACAAAGGACATGGAATAGATCTATCTTGTTGAAGGCCATCATTTCCGAGTGAGTTTTGAGCATAATTGATTGGATTTGAATGTTCTTTGTGATTTTTAAGAAGGGTCATGGAATATGAGAGAAAGAAGTATTTTGATTGACCTTGATGATGCCTTTTAGATACAAAGTAGCTTCATTTGCAAGATGGCCAACTTCCGAATGATTAGAACAAAGGACATGGAATAGATCTATCTTGTTGAAGGTCATCATTTCCGAGTGATTTTTGAGCATAATTGATTGGATTTGAATGTTATTGGTAGTGACTGAATTCTTGCATGTATGATTATTACTTTAGAGTCTCCTAGCACTATGAGAGTGTGAATTCCACGTGTATTAGTTAGGAATAATCCATGTTAAAGCATATGAGCTTCGACTTGATTGTTGGATTTCACCCTTAGACTCCATTCATATGATAATTCTATGTTTCCTTTAGGGTCATGAAAAACCCCACCCACTCTTTCCACCCCGTATAAACATTTTTAAGTTAATATATAATGACATAAAGGTTATCCAGATGAAAATTTTTCTAATATACTAATTTATTGTATGTAAAAGTGCGTTTAAATCAAATAATTTTAGAATTAAAATGAATTAAAACAAATATAATGAGATTGCATTGACATTTTACCCATCTTTCAACTTCATTAATAAAAACATATTAAACATTTCAAAATTGGTAAAGTTAATAAATGGTCACTGAAATAAAAAGAAATTATCCACCACATTTTTTTGAAATTCAATAAATGTAATTTTTTTTTTGAAAAGTTCCATTATTGTAATTAATTTTAAGTGAATTATATTTATCTCAAATAAGTAGATTTCATTAATAATATTAATAATAATAATTTTTAATTTCAATATTATATTTTAGTTAATAACTAATTAATGTATGAAAATATTTTATTTAAGACATTGAACTCTTTTGAAAACTATTTGATTATGTATTTTAAAGAGACTTGTATATATCTTATCTCCTCTTAATTCAAAGTTATAACTTTTAAGGAAGAGATATATGTTATTTAACCATTAAATTAGAAGCTATTTGATTATATATTTTACATAGACTTGTACATATCTTATCCCCTCTTAATTCAAAGTTATAACTTTTAAGGAAGAGGTACATGTTATTTAACCATTAAATAACATGGAGGCCCAATTTTGAGCCCTTAACCTTGCTTTATATGTGCAAGCAGTGAATAATCACTACTTTTGACGTGGCAGCCTTGAACTCATTGCGGAGCTCATCAAACTCCCTTCATCGTATATTTGTTTATTCTTATTTTGTTTTCTGGGCTATTAGTTCTATTTCCTTTATTATAATCATTTTTATCAGGTTATTTTATTTTTCTTATTTATAAATTTTCGATAAAAATACAGAGTTAACTCAAACCTAGTTATGTGTAGAACATGTCACCAAAAATAAATGGGTTAATTTTTCATGGTTTTTTCCAAAAAGAAATTCGTTATTCTAAAAATAATTCGCTCAAATTCTATAGAATAAAATTATTTTACCTTAAAAATCGCCAAAATTTTACACAAACTATATAAAATACTTAGAAATTTGAATATTTTTTCAAAAATATCGCCAAACATTTATAGTTGGCATATGAAGGATTACTAAGATTCGCCCAGGTTTCTACATTTTAAAATAAATTTCCATCCTTAAAATCATCCATAATCAATACAATATAACAAACCACATAAAATTCAATTTTTTTGTTAGTTATTAACAACTTCTGTAAATACCAATTGTTTTTATAGATGGAAATGGCAAGTTGTGTATATTATATTAGTATTTATTTTGGTGAGAAGAATATTATTTAATTTTAAAAATTAATAATGGCCAATTATATATATTATATTAGTAAATATATAATACACATTTAAATTTAGAACGTCTTTTGTGTTTTATATTTTGAAAATATTAACAAAATTTAAAAGATCATTTTAATATTTTAATATTTTGAAAACATAATAAAATTTAAAAAATAACTTCAATTTTTTTTTATGGGATAAGATGTATGAAGGAAGCATTAATACTTAAATATTTGGTTTTTAAATATTTTGAAAACATAATAAAATTTAAAAAGTAACTTTAATATTCAGATTTTTCATTGGATAAGATGTATGAAAGAAGCATTATAAAATGCTTGTGTTTCTATATTTATTTTAATGAGCTTTTAGAAAGTTTTACGAGCTTTAAATTCCATTAATTGATGGCAAGTTTCTAATTCCTTTTTTTATTTTAATGAGCTTTTAGTTATTAGAAAGTTTCACAGGCTTTATATTCTATTATGGAAAGTTTCTCATTCTTCTCTTATTCTAGAGCTTCTAGTTATTAGAAAGTTTCACCAGCGTTAAATTTTTAAACTTCTTGTTATTAGAAAGTTTCACCAGCTTTAAATTTTTAAATTCTATTAATTGATGACAAGTTTTTAATTCTTCTTTTAAAATTATTGCTTTGAAAAGTGGTTAATTTTTTTCAAAGTTGTTTTGATAAGTTCTAAATTATCCTTTTCAAAGCTACACTCAAATCCTCAAATTTATTTTTTATAAAGAAAATGGTGATCAATGCAATGGGCACCCCGAGTGTTTCCTTTTTGTTTTAACTGTGATCAATGCAATGAATGTAATGAGCACACGACACATGTTTCCTTTTCGTTTTAATTGTGTCTAATGCAATGGGAAGGTGAAGCTTGTTATGATTTTGTAACTACATGTTTGTTCTTTTCCAAAAAATCAACCATATTTATACATAGACAAAACTCTGATATATATGCTACCATATAACGGCAGGCAGGTATATGCTACCATGTAATTTTGTTTAAAATTTATTTAAAACTCCATTCGATTTAATTCATCCATAAAAGTGAAACACAGTTTATTTTTTGAAGATTCTGGATCGAACATTTAGGTTGACGCTTTCTTAGCCTTTTCTTTCTTAGGTTGACAAATTTAACTTTATCCTTCCTTTAGACTTGGTGTTGTCATCGTAAAGGAAATGCACATTAAACCTATAAGGGTCAGTGAACCATTTTGTCGCATTGCAAAGGATGTGGCTGTTAATCATTATTGCTACATGTCGTCCTCGTGGAGAGAGACGTCTCCAAATATTCCAATGATACAAAAAGGTTGTAATAATGATCTATTCGGTTGGAAGAGCATTTCAATTGTATGGGTGGATAATTGTAACATTCTGCTCTTGCAAACGTCTGTTGTCGATTTATTTTTTGAGGAAACTTGTGTGCACGTGATCCGATTATAGTACATGGTTATTTATTTTGATTATGGATTTTATGATGATGTTGATGGTTGCGATTTATTGTCATTTGATATATATGTATTGGCAAATGCTATTGACGAGTTTACATGAGTGTGCAGGACACGTGTTAGATTTAGGATGTTGTCAGCATCAATGAACCTCCTTGGACTCTGGATTGAGTCAGGGAGTGGACTGTATTGTTTTGAGTATATTTCATTTATGCATATGTGACATATGATCGATTATATTATGATGTTGAATATGAATCATTAATAGTGTTTTGTTAATGAATGCAGGTTGAGAATGCTTGCTAATATGACTCACATAAGGAGTAAAGAGGTCATACACATAAACCATATATTGAGGAAGAGGTGTGGCAGCGTCCCTGTCACAGCCTACTAGCACTCTCGATGTGGATCGAATTGTAGGTTAACGATTACCTAGTTCGAGAGGTCCACAATGTTGTGAGGGCAGACTAAGACAATCGCTCACGAAGATTCTAAGGGGCGCACAATAAGACGAGGTCCTTATTCCAAGCAAGCCCTTAGTCTCTCACAAGGTTGCCTGAATGGAGTTCTGACTCCAAGGGTTGGACAACCAAAACCAGTCAAAGGAGAGTGGCACCCTAGGATCATGGAGTGTGCCTTGAAGAGAACGTCGCATCAATAACACTTGAGTCAATGAATCTAGGTGGCCTAGAAAACTTTAAAGAACAATGGTAAAGCTTGAAAATCTTTAGACTTTGTCATATATGAATAAATAATGGGTAATTTGTTAATTATAAATTCCTATAAGAGTCTAAAAATTTTCAAAAAAAACTTTAATTAATCCTACGTATATTTTTTTGTAAAGAGGCTAAATTGAAATTGTTAACTAAATCAAAAATAGTAATGAGGTAAATCAATTGAAGAAATCAAGAAAAATGAAATAAGTCTAAAGAAATAATATAATACACATGTGTGCAAGAAAATACCCAATTGGAATAATGCATGAAAGAATATGTGTACGCATAGAATGGTATCTAGAGTCTAGTTAACACTAGTCTAACTAGAAGAAGACTCTTATTTTAATTCAACTCATATTTAGTAAGGCGGCAGTCATTAAATGGGAATATGGGGGGATAAAGAGACAACTAGGAGTGATTTAAGGAGTGCTTTTAGGAAAGGTGAGGGAAATTGACTCTAATTAAAATAAAATGTGGAAATTCTTGTGCAACTTGGGGAGAAGGTGACCAGTGTAAGGGGGGGAAAGTTCTAATTTATTTAATTAAAAAGAGAATTAATTGTGCAAGTGGGGATGTGTTATTAAGAAAAATCCTATAAATAAAATTGTAAGGGATCACCTTGGTTATCGGCAAGGTTATGCTACCGAATTATTTTTGACTGGTTTTACTTGTAAGAGTTGGGATACCCAGCTTAAAATAGAGTGGTGGCTTTACCTTGCAAGGCAATCTTGACGCAAAAAAATTATGGTTTTGTATGCATAGCACCTTTGGGGCTCGAAGAATAAGAGAAAACAAAAATACCCCTAGCATTGACTGAAAAGTACTAGCAAATTGGAAAAAGAAAGATCGTCCCTGTGCAGAGGAACATCCTCAATCATTCACCTTCATTGATCACGGTATTGTATTGATCGCTATTGATTTGTATTAGAATCTAAATTTTTATAATTCGAATGCTTGTAAAGAAGTCAATTTCGATAAGTAAGATGTCATTGGAAAATTTCCATACATCGCAGAGTGATCATTACTAACATAATGGAGCCTGCCATCTCATTTTTCTATGTGTCTTAATGTTGTAAGGATTTTACATATGCATGTAATTTATGTGCGCGCCTCTCGTATAGTTGATTTCGATTCTTTTCTCTTCGTCAAGTTTATGTCGTCCTTGTTGTGCGAGACTTCCCGGGCGAAAAGAACGCTTGGGCAGTTAGATTCCCTTCGTAACAGTTGATCCTCAATTTCTGGAGAGGCTGATACGATGGTGTGAGATATCCCTCCCATTGTTACTCCAACAAAAAAAAATTAATTCAATTTCTAGCCACAGTGATCGCTACTAAATCGTGTCCCAACCAGATTTAGGTAGTGATGTTCCTTTTTCTATTTTCCAGAAATCAAATTTGGTTTTATTTTTAAGCTCAGCAATGACTTCACTTGTTCGTTGCCAGGAAATGGAATCCTTGCTTTCGTTGTCTTTCTGTTAGGGTCAGCAGCTTAAAAATCCTTGCTTCGCTGCATGTTCCATTAATCCCAAGATTTAAAAATTGGTGCCTAGTTCACTTCTTTAAAGTGATCGTCGTGACTCTTAAGGATTTGGAAAAAGGTCGCATGTGATTAATTTGTGGCCTAGACTTTTGATATAAATTCCTCCTCCTAAAAAACCTTCCACTTGAACTTGTTTTTATTTTAGAATTTCATGTCTACCTTATCGTTTTGGAAGGATTATTTGATCCCCTTTAGATCCTTACATAGGATTTGAGTTTAGCATCTAAATTCTTATTCTTGTTGTTTAAATAAAACCTTGGTCTTCTTAAATTCATTAAAATTGGATATGTAAAGTTGCTTGGTAATCCTTTTGTGTTACTTGTTATTGTTCTTTAGTAGTCCTTATATATAGAGATATGAAGGTGGGTGTAAATCCCTACATATTGGTTTAATATATTGTTGACCTCCCTTAATAATCATCTGGATATGTAATATAAGGTAATATTGAAAATTTAAGTAAGACCTTAAGAAGATTTGATCCTCTCATGATTTTATAATTTAATGACTAGATAAATCTTATTGAATATTCATAATTCTTAATAAGGTTCGGATATTCTCTTAGTACTTAAATGGATACGCAAGTAGCTTGAATGCTTTATTGCTTATTATGATGGATTTACTATAATGTTAAAGGAGTACTTAAGGTGATATTGAAATTTTCATGTTGTGCTTAAGGAAGATATAATCTTCTTATGGGATTCTATCGTTGGAAGGGTAATTAGTATTGAAATTACTTATTTATTCTTACCTAAGATATATCATGTTAATAGTACATAGATGAGCTACCTAGGGGTTGTATTAATGTAGATGTGGAATCTTGTTTAATACTTGACATTAATTGAATTTGGCATTGACAAGATGCTAATGATGATGAGAATGGATCTTTATCTATTACAAGAACGTAATTATGCTTTGTAATTTTATTAATCATTGTGTATATTCTCTTACTCAACCTTACGCTTAATTATTGCTTGAAGTTGAATAAGGTATATTATCTTGCACGTCCATGAATGATAGATTCTTATGATACTTGTTTACGGTTTTCCGCCACTAAGTTAAAGTTCTGAAATAGCATAGAAATGATGCAGTTAATAATCTATTGTCCTTTTTCTTTCTTTGCATAGATGCAGTGTTATTGTTTACATGTTATTTATTGACAAGATTCATTACGTGTGATTCCATGCTTTAATTTTAGAACCTAGTCACGATGTTTAGGATAGAAGTTGGCTATGGGATTTAGATACCTCCTTGTTCCTCAAAACAGTCGCCAGTCCTGAGACCTTAAATGGTCAAAATCAATCGGATGAATCCTGGACTTGGGTGTTGCTTATGTGTCTTGGAGGTCCTAACCATTCACGGTAGGTTGGGCGGGTAGTTCTTTTAATATTCAGTGACATGGTTAATCAATTATTTATTTTTCTTCAGTTGATTGTGATGTGTTGATTTGTGTCGTTGTTTATTATGATGATGTGATGATTATGTGCAGTTATTAATTATGACGATACGTTGATTGGTGTTGTTATTTATTTTGATGTTGTGTTGATTATGTGCCACTATTAATTATGATAATGCATTGATTATGTGTCATTATTAGTTGTGATGATGTATCTCTTGCGATGCCATTAATTATGTTATGACGATTTTAATATCCTAATGCGAAGAAAAAAAAATTACCTTTTGCACATAGCTATTTGTTGTTGTAACGGAGGGGACATTACAATAATGGAAAAATTATGGTTGGATAATGGAAAAATTATGCACACATCTTGTTCAGTTTAATATACACAGTATCTAACTGTCCAACTTTCATTTCAAGGTTTTGGGAAAAACTTTTAATTGGAGGATTATTCTTTTTCTTGATAAAAAGTTCAAAACGTTCATTGGCATGGTGTGATTTGGCTTGATAATGATTCAAAAAAATAAGTTTAGTTTAAACATTTTTTTTTTGGGTTTTTGGGGGCATATTTTTCAATAATTTTATCAGAAATCTGGTAAAAAATTGTTGAAACTGTAAAATTGTATAATCTAAATGCTTCAAAGATTTTTCAGAATGTTGTTCAATTATACATTTAAAAATTCAATTTAAATAAAAAAAAAATTGAACATTCACCCAAATTTAACAAAATTCTAGTAAAAAGAAAAAAAAAATGTAAACATACCAAAAGAATATCCACGGTGTACTTTACATAAAACTACAATTTTCAATTGTCCAACTTCTTATTTAAAACCTTTTAGACAAGATTTTTAAAAATAAAATAAGTTTACTTTAAATGATATGTTAATTGAAATTTACAAGGCAATAGGTAGGCTTTATGTTTAGAATAAGTTCTTAGAATAATGAAGAGAAAGCAAAAGACGCATATGATTTGACCATGGAAAATCCTAGTAACATGGGGAGAAAAATAACATGAGAGATATTTTTATAACGAACAATTAACCATTATAATAAAAAAAATATTATTTTTTTACAAAATATCAAATAAAAATATTAAATAAAAATAATTTTATATAGATAATATAAATATATTTAAATAAATAAATAAATAATATTTAAATTTTATTTTTAAAAACATTTAACATGAAATATCTTAAACAAAATATGAAACACAATTTAAATAAATAAATAAAAATTCAATAAAATTAAATAAATAATATTTAAATTTTATTTTTAAAAACAAGTAACATGAAATATCTTAAACAAAATAATATGAAACACAATTTAAATAAATAAATAAAAATTCAATAAAATAATAAAAATTCATAATTTAAAACTTAATTAAAATAAAATACAACGCAATAGAAGACGATGTAAGAAGTAATGTAAAACTTATAACAAGGTAATATTTAAATATCTATAATGAAAGGTTATCATTAATTTTGTGAATAAATTATTATAATTAATTAATTTATAAAAAATATTATAAAAATATGTCAAAATCCAAAAAAGGAAAGAAGAGATGTCAAAATTCAAATAGAATCACAATTATTAGAAAAAAAGGAGTGGAGAGATGTCAAAATCCAAATAGAATTAGAATTATTAGAAAAAAGGAGTATAGAAAGAGATGTTAAACTTCAAATAGAGCTAGAGGCAATGATTGATAAAAAAAAAATTAAAGATACCATTCAAACTCAAATAGAGGATAGATTCTTAGGTTTCAAGAGCGAATTGCAGATAATGAATGATAGGATTCAAGAAATAGAAAAAAATAAACAATCAACCCAAGAAGGAGGGGTTGAAGAAAATCACAAATTGAGAGATAGGATTAAAGAATTAGAAGAAAAATTAACCAACAATTTGACCCTCGGTAATATGGAAAACAAATTGGATATCAAACCCATCAAAGAGGAAATGAATAAGCTAATTGAACTGGACCATGAGTGTAACAAAAGAGGCTTGAACCTCACAATTTTTTGTATAAAAGAACAATAAGAGGAGGATACGCTAGCAATAGTAAAAGAAGAATTAAATAATAAATCACAAATTGATACAACTTAGCTCGTAGAAGCAAAGAGGCTATAAAAAATAATTGATCACAAAGATAGGTTGATATGTGTCAAAGTAAGTTGTAATGACCATAAATATAGCATACTTAGTAAATCTCTGAGTTTAAAAGGGTCAGGAATATTTATAAATGAAGACCTCATTCCCGAAGACCAAGCTGAATTAAGGAAGGAAGTTCAAAAGGTAAAAGAAGTCAGGAAAGAAGGAAAATGGGCAATAATTAGAAATTCAAAATCTATTGTTAGGGATAGAGACCAGAAGGATAATAATAAATAGGAATTTGGGACACTCGGGATCCTTTTTTGGAACTGTCGTGGCTTTCCATGGCGCAAAGGTCCTATGATAAGTTGGATCCCGAGTGATATTTATATTATCTGTCTAGTTGAAACTTGGGAGCATGAGGAGTCTAAGGTCCCTAACATAGAAGGATTTGTCTTGTGCTTGGCATGGAACAAAAAATCCCACCATAGAGGGATAGGAGGCATAGCTTGTTTTATTAGAAAGAGTATTTCTCCTCACATTCAACTTCATAAGATTGACCCTCTCAATCAGTACATTTGGATAGAAATTTCAGACATCAATGCTAAGAAGATGTGTATAGAAATTTTCTATTTTGCACATATTAATTATACTTTTTATAAGAAAAATAATCTAGATAACAATTGTCCCTATAATAATTTAGAACAAGATATTTATAGTTTGAAAAATGAAGGTAATATCCTCCTGCTAGGAGACTTTAATGTTAGGAATGCAACTAAACAAGCTACTATTTTAAGTATTGATTCCAACCATAATACTTTATGGATAGATGAGGACCTTGTTTCATCTAATAGCTACAAAAGAAGCTCTAAAGACCTAATTGAGAATTTGTTTGGTATTGAGTTGGTCAAGCATTGTAGCTCTCAAGACCTAATAATTTTCAATGGAGTAATGAAGTGGCCAAAATCCAACCAGATGACTTGTATTCATGGGCTAGGTAGTAGTGTTGTAGATTATGTGATATTTGATATCCCCATATCCAACCAAATAGCAACTTTTTACCTTTTAAATGACCATAAGCCCGACTCTTATCATAAACCTTTAACCCTAACTCAAAAATTTTCCATGCATAGGAGTGCCATTGAAGAGAATTCTAATAATCAAAGGAATTTTTGCTTTGACAAAAGTAAAGCTGACATTTTCTTAAAATATTTAAATAGTAAATTAAATCTCATAACTTATAAGGACAACATTGAAGAAATCTATCATAATTTTACAACTACCCTTTCCATTTCTATTAACAAGTTCTCTTTCGAGGTGTCCTATAAAAAGAAGAATAGAACAACCAACTCTTGGTATGATAAAGAATGTAAAATTGCTAGGAAATCCATTAGGGATGCTTCTAATGAGTCCTTAAAACTCGATAAGATCAATATGTACAAAGCCCTAATTAAAAAGAAAAAAAAGGCACTATATCAATAAAAGGCAAGAAAAACTTTCGCAACTATATAAGTTGGATCCTAGGAAGTTCTAGAGCCAAATTCTAAACCGCAATACTAGAGAAAATAATAGGATTCCCTAATGCCATGGACACCATTCCTATTGTCCCTACAAAGGAAGAAGTTTTTTCTTTAGATGATATAGAGCTTGGGGTTAAGTGGCTTGCAAATGGGAAAGCTAAGGACATTGAAGTCTACCAAGATGAAATTTTTAAAATCAGAGGGTCAATCCTTATCCCTCACATACACAAGCTCTTCAATTTAGCAGTCAAGCACGGCTTCCCTAAACCCTAAACACAAAGCCTCATTATTCCTATTTTTAAAAATGGAGATAGAAACATTCCCTCTAATTATAGGACCATTATGATTAGCCTGATTTTAGCCAAGCTTTATGGAATTATTTTGGAAAAGAACCCTAGCCTTTGGCTAGAAAGTTATGGTAAAAGAGCTAAAGGTCAGGTCGGGTTTAAGAGATATCATTCAATTGTGGACCATATTTTTACCTTTAGGATCATTGCAGAGGAGTTCCACAATACTAAAACCAATATTTTTTGTTGGTTTGTTGACTTTAGAAAAGCTATTGACATGGTTCCTAGAAAAAACCTTTGGAATAGGTTGGAAGAGATAAAAGTGGCTCTCGAGTTGAGGGATTTTGCAATAAGGATGTATGAGAATGTTATTGCTAAGTTTAAAAAAAATGAGGGTTGGTCAAAAGATATTAACTGCAATATCGAAGTCAAACAAGGTTGTCCCTTGTCCCCTACCCTTTTTGGCATATACATTGACAAGTTAGAATATTGCTTGGAAAAAGAAGGTTGTGTCGGCCCTACTCTCACTGGTATAGTCATCAATCTTCATCTTTATGCCGATGATATCGTTCTTATGGCAATGAGTCCACGTGATCTTGAAAACCAACTAATAATCCTCAAGGATTTTTGCTCCAATATGGGTATTACTATTAATACTGATAAGACTAAGGTCATGATTATTAAATCCAATAAGATCCCTTATGATACCTGTTATCGCACGGTTTGTAGGAAAGGTTTGAAAGCTTGAGTCAGGGCTTGAAACCGGCGTAACAGGAGCTTCCCCACCCACTGTCACCTCGATGGGGAGCTCTTTCTATTTAGGGGGGCAAAGTCCAAGGGAGACATCCCTAAGGCAATCTGGTCAAAGGAAGGCTAAAGGACAAAGGCCAAGTCAAGGAAAAGCCCTTCCACAGATTGTTGCCCAAGAGAGATAGTCAAGAAGAGAAATCCACTGAAGAATGCACCTGTTTGCGAGACAAAACAAATACAACTAGAGTATGTGCTTGCAGTGGGTTAGTATTTCATGAAATCAATGACTATCTCTATCACACATATATGAGCAATGAATAAATATAATTATTGACGAAGTCAATGATTATCAAACAAAGGGAAAAGTCACTTCTTCAACAA
>ML786976.1:72566-88041 GCA_009831015.1 Picea engelmannii
TAGAACAATTCAATCTTAGTGGACATTCATCATCATCATCATCATCATCATCATCATCATCATCATCATCATCATCATCATCATCATCATCATCATCATCATCATCATCATCATCATCATCATCATCATCATCATCATCATCAATAGAGACACTTTAATTTTGTACTACTAAACTTATTATTTTAAAAATAAAAAAATATAAAAAAACAATATTTTTTTCATTATAATAATTAAACTCTAATTTTGTACTATCAAACAACGATTCCCATCCATGGAGATGAACAACAATATAAGAGTTAACTCTTTGTATTGTATCTAGCCTTTTTATTATATGAGGTAAAGTTCACAACTTCAGAGGCATTCTTAAAAAACATTTTATAGTTTGAAATATAAAATTACTATTTTATACAATAATTTTTTTTTTAAATTAAACATATGGTTACACTTTTAAATATAAAATTATCATTTTATATAGTATTCTTGTTTTTACATTAAACATCCATATAAATCATTTTTAAAGTGGTATTTAAAAATATTAAATCAGCCTAAATTCATTTAACTTCGGATTTATCAAGCATACGAAGGGATCAAATCTCTTAAGGTGCAAATATTTATCATTCTTCAAGTTTTGCACTCTAAAAAATGTTTGCACCTTCAGAGATTTGATCCCTTTAGACACTTGATAAATTTGGAGTTAAATGATTCAATTCAAGTATATATATATGTGTGTGTCTGTGTGTGTGTGTGAGCCTACATAATTTTTTATTGTTTTATTATTGTTTTAATGCATTACATTACATGAACATATCTAGACTATTATGTGTATATATAATAAAGTTAATTTAAATTATTATTATTGTTGTTGTTTTCATGTTTTATTATTATTTTAATGTCTTATATTACATGAACATTTCTCTCATACTCTTATACTCGAGTGTAAAAAGTCTCTCAATTATAAAAATTAAATAAATCCCATAGTTTACAAGTACTTTTTATCTTATAATTATACATTTCGTACTTAAGTTTACATTGTATATAGCATGAGTGGGCCTAATGGTTAAGAACATGTGTTTTCTCCTAAGAGGTCACATGTTCAAATCCAGAAGGGGGTAGGGTATGTATACCTTCATAAACTTTACTAATAAAATCGTTGGGTGGAGAGGGTCTCATACACCAATTTGGTGTATGGTTTGGCAGTAACCCTAAAAGTAGTAGAAGGATATACATTTAAATACAAATCTTAAATCTTGAATTATTTTTATTGATGATGATGATTAACATCCACTGAGACAGAATTGGTCTATATTCTTTAGAATTTTGTTTATGTACTCGAAAATCATTATGAGAAGCTTTCAAATATCACCATAGTTTTGTTGAGTTAAAAGGTTAGGAAGCTTGGTAGTGTGACAAATATTTTGAAATTGAGATCTAATATGGGTATAGGCTGGACAATCTAAGAGAAAGTGTTTTTCATCTTCAACCTTCTTAGTGTCACAAAGGTGACACACTCTTTCGTCCCATGGTGTTTTAGGAATAGATCAACAATAGGTCAACTCTCAGTTTCACTAAGGAGCTCGTTAGAATTTGTTCTTATCTTAGCAATGTTTTTTTTTTCTTTACACTTCTCAAAACAAAGAGATAATTTTGATGTTCTAGATTAGTGTTGATTACATCCTTATAATACCTTAATTTTATTTTATCCTCTAACTCTTTATCAGACCACATTTTCTACTTAAACTTTGATTTAAGGTTAGTTTTACCCGTATCCTTATTCTACAAAATGGTCTCTTCCATGATTCCCAAATGGCTTAGCCAAGACTGGGCATCTTTATGTCATCCTTCCTTGAGTCGATTTAAGGATATTTTTAATAGTATCCTTATTCTACAAAATGGTCTCTTCGATGATTCTCAAATGGATTAGCCAAGACTCAGCATCTTTATGTCATCCTTGCTTGAGTCGAAGTTGGTTACGACTAGATTTTGAAGCAATTTTATGAAGCCTATTTCTTTCCATGTTATTTAACTTGTTCTTATACATTAGGTATCTAGTCATAGCTACGCTCTCAATGGGGGAAAGGATTCCCTCTAAGAGGAGAATGGGATAGTGTGTATTTCCTTTAATTTTGAGATTATATGTTATATAAAAAAAAATGGATTTTCTCTATCTTTCTCCAAGATTCACGAGAGATACTGCATCGCCAAACTTTGCAACCATATAAAATAAGAGTCTTAAAAAGAGTCTCAAAGAGGAGTTTCTTCTTATCCCAAAGCCAAAGGTCCATTTATTTACAATTGTTTTCAAGCCCATAATAAGATTTCCATCCTCCAATAATCATTTTCTCAATGCTATAATTCCACCTGAGCTTGTGGTGAATATGGATTCCAAAATTTAATTTAATAATGGACACACACACACACACATATATAAAGAGAATAGATTAAAAAAAATGATAATGTTTATATTGTTAAAAGAAATCATGTTATATAAAAAAAAAATCAAATTTGTTAGAAAATATATTTATTTATTTATATATATGGCATTGTCTATATTTTATGGAAAGTTGAGTGTTTTAATTATTTCATAGTTATTATGTAGAAAGACACTTTCTACAGTATGAGGAAGGCGTGTAATTCCTTCCACACTCAACATGGACTATGAGGAAGGTTCTTCCACACAGTCCTTCCACACTCAACATGGAGTTGACAAGTTATATATATATATATATATATATATATATATATATATATATATATATATATATATTAATGGAATGTAAAAAAACAATTATTCTTAATATGTGTAATTCCATTTGTTATATATATATATATATATATATATATAGTAATGAAATGTAAAAAAACAATTATTCTTAATATGTGTAATTCCATTTGTTTACATGCACTTGAAAAGTGGCATTTAAAAAATATTAATAATAAAAAAAAATGAACATTAGCCATAAATAAAATATTACAACATCCACCTTTTCTAAAATGATTGAATAGGGAGATGTGAATATATATATATATATATATATGACTCACTTTGAAATATTACTCTTATTATTTGTATATATTGAAAAAATTTCTTATTATGATAATGCAAGCTTCCTAAATGTGAGTATGAAAAGATGTGTCATCTTTACATACATACATATTATTTGAAAGTAAAATCTTTTTTATGGTTAAAATATTTCAATAATGTAATGCTCATACATATCATTTGAAAGTAAAAGATTTTTTATGGTTAAAATATTTCAATAATGTGATGCCCACTTTAAGAGAGATATATAATCTCTTTCATGTTGAACATGAAGTTGACATGTGGCATGTGTGTGTTAAGAATCAATGTAGATCCATCTTAATTCTAGATCTAGGAATCAAATTCCTCGAAATACAAACATTTTTTAAAGTGAAAAATTTGATGAAATGTTTGCACCTTGAAGAATAAATTCAAACTTATAGATCCATCTTAATTCTAGATTTAGGGATCAAATCCCTAGAAATGTAAACCTTTTTTAAGTGGAAAATTTGAGGAAATGTTTACATCTTGAAAAATAAATCCAAACTTAAGATGTATCTACATTGATGTATATATATGTATAGAAAACTTTTGTGAAAGTAATAAAAATAACCACACAACTTGGATTTGGATGGAGAAGAAAAATACTACAAAATTTAATTTTAAAAGTTACTTTCTTTTATGAAGTTGTGAAAGAGGATTTAAACAAAATCCCAATAAAAAAATGTATTCTCATTTAAATTAGGTTGATAGAAACTTCATAGCACCAATAAACTTGGGAGGAAGTGTTAAATAAGTCATGCTCATTTTTTTATGTGATGGCGGTGCTAGAATAGACACGCTTATGACAAAACACATTATAACAAACATATTATAAACACGCTTATTACAAAACACATTTATAAATTGTAACGGATTATAAAAAAAAAATTGTTTAATATTATTGAATAGTGTTAATATTGTGCTCGTGCAGAACAGTTGATGATGAAACTTATTGTTAAAACACTTCATTATGTAAAGTCACCATTCAAAACTCTCAATCACACATTTACATACCGAACTAGCAAACTAAACCCACGCCACCTTAATATGTTAACGTAAATGCGATGAAGTATTTACTCATTACAAAATATTCCATGTTTTACATACCCGTATATACTATATGCAACATGCCATGTCACTTTGTACAGACTCGGCCCAGAGAATTTATCCTCTTGGACTTTTCTTCTTAACAAATTTGTCTTACTTGGCCCAGACAATTTATCCTCTTGGGCTTTTCTTCTTGACAAATTTGTCTGTTTTGTTCCGCCACATTTGGCGTTATCGTAACGCCGTCATCGTAGACGAAACGTACATGAAAGTCAGACCGGTTACCAGAAACTTTCGTCGGATTGCATTTATTATTCCCGCTATTTTGGAGGAAGCCCTCACCACTGACAGAGACGTTTCCAAATATGGGCCCGGCGGGCCGCCGTGGCGGGTGGGTAGAGAAGAACTCGTGTGGCCCATGTGAAAGAAAGAAAACTTAAACTGTCTAAAATATCTAATCATAAAATTAAACTGTCTAAAATATGTAATTATAAGTATATAATTATTAAAAGAAAAATTATTAAATAACATATTGAGGATAATTGGGTTATATGTAATTATAAGTATATAATTATTAAAAGAAAAATTATTAAATAACATATTGAGGATAATTGGGTTAAGTTTATTTATTTAGAAGTGTAAATTTTATTTTTAAAATTATGGTGTTTTTGTTATTTATAATAAAAAAATTATTTATAAACAAAATCTATGAGCAAAATTTATTTAAGATTTCATTTTTTTATTTATTTTAATTTTAAATAGTTGGTATAATAAGTATAAGATTTATTGAAGTTAGTTAGGGTTTTGGCTAGGTAAATAGTTAACAATTGATTTACAAATACAACAAATATGTCACAAAGATTTTGATTCTAGGTGGCGGAGGATAACAACTTTCCTCTCACCCTCTCAAGTTACACCTACCTTGGCTCTCTCTTAACAAATTTTCTCTCACCTGCTCAAGTTACCCCATATATATATATATAATTCATTGTGAAAATTTTTATTATTTATTATAAAATTTATATCATAAATTCATAAATTTAAGTTTTTAATGTATCATATTCTTAAACATTTAATATTATACTAAGATACATTATTGGATGGAATCACTACTCTACTTTGTAGGGAAACTCAAGGGATATTTCTCTATATATATTTGTAAGTGACATTTTTAATAAATTTTTCCATATAAATTAGCCAAATACTCAACAACGTTAACAACAATCAATTAAATTAATCTCTTAAACTGAATTTCTTAAAAAACTAACTTCATATTGTATACATTATTAATGAAAAAATATTAATATTAATTACATCTAGAGACGCTTTCTACAACCCAATATCAGGGAGATGTGTAATTCCTTCCATGCTCAACATGGATTTGACAACAGACATTTAAAAACATATTAATAAAAAAAATATTTCAATGTCCACCTTCAGTAAATATTTTATATCAACTTTATACATGTGTGTGTGTGTGTTGGAACCTTAGGTTATGATGGTTCATCACACTTCTCCTCGAATCAGGGGATCAGGCAGTTGACCAATAGTTGGAAGCAGACAATTAGGTGATTGACGAGAAGTCAACATCAATTGGTGGAGTAATCAATTAAATTGTCGGTCAGACAGTCAAATAGAAGTAAAAGACAAATGGTCGATGGATCAACCAGCCAAGAAATCAACTATAAGTCGGATGCATGGATGGTCAGGTCGAGAAAATTTGACGAGCCGACTAGACAGGGAGGATTTGGCGAAGTCAACTCTAACAATTGATGGTTGTATGTGGACAATATCTTCCCAATTTCTAGGAAGTTGGTTAGATCTTCAATACTATAAATAAAGGACTCGATGGGTCATTATTATATAGTTGAAATGCAAGATAGTATGACAAATATGCATTGTGATGTTCTAATCATAATGTGTTGTGCTTAAGTATTGTAATGGTGTCTTTAGACACCATTGATCTTTTCTAAAGTTATTTCTCTTCGATTATCTCCAAACATTGTTATTTGTTTTGTACCAAGTTACACCCAATCCCCAACACGGTATCAAAGATATTGGTTTAGACCTCACCTATTGTCTACAAATGTTGCTAAGTCGGATCGATTCATAATTAACTCTAGGTCGATGATTTGTTGATTGTAATTTGTAGAAATGAATCATATTTTTTAGATTTCAAAGATGGCTTTAAAGATCGATCATATTATTATGAATGGATCAAATTATGATATATGGGCACCATATATGGAAACCTTGTTGAAAAGTAAAGGACTTTGGGAATACATGAAGACTCCAATTCTAGATCTAGTGGATGATTAAATGAAGTCCATTGTCAACGGAAAGAAGGATGAGGCTCTAGGGGTCATCACAAACTATATCTCATGGGAGATTCAATTCCATACCAACAAAATTGACTTCCCTCATCAAATCCAGAAGAAGTTGAAGTCTTTGTTCGACAAATTCAATGAAAACCATGTCATGCAGTTAGAGAAAGAGTTGATCTCTCTCGATCCTCATTCCTTCGAAAAAATTAAGGGCTATTTGGCACGTGTGAAAGAGATATAGTTGAAATTAGGTGAATGTGGAAAGAATTGTCAGAAGAAAGACAGGCATCTCAATGACTTGGTCCTGATGAATCTGAGAACACCATTCAACATGTTTGTATTAACATGCAGAACCAACCAGTAGGAACATGAGGAAGATGGTAAATGTTATACCTTTGAAGTTTTTTGTGGCTTATTAACTAATGATCAAACCAAATTCTTAGTGAAGGAAATCTTGGTGGAAAACATCAATCTCACTTGATCAATGGAAAGGGTAAGGTGAATCATAAGGAAAGAAGACAGTTTGATACCCCTATACATAGACCAAAATGCCTCGACCAGAAAACTAAAGGGAGGATTGGTGAACCATGGAAGGATCGAAAGAATAAGACACGGTAGTACTTTGGAAACAATGGACATATGGAGAAAGAATACTACAAGAAGAGAGATGACTTAGGGGAGAAGGTCAAGTGACTTTAAGGAGACTTGTTGGATGTTCATTGACCTGCTGATAATTTCACCTTCCAAGTTGAAACTTCTCAAGTGTTTCTTTCTCATTCTGTGTAGAATTAATTTGATTATGGATGCACTCATCATATGACTAAGGATGCTTTCTTGTTCCCATCCTTGGATAAATTTGTGGAGAAAAAGATCTATGTTATCGATGATTTTTCTCTCGACATTTCTAGTCATGGTGATGTTCCATGTTGACATGGAAAGATTGTTGATGTCTATCATGTGTCAAATCTCAGTGTAAATTTTCTTTCAGTTTCTCAATTACATTACATGACACTACATCGGATTCAAATTTGGTAACATCATAAGACTTTAACGATATCTCAAAAGTAATACTTCAAGAAAATCAAAAGTCAATATCGAGGATGCAAAAAGAATTTGACAAAATTATCAGAGATAAAAACGAATAAATTTATCATTTAAAAGAACATAATAAAAAACTACTTAATCATATCAATAAGTCAAAGAATTAAAAACAGTGCGTTCAGAAGTTGGAACGGGAGAATCAAGATCTCGAGAATAGTCTATTAGAAAAAAATGAAGAAAATCATTGTTTAAAGAACTTAATCAAAGATTATTGGAATAAATCATAATGTTGAAAGAGGAAGAAATTGAGAAGGAAGACAAGAACAAAGTCAACAATTCAAATAAGGAAGAAATCTCACGCCTAAAGGTTCATAATTAAATTTTACTCACACAGATTAAGAAATTAAAGAGTGATAAGAAGTCGCTACAGAACAAGCTAGAGAAAATTATCAACAAAGAATCAATGGTTTATAAAGAGACAATGAGTGAACCTATGGAACTACAGAAATATTTAGATGTAAAAATCTCAATTATAGATAAAGGAATTAATACAAACCTAGTCAACCTTACAACTCAAAAGGATGCAATTCTAGTTGATGTAAAGAGGTCTTCAAATGTCAAATTATAAACAAGTGAGGGGTATGAAGAAGACTCAATTCCAAAGTTTAATCAAGAAAAAGGTACAAGTATATGACATAAATATCAAGTTGCAAGGATGCCTTATCGACATCCTAATCACAAAAGTCAATACTTCAACCAATCATTGTATCAATAGAAACAAATGATCGATATGTCGAAGAATATTACTTCCACTACAAGTGGTGCTCAAAGTAGAAGCTATCATAGGAGTCGAAATACATCATGTTTTTTCCAAGAACCCTATAAATGCCCAGTTCCGCAGAAGATCAAATTAGGTTGGACAAACTCATTTACAATTTGATAATTTTGCTCGGTGCTTAGAAGATCCTATCGTCTCAGATCATCAACGATCACTAACTCAAGAATAAAGAATCAGGAAATAATATTACAAGCCATAACAATAAATAAGTCTTCCATAAACATGCTTTGAGGAAAAAGCATTTCTAAAGGGGAAGGCTATGTAACGAACATAAATATATAAAATATATAGATATAAATAAATAATCATTAAATAATTATAATTAATACATCATAATGAATAGACATGTCTATTAATGAAAGGGAACCCCTACATGGATATATATGACCCTCATTGTCATTGTAATCATCTTATATCTCATACTATATTATTTATTCTCATATATATTTATAGTATTTATTGTCCTTATGGATATCTTTATATTCCTAGTATTTTGGATATTTACATACTGAACTAGGTTGATTCACCACATCGTCATTGTCCATCATATCCTCATCTTGCTTAGCTCTTTCTGGAGCATGCTTCTCTATTTTTTTGCACTTATTTACTTGCTCCTATTTATTTGCACATTAATCTTGGATTTAAATAAATATGTATTGGTATAAATCCAATATTAAGTAGTTAACTAAATTTAGTTTAAATAGTTGTGAGGAAAAATATTATTTTTTTAATCTAAATTCAATTCTTATAATTGACATATAATTTTTTTAATAAATATATTGTTATAACAAGCTTAAACCTTAGAATTCAATGTAAAGAATAGATACCCCTTGTAACAACTTAAAAAAACCAACAAATTAAATTATTGATCGCAGGTACTTGCATGGGCTACAAACCCATAGAAATTCATCACTCATTGAAACCCTTGAAGGGTTATTATTAGAGCATACAACCCTCTTCAAACTATATTCGGAGAGCTACATAATGCTTCTTGCCACGCCTATCTGTGAAGTCTCCGGGATTTTATTTTTTGCTGACATTATCTTTGACTTTTCTTTCTCACCAATTTGACTTTTTTCTTCCGCCAGATTTGGAATTATCATAGAGCCATCATGGAAGAAAAAACCGGACATGGAAGTCAAAGGGGTTAGTCGACATTTTTATCGGATGGAAAAGGAAAGGCTCGTTAATTATTTTTTTTATTTTGGAGGAATATCCTCTGTGCTGAAAGCGACGTCTCCAACGATGGGGCACATCGTAGGTGGTGGAGGTTTTTTATGGGAGTGGGCTAACTCGGGAGCAATATTCCCTCCAGAGTTACTTTTCCAGCAAGTTTTCTAGCAGTCTGTTTTTAAATTTCCATCCAATCCAGAACTCTGATCGATTTTCTAAGCATCTAGGTTGGTTTGAAATGGGGCATAACCCTTAGGATAAGGTTCTTAAATGCATGGAACATTGATCCATGCAAAACTCAGCTTACCCCTGAAAATTTGGTCGGATTCAAACCCATTTTTTGCCTGAAAAGAGGAACTCGAGAGGGAAGATTACTCCCAAATTAACTTACTCCATGTTTATGTAGTGTGTTGGTGGATGCAGAATAACCCTCGTAACCTATGTAAATCAAGAATTAACAAGTAGGATTTTTATACTTTTCTAATTATTTGGTCATCATACTTTTCACTCATGTTAGAAATATGATGTTTAATAAGTATTTTTTAATCGAAAATAAAGATTATTTTTAATTTGTAAGTTATTTGAATTAAAAATAATAATAACATAAAATTATTATTTTTATTAAAATTCAATAAATTAATATTAGTTTCAATGGGGTAATGTTGTAATAATGATGATTTAAAGTTACAACTTAGCCGAACACTAAATTTGATATATTAGAGTACTTTGTTTTTAGAATAAGGAATCCCATTTTCTTACTGACTCTCTATCTATAGAATCAAACATGTCTCTATTATATTGGGTAAGTTATAATTGTCCAATATATCTATATTATGGATTGTAAATTAATTACTATATTTCTATATTAATGTTAGTGACGTGTATTATTTTAGGTTAAAATTTTAAATAACTAAGAAAAATAAGGCATTAAGCATAAAATAATCACACACAAAGCTTTATATGTAGCAACGACATTTTAACTGAAGAACATATTTCTATATTAGTGCTAGTGACGTGTATTATCTTAGGTTAAAATTTTAAAAAACCAAGAAAAACAAGGCATCGAGCATAAAATAATCTCACACAAAGATTTACATGCAGCAACAACATTTTAACTGAATAACTCTCTTGTAGAAAAAAATTTAGATGTTATTATTAACTTGTCATGCCAATGGAAATGCATACAAATGTAGAACTCCTCCCTTGTGATTTTGTTGTTCATAAGATTATGATACAATATTTTGCACTCTCGATACTGAGTTAAGAAGCCTTCTAGATTAATGACCCTCTTCTCTTCTTGCTCTATAAGATTATGATACAATATCTTGCACATTTTCTATGAGTTAAGAAGCCTTTTAGATTAATAACCTCTTCTCTCCTTGCACTCCAAGATTTTTTTGTTGATTTCTCTGATGGATAACCCCTAATTTCTTTGTTGCAATTCTTTTAAGTAGGATCTTATTTAAGACAATGTTGCAAATCTACCTTAAGTAGGCCCACCTTCACAAATCAATTAAATATGCTTTGGTAGTTCGATTGATTATTTTCACCAACAAAACAGGGTGCTCTATCATTCTTGAAATCGATGCAAGATCAACATTTATTTTCCAGATGTTTATGAGTGGCTCTAACTATTGCAAAACTCCATGCCTTTTCCATCAACATGAAATTTTCCAAGTTAGAGTGTCATGGACACTGCTCATCAAACAAAAATCAATTTGCATTCCCTAATGCCTCTTTTTTCTCTCTTCCGGATATTTTGGGCTACCGGGTTTTTCCAAGCCTCCATTAAGCTACAAAAACCCAACCTTAAAACATTGGTTCAATATTGTCTTTGCATCTTTTTTCTAGGATTTCACTGCATTCTTATAAATCACATACTTCCTAGGTTTTGAAATTTCTCCCTTATGCCAGAAAAAACCCAGTTTGAATTCCTTGCTAGATACAAAAAACTTCACCCAGAGATTCTCAATTTGAAAATCAACCATTTTCTCAATGAAATGAGCTTGTTTTTTTCTCGACAGAATTGTCTTTCATTTTCTCGATACTAATGTCATATACATCACTAGCTCATCCTATCAAACAAATAATTTGAATCTCTTATCATAAGTACTTTCCCTTCGGAGACACACTTTTAATTTCTTATGGAATGACCAGGTTGGCAAGCGTCGTTTTCATCTTTGCAGTTGGCAAGAGCTGTCCATGCCTCGGAAGTCTGGGGGCTGGGGGCTGAAGCATCTCTCTATCTTCAATCAAGCTCTTCTGGCCAGTGCCTATTGGAGAGCCCTCACCCACCCCTGCATTTGGAGCCGGCTGATTAAAGCGAAGTATTTGGGATCCCTTTCTCGCATTGACTGGATCAGAAAGCCTACACATTTACAGCATTGGTTTTCTCCTTTTTGGAAAGGACTGGTCGCGTCCTCACAGGTCATTCTTCACTGGTTACGGTGGAAACCCGGTAAGGGGACGGACATTCATATTGGTCGGGACTTGATCCTTGGTCTGGGTGACCATTCGATCTTCTCACCATTGCTGAGAGCGAGGCTTGAGGCGCTGAAATATACTACCCTGGCACAAGTTAATTTACGGACAGGTACCTTTTCCCTCCTGGATGACTGGCTGGACAGTGGATCCCTGTCCCTGGAGGGCTCACTGGCCTTAGAGTGGAGCCGATTTACATCGGCCCTCAAAGGTGCCGGGATTTCGCTCACCGATAAGTCTGATATATTACTTTGGGCCGGGGGAGACGCCACGGGCACCATCACTGTTAAAAATCTGTATGTTGCTCACCTTCAACAGATGAGACTCGAGTTAGACCCCTCTTGGATTCGTCTCATCTGGACTTGGCAGATCCCGCTTAAATTAAAGATCTTTATCTGGCTAGTGGGTAGAGGGAAGCTGCTTACCTGGGAGGCACTAAGACATAGAGGCTGGGAGGGCCCCGGCTTGTGCCCCCTCTGTAAACATGATTCTGAATATGCTCACCATCTTATGGTTCTTTGTGATTTTACGAAGGAAGTTTGGCTACATTTGAATAGATCCCTCTCTCTTTCAGCGGTCTGGGGAGGCAACACTTTCTCGGCCTGCATGGCTGACTGGATCACTCAAAAGACATGCCCCCCGAGCTTAGCTGTTTACACCTGCTAGCAGATTTGGAAAGAGAGGAATTTTGCGATCTTTGAAGGACATCCCCCTTCCGTTCTGGCGGTTTTACACAGGGTTTGGGCCACCTTTCATTGGCACTCTCCATCGTTAAAGTTGATTCCTCCAAAGTCTTGTGAGATCTATTTAAAAGAAGGTTACTCACTGGCGTGTTTTGATGGAGCTGCTGCTTCCTCCGGCTTAAACTGTGGGGCTGGTGGGTTTTTCAAATCACATACAAACAGAATTACTAGCTGGTTTGTAAACTGTGGGATGGGCACGAATTCTAAAGCCGAACTTTTGGGATTGTGGACATCCCTTGCCCTCGCCTCTTTGTGGTCTTTGGATCATCTACTCGTCCTTGGCGACTCTCGCATAATCATTGAGTGGATCAACAGAGAGTGTGATCTCCATTCTGTGCATATGGAAGGCTGGATGGACCGAACGAGGCAGCTCTCGAGATACTTCAGGGACGTTCAGTACAAGCATATTCCCAGAGTGCACAACAAGCAGGCGGATGCTCTTTCCAAACGTGCTCTCAGCGATGTGGTGGGGCGTTTATCTATTTTCCATTCTGAGAATGGGATCGTAAGTCCCACTACCTACTTAAACCTGTTTCAATGAGATCTCTGTGCTGCCATCGGCCTCAATAGATGGAGCCTGCTCCGATCAGGGGATTATTGCTCTATTCTCCTTGTTGTAATTATTTTCGGCAATTGGATTAGTGTTTGCACTCCTACAAGCGTTTGGGATGTCCCCAGCTTTGGCTTGAGGCAGGAGTGGGTTCTGATCCGCCTTTATAATCTTCATTGCAAGCTTCAACAGCGGATCCCTGGAGACTTCTTTACTTTCTGGTGGCATTCTCGGTCAGAACAGCGGCTGCAAGTCATTCTCAGCGAAGGGTATTTCCTCTTTTTGAACAGTTATATTTGGATTGGGCTAGTCTGTAGGTCTCAACAGTTTCTGGATCTTTGCTCATCAGAGACAGCGATGTAAATGATATATATATTAATAATATATCGAGTAATTTTTTCTTGGAAAAAAAGTACTTTCCCTTGGTTCAACAATCACTACTTAGCCATTTTCCACGTTCATGTCCTTATTCAATGAGTTACATTCTTTGTGTTTGGTGGCTTTTTTGACTTTGTGCTCATTGACTTGTTTTGCATTTGCTAAAAATCTATGATTGTACCACTCAAGCACTTATAGGCATGGATCATATCTACGATATTGAACATAGACCTTTGTACTCAACAATCAACACTTTTAATCAACTTACCTTTAACCCAAATCTTAATGCTTAATAATAACAACTTTAGTTAGTAAACATATTCATTAATTAACACTCTATTCCAATACTAAAAAAATCATGAAAGTTACCTAAACATTGAGATACCCTTATCCCAATGTAAGAATATTTATATCATAATACCCTTCTCCCGATCTAAGAATATTTATATCATAATAAATTTTGTTAATTGCTTTTTTTTTTAATTCTCTTAGTCTATGTCCAGATGAGATGAACTCTTTTACTTTGTATGGAAGATAATTACTCTTTTTATATGGTTTATGGTTTATCAACTCAAATCGTAATTTTATACATAGTGTACACAATTAAGATTGAGCAACGTATAGTGATATGGAAATGATTATTTTTTAATAAAATATTTTACTTGTAATATAAGATACATGGTATATATTTAAATAATTGTCACATTTAGTAATATATACCCTTAACCTTAAATATTGTCCTTTGTAGATTCCTTCTTTCGGTACTCCCATGCAAACCTCAGGTATTCTTGCAAATATCATGAAATCCATTCAATGCGAAGAAGGTAAACTGCCTTCAACTTATAAGTGTATCATTTTCACACATTACCTTAGTGTGTGTATCCATCCTCTTGCGATAAATCAACTCTTAAACTTCTCAATGATATAGTGAAGTATATATTTTGTGTATATACATTCTCTTGTGATAAATCAACTCTTAAACTTCTCAATGATATAGTGAAGAATATATTTTGTTTTAGATGTCCATTTGCATCCAAAAACCTTGGGAGTTTTATTAGCCACCAAATATGATTTTCATTTAACAATTTGAAATTTTATTTTTTTATTTTATAATTAATAAATGTTATGAATTTTTTTTTTGTTTATTTGTTGAAATTAATAATATAAAGAAAGATGATTTTTTTTTTAATGTTATCTATTTACTTTAAAAAACAATATATTATAAATAAATTAAATTACTCATTCCATTGAGGAAAAAAATACATTATTTATTTTCAAAAACACAATATATTATAAAAAAGTTAAATTACTCATTCCTTTGAGAAAAAAAAATACATTTTATAAATCAATAGTAATTATTTTTTATCTCAACCATACATATTATACAAAGCTAAAATATTATAATAATAATAAATTAAATGTAAATAAATAATAATCATTCAAATATTTAAATATATAAAATAGTAATATTATAAAAATGAAATCACAAAATATATAATAATATATTTTATATATAAATAACATTATAAAACCAAAATCATATCCATTATTATATAAAAAAAAAGAATTTGAGATAATTTTGTTTACACCATTTATGTGTGTATGAAGAAAGCACATCAACCTAAATTCATCTCAATTCTAATATTTTAAGTATCAAGAGATTTTTATCTCAATTGTTTTTCAGGTTTTTCTAAATAATATTAAGAGGATTTATAATTAAATTTAATATCCAATATTTTGTGTGTTCCTCTCTCAACCTAATTTGATTATACAGGAAACAGGAAACTATCAAAATGCTCTCTCTCTCTCTCTCTCTCTCTCTCTCTCTCTCTCTCTCTC
>ML786976.1:90821-125189 GCA_009831015.1 Picea engelmannii
GAGAGAGAAGGAAAGGGAGGAAGGGAAAGAGAGGGGGGGAAGAAGGGGGGAGATGAGAGAGAGAGAGAGACAAGGATATTTTGTGTTAACAAGAACACGTGCATGCTCCTATTCTTAATAACATGCACGCTCTTTAAGAACACACACATATTCCTAAAGCATTTGTATGTTATTTTAATATCGAGTGTTTAGGAATGCATGCGTGTTCTTGAACACGTGTTTTTTAGGAATGGACATGTGTTCTTGCGAATGCGCATGTGTTCCTGGCAACGTGCCTATGTGGCTCACTGAGTGGAGATTCGAGGTTTGTCAAACCTGTCACATTAGGAACGCGTGCACATTTCTAGAAACATGCACACGTTCTTGCAGGTGCACATTCCTTCTCACCCTATTGCCACTTTATCATCCACCAACTTCGTGCACTCACTTTTTAATTAGTTACTAATTCATGTATGAGAGTATCCTTTTTTTTATGAACAACAAGATAATTTTATAACAATTTGATTATGTAATTTACATAGACTTGCACATATAGTATCCCCTCTCAATTCAAACCTATAACTTTTAAGGAAGAAATACATATTCTTTAACCATTACACTAATTGCTAAATTAAATACTAAATTATAAATGATTTTATTATGAAATTAAATATGCTCCTATAAAGTATTTAACACATAAATACCCTCCTATAAAGGATTTAACACATAAATACCCTAATTAAGTCAACTATAAAAAAAAATTAAATTCATTTAAAACTTCACCCAACTCAATTCATCAATAAAAGAAAAACACATTTTATAGTTTATGAACTCTATGTCAAGGCTGTTATTGTCAATGTTGCATTGAATATGAAGATTTACTATATTAAGAAAAATAAAATGTATTTTATAAAAGGAGTGGGTATGAAGTGATCCATAAAGTCTAGGTGATATACCAAGTCATCTCTAAAAATGTTGTCGAGCATCGCATCACAGGTATTAAGGTCTCTAAACTCCTCAGGATCGTCCACCTTATGTTTGTGGATGATATTCTTTTATTATCAAAAGATGATGTAACGGAATGGACTGCACTTTTGGACATACTTCAGCTTTTTTGTACTGCTTCAAGGTTGTCCATCAATCCCTTGAAGTCCACGGTCCACTATTGGGGCCTAACTGTGACTGATCTATCTACTCTAAAAGGCTGCATTCCCTTCTCCTTTTTTGATTTAACCTTAGGCTTCAGATATCTGGGGTACCATCTAAAACCGGGAGCCTCCTCGGCAACTGATTGGACTTGGCTGGTGTCCACTTTTGAATGGAAAATAGGATTCTGGTGCAACAAATGGTTGTCCCTGGGGGGACGTCTCATCCTGGTCAAATCGGTGTTACAAAGCCTGGCTGTTTATTGGATGTTACTGGAACGGATTCCCGCCAAAATCATTACACTACTCCGCAGACTCTCTTTCAGCAGGGAATCGACGCTTTCACCTCTGCAGTTGGCAGACTCTCTCTAGGCCTAAGAGGGAAGGAGGATGGGGACTAAAGAATCTCTTCATCTTCAACAAGGTGTTACTGGCATGTTCCTTTTGGAGAGAGATTTCCATTGATAATATTTGGCATCGGATTATCAAAGACAAATATTTAGGTGCTAAACCTCTCTCCTTTTGGCTTCGAAAAACACATCTTATTCAAAGCTGGGCTTCTCCCTTCCGGAAGGGATTGGTGTCTTCCTCCCAGGTGATCCTGCACTCGCTTCATTGGAGACCTGGATCAGGTAAAGAAATAAATCTGGGCAGAGACAAACTCATCGGTCTAGATGATCAATCGATACTTTCCTTGCAGCTCAGGTCACAACTGATGTCTCACAATACTTTTTCCCTTGCACTATTAAAGAAAGAGACCCGAGCCTTCCCCCTTCCGGATCAATGGCTTCATAGCAGCGTTTTGGGCCTCGACAGACCTTTAGCTAAGGAGTTGGACTCTTTCACGGCTGCCTTAAAGTGCTCGGGCCTCTCCCTCTCTGACGCATGGGATACTCTTACCTGGGTAGGGGGCGATGGATCAGGGAATGTTGTAGCCAAGAATGTTTATGCCGCTCTCCTTCCGGATAGGGAGATCGATGCCCAACCTATGTGGCTCCATCGGTTATGGTCTTCGCAACTTCCCTTAAAACTTAAATTATTTTTTTGGCTCTGTATTAGAGATAAACTCCTCACCTGGGAGAACCTGCATAGAAAAGGTTGGCAAGGCCTTGGATTATGTGTTCTTTGTCGAAGTGCCTCGGAGGACATCCATCACTTGTTAATTCACTGTATTTTTGCTCAAAACATTTGGAAACACACCTTGCAGCACTTCTCCCTCACTTTCCACTGGACCGGTGCCACCATTATTGAGTGTTTCTCCTCCTGGTCAATTGTCCAAGCTGCGCCTCCTACACTGGCAGTTCTTGTTAGCTGGCATATTTGGTTAGAGCGTAACAAGGTTCTCTTTGAGGACGCTTCTCTTTCCCTTCGGGCGGTCTGTCACAGAACACAAGCCTCTTTCCATTGGCACCAGTCTTCAGTCAAGGCACATCTTTACAAAGCGGTTGATTCTATCTTGCCGGAAGGCTACTCTGTGGCTTTTTTTGACGGGGCGACACAGTCTTCTGGTTTATGCTGTGGTGCTGGAGGCACTTTCAAATCGCACCCAGAGAGGACTACAAAGTGGTTTCTAAGTTGTGGTAGGGGTACAAATACCAAAGCCGAGCTCCTAGGCTTATGGGCTACACTTACGCTGGCATCCTATTGGTCCCTAGATCACCTTCAGGTCATAGGCGACTCAAAAGTTATCATAGACTGGATTAATCGTAAGTGCAACCTCCAATCCATCCACGTGGAAGGTTGGAAACTTAAAACGCAACAGCTGGCGCTCTCCTTCACTGACATCTCCTTCCGCCATCTCCCCAGATCTTTCAATTCTGAGGCGGATGCTCTCTCAAAGAGAGCTCTCAGTCAAGTGGTGGGTAGACTTTCTATTTATCACTATGACAGAGGACAGGAGAGCCCGATTTCCTCCTTCAATCTCTTCGAATTTTAAAACAAGTTCGTTGCACCAATATAAGCTCAGAGTGACTCAGGTTTTGCTTGCACCTGTCTGCTTGTTCGGCGATGGAGGCAGGCTCCATTTGCCGTGGTTGCAGATCTACTTCTTTGGGCGATTGATTGAACATGAGGGCGATGGAGGCAGGTGTCTCTTGGAGTGTGTTTCAGATCTCTTCATTGGGTGTTTGACTGTAAAAGGAATGTTTTGAGATTTTTAGTTTTCTTTGTGATTGTTGTGATGATTCTGGACTCTGGTTCCCTGGCAGCATTGTTTTTATTACATTGCAAGTCCTGATCCGAGCTGGTTCACGCTACCAAACCGGATTTTTGTCTGGTTTCTGAGTATTGTAAATGATTTTATACCTTTTATAAAATTGAGTTAATTTCTCTCGGGAAAAAAAGTCTTCTTGTATGTGTGGACGAGTATTGAGATGATTATAATGTTGGGCTTACTATATTTGGAGGAACACATCATGCAGTCTGCCACGTCTCTTAGTGAAGACTCCAGACGAAAAATATTTAGGCTGACGCTTTCAAACCCTTTCCTTTCCGACAAAATTGAGTTTGTCCTTCCTTTAGAGTTGGCGCTATCGTAAGGCCATCAACATAGCCCAAACGCACATGAATGTCGGAAAGGTCAGCGGAATATTATTGCTGGTTAATCATTCCTGCTATTCTGGAAGCATATCCTCCTCACCGAGAGCGACATCTCCAAATAGTCCGATGACACGAAAAGGTTCCAATAAGAATCTAGAACATTCCAATTGCATGGCTTGATAATGGCAAAACTAAGAAATTTTGTTAAAATATTGTTAAGTTGGAATCATATAAAAGCATTTGAATTGAATTAAAGGTAACTTTTCATTATATATAGGCTAGAAGTTATTATTTAAAATCTATTTTTAATAATCATAACCAAACTAATAACATAAATATTAAACAGGCCACTTTTTCTTTTTTAAATGTTGCAAACCTTGAATTGTAACCAATGGGTATCATAAAGTACAACACTCTTCATACCCCACTCCCCACCAACTTTATTTTATTCAAACTCCGATTCCTGCACACGTCATATGTAAACTTCAGTATTAACTCATTAAAAAAGATTCCAAATATTTTACATATCCGTATCTACGATATGCCAGATGCCACGTCACTTTGTACAGAGTCGGCACAGATAATTTATCCTGTTGGCCTTTTCTTCTTGACAAATTTGTCTGTTTTGTTCCGCCACATTTGGCGTTATCGTAACGCCGTCATCGTAGACGAAACAGACATTAAAGTCAGACGGGTCACCAGAAACAGACATGAAAGTCAGACGGGTCACCAGAAACTTTCGTCGGATTGCATTTATTATTCCCGCTATTTTGGGGAATGCCCTCACCACCGAGAGCGACGTTTCCAAATATGGGGCCCGCCGTGGGTAGGTAGAGAAGAACTCGTGTGGCCCATGTGAAAGAAAGTTGAAAGGAAGGTCTTGGGTATCGTTTTGATTAATTCGACAGTTTTGTATGAGTTGTTTCAGGATTTTCTTAAAACTTTTCAACCGTTTCGAATGGATACTCTATAAATTTAGAATACAATTTTTTTATTATTTAGATAAAAATATAAATGTCTACAATGTGTAATTATAAATATATATTTATTAAAAAACTTCTTAAATAATATATTGAAGATAATTGGGTTAAGCTTTTTTTAGGAGTGTAGATTTTTTTTCACATTTTAATTATAAATATATATTTATTAAAAAAATTATTAAATAATATATTGAGGATAATTGGGTTAATTTTTTTTTAAGAAGTGTAGATTTTTTTTCAATAAAAATGGATGATATATATGGGTTAGTGATAGCCAAAAATTATTTATAAACCAAAAATTGGGGGTGAAATTCATTTGAATTTTTCATCTTTTGTATTTATTTTAATTTTAAATGTTTGGTATAATAAGTTTAATATAACATTAGGTTAATAGTTAACAATTGATTTACAAAGACAACAAATATGTTACAAAGTGAGATTTTGGGGGTTAGTGTACGGTCTTTAGGGTTTTGCTTTAACTTTCAAATTTATAAGTTCTCACTCTTTTAAGTTATACATAGTTGACTAAATCTCTCTTTAATCAACTTTCTTCTCACCTACCAACTTTCCTGTCTCATTTATTATAAAATTTATATCATAAATTAATTTAAATATTTGACATTATACTAAGATATATTTGTGGATGGTATCCCTGGTCTATAGGGGAAACTCAAGGGATATTACCATTTATTTGTAAATGACATTCTTAATAAATTTATGCATATAAATTAGCCAAATATTCAACAACATTAAAAACAATCAATTAAATTAATCTCTTAAATTGAATTTCTTGAAAACTAACTTCATATTATTAACATTAATTGTGTCATGACCTAATATGAGGGAGATGTGTAATTTAGTTGGTGCTAAACATGGAGTTGAGAAGCCTTATCTAAAAAAATATTTCAATGTGAGGCATAAATAAAATATTTCAATGTCCACCTTCTCCATCCCAGTATGAGGGAGATGTATAACTCATTTATTGCCTAAGAAGGAATTCACGAGACATGTAACTATTTTACCATAAATAAAATATTTAGATGTCCTACTTAAATAAAATATTTGAATATGAACTCTCTCTCTCTCTCTAGATATAATGGTTGTATTGATACCAAAATTGATCTATAAAAGTAAAAGATTACTTAGATTTCTTTATAATGTCATTTCTATGCTTAAAAAGCATTAGGGGAAGCATTCCAAGATCACTATAGTTTTGATGACTTAGAAGGTTAGGAAGGTTTGTGTTATGACAGATATTTTGAATTTGGGTATAGGTAGGGCACTCTAGGAGAAAGTACTTTTCATATTCAACCTTCATGGTGTCACAAAGGTGACATATTCTTTCATGCCATGGTGTTTTGTGGATTGTCCAATGTTCAGTTTCACTATGTAGATCATAATTAGAATTACTTCTAATTTTAGAAATATTAATTTTCTTTTTAGTGCTAGTCAAGACAGAGAGATACTTTTGATCTTCAAGATTAAGATTAACCACCTCCTTATAATATCTTAATTTTCTTTTATCCTCTAATTCTTTCTCGCACCACAAATTCTCTGTAAATTTAGCTTAAAAACATTTTTAATATCATTGGTATTCTATAGAATAACTTCTTCTTTTGTTCCCCAAGACTTGGCATCATTATACCAGCCCTGATTGAGTTATTGGTGATTTTGGGTAGAGTCTAAAGAAATTTTGGGGATTGTCTTATTATCCTTATTGTTTATCTTGTTCTTGTACATTAAGTACCTAATCATAGTTTTGCTCTCAATGGGAGAAATGATCACTTCTATGAAGAGGATAGTATAGGGTCTATTTCTTGTAATTTTAATATTATAAGTTATAAAATTATTTTAGATATGTTCTATCTTTCTCCGAGATTCTCAAGAGATACTATATCCCTAAAATTCACATCCAAACAAGATAAAAAAGTGACAAGAGTTTCATTGAGGATCTTTTTCTTCTCCCATAGCCAAAGGTCTACTAATTTACAAGTATTTCAAGCCCATAGTGAGCTTTCCACCCTCCATATATATTTTTTCTCAATGTTATAGTTCTAATTGAGATTGTGATGAATATCAATTCCAAGATAATTGTATGAGGGCACTTCCTTCAATGTATTGTTGTCATATACAAAAGTGTCAAAGGTGATCTTGTTGGATTTAATTATCATAACCTTCATTTTGTCAGTGTTCACAGTTAGCTTCTTACTGAGGTCATAGAGATTCTTTTCCATAATAACAATATCATCAACATAGAGAAGAAGGATGCTGACTATACTAGAAAGAGTTGGTCCAACACAACCCACAACTTCTAGACAAGCTTCTAACTTGTCAATGTAAATGCCAAAAATATTTGGGGATAGGGGACAACCTTGCTTGACTCCTATATTGTAGTTAATTTCTTCTGTGCAATCCTCAGTGCTTCTAAAATTGCAAATAATGTTCTCATACAACCTTACTGCGGTAACTCTTAGCCCGGAGGGAACTTTTATCTCTTCTAACCTATTGCAAAGGTTGGTCTTAGGAAGAGTGTCAAAATGTTTCCTAAAGTAAATGAAACAAAAAAGGAGATTGATTGTATTGTTGCAACACTTCTCAGCAATGATTTAAAGTGTGACAAGGTGGTCCACGGTTAAATGATAACCTCTATAATCGACCTAGCCTTTAGCTCTTTTTCCATGGATTTCTATCCATATCCTTATCTTTTTATCCAAAATACTTTCGTACATCTTGGATAAAATGGGGCTAATCATAATGGTCCTATAATTAGAGGGATTTATTTCATCCCTATTGGAATACTAAGAGGGGGGAGGGGGAGGGGGAACGGGGGGGATGTGAATCAGTATGAGCACTTTTACCACTTTTAACCACAATATATAAACTTCAACTTAATCAACAATATATCATTATAGCATCAATATATAATAAATATATCATCAGTGTATCATGAGCATATAAACATAAACAACATCACACCAAGTACACAGTGCACCATAATTTACGTGGAAATCCAAACGAGAGAAAACCACAAAATGCTTTCCTATATATCAAAGAATACATTCATTAGAACCACCAACTTCCCAATTCTCCAACTGCAACTGGAAGGAGGCTACAACGCCCTATTTACAGGCTCCAGCCTGAAGGAAGCTACAACTCCCTGAATTCTCTGGCTCCAACAAGAAGGAGGCTACAATCCCCTGATTCTTATGCTCCAACTTGGAGGAAGCTCCAACTCCCTCATTCTTTGGCTCCAACAGGAAGGAGGCTACAACCCCCTGATTCTCAGGCTCCAACCTGAAGGAAGATCCAACTCTATGATTTCTCTGACACAAATCGGAAGGAGGCTACGACCCCCTTTCCTTGCACTGTCCTTCTTCCCTGAAATATAAGTGTAGACCAAATTATCACTACCACAATCACTGCCACTTCCATTGTCACGGTCACATCAACCTATAACCTGTCAACATGTCATTGTATCCAACCAATCATTGTTCTTGTATTTGGGAAAATTGGTTGAAAGAGTTGCCTTGGATTGAGGATGCTATTGACCCACTCCTTTTCTTCCTAATCTAAGCCTATAAGTGAGGCTAGATTTATACCTTTTTATTAGATGAATTCAAATAGAAGACTGCAAGCTAAAGAGTACACGTGAGTAAATGGAACCTTTTATCCTGAAAAATTGCTTTGTTCCTTACTAGCCAGAATTCCCAACAAACAAATTTAGGCACCACTTTCCAAAGCCTAACCAAAACAGATTGTTTAGAAAAGATACCAAAGTATCTCTACCTCTAATCCAATAACATTTCATTCTAGTTGACAGGTGGAGAGTACCTAGACTAGACAATTTTATATAAAGTCCAAAACAAATTTAGTAAAATAGAAAAACTTTAAATTTAATATTCCATAAAATAATATATTGAATTTTAACGAGATGTCTACTATGAACTACAATATGTGGGTGTCTTTCTTGGTCATGACCTTTATATATATATATATATATATATATATATGATTAAAAAAAAAAAAATTTAAAAAAAAAATGATAAAATGGAGTATGGTCTTTATTTTTTGTTCTGATGTAAATATGATCATTAGTTATTAATCAATAGGTTTCATTCACATGGAAATATCTATGACTTATTGACTATATAACAACTTGATCCTTTAGAAACTTGGTAAGACATTATAAACAATTAATTTGGATCAATCCATTAACATTTATACCATAATCTATAATCCAAACTTATACTGAAAGGATCCCATTAACAAGTCTATGAATACTTATACAACCTAGTTATGAAATAATCATGTGCATAAGTTATAAACCCTTCTATTTGCACATATCTCTTGATCTCCAACATTTACACCATGAACTATAATCAAAACATATAATGGCTTAAGGATCCTATTCTAAATCTTGAGAACATTTATCCAATAAAGATTGGATAAGTTGCAAACCTTCCCAAGGATAAACTATAGTTTTTTCACACCACTTATTGAAAAAACCATTATGTTTGGATAAGTTGCAAACATTCCTAAGAATAAACTATAGTTTTCTCACACCACCTATTGAAAAAACCATTATGTTTGGATAAGTTGCAAACATTACCAAAGATAAATTATAGTTTTCTCACACCACCTATTAAAAACCATCATGTAGAAAAGAAAAATAACTCCACCTATTGAAAACCATCATGTCTGAATAAGTTGCAAACATTCCCAAAGATAAACTATAGTTTTCTCACACAAGTATTGAAAACCATCATGTAGAAGAGAAAAATAACTAGAGCTAGTGAGGAAAAACTTGTGCTTATGTATTGGAATTTAAACAAAAAAAGGCCATGAAAAGAATTATGAACTTCCATTGTTCTTACCTCAGTCGAAGGTAAGAACTTCAATTGTTCTTCCCTTGTTTTTTTTTTTTTTTAAATTCCAAATGCATAAGTACAAGTTTTTCCTCAACTATTCTTACCTAGAAGGAGCATATATATATACCATGCTCCTTCTAGGTAAGAATAGTTGAGGAAAAACTTGTACTTATGCATTGGAATTTAAAAAAAAAAAAAAACCAAGGGTTATGAACTTGCAATGTTTTTATCTCTCTCTATATATGCTCCTTCTAAGTAAGAACAGTTGAAGTTTTTTGTTATTTTGTTTGTTTTTTTACAAAGAAATTTTTTATTTTTATATTTTCTTCAACTTTCAACATTTAAAACTTATATTTATGTTTGGAATTTTATATTATTAAAAAGATAATTTATACATAATTTTAATAAATTTGTATCCATTTTTGTGAATTTTTAATAACATTTAATATATCAATTTAATAGTGATTTGACATTATGCTCTTAAACAAAACAAAAATTGATAATAAGTCATGCTAGTAGATGTTGATTTTGCATATTAGTTTTTTTAGAAAAAAAATATGCTATGACAATCTATATGAACTATGCCAGTGCACTACTACTTTTAGTAGTTAATAGATGTTGGTTTCTTTATGTAATCTATTAAATATAAAAAATAGTAGTGAATTAATAGATGTTGGTTTGTTCATATTTAATGAATACTTTGTATTTGTGTATGTATTCCACCAAAAATTTAAATATCTAAAAAAGTTTACCTCTTTTTTATTTTACTTTTTGAGATTATTTCACATTCTTTTGTAGCTTGATGTTATTTCACATTCTTTTTAGGTTTAAAAATATGCTTGTAATTTAGTTTGAAGTTGAATCTTTTTTTTTGTTATTATATTTATATTTTTGATATTGAGATTATATTTTCAAATTATTTCAAGGTCGAAGTTCTTTTTAAGCTATAATAGCTAATATTTTGGAGTTTGACTTTATATTTTCCAATTATTTTGAGATTACACTTGTAGTACACCGTTTGGATGGGTTAGATCAAATTATCTTTATAATTCTCAAGGAATCATTATCTCTCCTTTCCTTTTATTTTGATTTTTGTTTTTCTACAAAGGTTTTGCTACATTTAAGATTGGTTTGCTTTGCTAGGTAGAATGTTGAAACATGATTATCCATAAAATGACTATCTCCATTATCAACACTATTAAATATATAAGTAAAAAAAAAGTTTGAAAATTGAAAATACAAATTAATAATGTAAGATTTACAACTTAAAAAATTATATATATATATATATATATATATATATATATATATATATATATATATCTTAGATTTAAATGAATATATATTAGTATAAATCCAATACTAAATACTTAAATAAATTTAATTTGAATAATTGTGAAAAAAAATATTATTCTTTTAATCCAAATTTAATTTTTACAATTGAACAAGCCTAAACCCTAAAATTTAATATAAAAAGTAAATACCACTTATAACAAGAAGGAAAAACCTTAATAAAAAACCATTTTTTTTTAATGACAACTACTTGCAAATGTTACGAACCATGACAATGAGCTTAAGAAAAGTTCATACAAAATCGTCGCTCATCGAAACCCTTGAAAGGTTTTATGAACTAGGGTTATTATTGGAGCATATAACCCTCTTCATAACTTAAGCACCCAACTTTATATTACTCCAAATCTAGGAGGAGCCTTTATTTATTTACCTTAATTCTCTAAACCTCATGTCAACTTTGGCGTGGTAAAGTATTTACTATATTTGGAGGACTACATAATGCTTCCTGCCACGTCTGTCTGCTAAGTCTCCGGGATTTTAATTTCTGCTGCCGCTATCTTGACTTTTCTTTCTGACCAAATTGACTCATGTCAACTTTGGCGTGGTAAAGTATTTACTATATTTGGAGGACTACATAATGCTTCCTGCCACGTCTGTCTGCTAAGTCTCCGGGATTTTAATTTCTGCTGCCGCTATCTTGACTTTTCTTTCTGACCAAATTGACTTTATTCTCCTGCTAGATTTGGCGTTATCGTAAGGCCGTCATGGAAGACAAAACGGACATGGAAGTAAGAGGAGTTAGCCGACATTTCTGTCGGATGGAAAAGGAAAGGATCGCTAGGATTTTTTCTATTTTGGAGGCATATCCTCCATACCGAAAGCGACGTCTCCGAATATGGGGCCCGCCGTAGGCGGTGGAGGGTTTTTATCTAGTGGGTTGGTAGATGCAAAATAATCCTAGTAGCCTATGTAAATCAAGAATCAAGAGGGAGGATTTTCATATGTTTCTAATTATTTGGTTATCGTACTTTTCACTCATGTTAGAAATGTGATGTTTAATAACTATATTTTTTCAAAATGTACGGGATCGAATCTGCTAGAGAAGGCCATATCGAACACGATGACATTGAAATCAAGCACGAGGGAGGTATGTCATAATATTATTCCACATTTATTGGTGGCCTCCAAAGCCTCGTGGGAGAATTAATATCCAAAAATATTTATGTTAACAATTTCTATTCGTATATCAAATTTTAATTTCACCAAGAAAGTCAGGAACAAGTGAGGAGGTTAACAATCATTCCTTCCAACCATTCAAGTTAAATCTAATTGATAACTTCTTATGTTGTGTTTATACTTTTATAACCTAAATAAAATAGACATTAAATCATTCAATTATTCATGTCTTGAATATTCTAAAAAACAAATTGTGGTTATATATTGATTACAATGAGAAATCATATAAAGAATATTGAGAAGGTTTGGTGTTTTAATGGTTATCTTCATTGGAAGGTTTTACCTCATTTTTTTATAAGTGAATTATGTAAGCACTATAGAAGGAACACCATTTTTGAGAGTATGTTATTGGGACTTAACTAGTCATTATGTCACAACATCCAACTTCCATTTCCTCATATTATAATAGTCCTTGAAAGATTTAAAACACTAAAAATTGATTTAATGATGATTTGGTATGTTATGTCCTTGTACATGACATTCTCCCACCATACAACCATTTATATTTATCCTTGATAGAAAATCTTTTGAAATATTCATTATCCATCCAAAACCAAAATATATAAATCTTTAAATAACATAACTAGTTTAATTCACTCAGTGTTCCTTTTCCCCACCTTTGAAGGTATGCTACTATTATAATGTGTTAATGAAAACTTTTTTTTTTAATAATTATATATATATATATATATATATATATATATATATATATATATATATATATATATATATATATATTCAATAAATTAATATTGATTTTAATAGAAAATAATAATAAAAAATTATATTTTTTTATTAAAATTCAATAAAATAATATTGGTTTTAATAGAGTAATGTTATAATAATAATAATTAAAAGTTAAAGCTTATCAAAACACTAGATTTGATATATTATAGTTCTTTGTTTTTAGAATAAGGAATTCCTTTATGAGAACAATTTTACTATTATTACTAACTGTGTGGAGATGTATCCAATAATGGGTATTTTAGAACTATCCAATCTATCTATATTCTGGATTTTTTAATTAATTACTATATTGTTATATTGATGTTAGTGATTTTTTAATTAATTACTATATTGTTATATTGATGTTAGTGATGTGTATTATTTTAGGTTAAAATTGTAAACAATTAAGAAAAACAAAATCATTAAGTATATAATAATCATACACAAAGTTTTACACATCTCAACAACATTTTAATTGGAAAAAAAAATTCAGATCCCATTATCAACTTGTCATGTCAATAGAAATACATACAAATGTAGAACTCCTACATTGTGATTTTGTTGTTCATAAGACTATGATACAATATCTTGCACTCTTTCTATTGGTTAAGAAGTCTTCTAGATTAATGACCATCTTCTCTCGTTTCTCTATAAAATTATGATACAATATCTTGCACTCTTTCTATGAGTTAAGAAGCTTTCTAGATTAATGACCCTCTTTTGTCCTTGCACTTCAATTTTTTTTTGTTGATTTCTCCAATGACTAACCCATTTATTTGTTGCAACTCTACCTTAAGTACGCTCTTGTTTAAGACGCTATTGCAAATCTACCTTAAGTATGACCTCCTTGAAAAATCGATTAAATATGTTTTGGTAGTGGGATTGATTCTTTTCACCATTAAAATAAGGTGCTCCATCATTCTTGAAATAGATGTTATATCAACATTTATTTTCCATATGTTTATGAGTGGCTCTGCCTATTGCAAAACTCCATGCCTTTTCCATCACCATGATATTTTCCAAGTGAGAGTGCCAAGGACAGTGCTCATCAAACAAAAATCAATTTACATTCCGCAATGCCTCTTTTTTCTCTCTTCCAAAGATTTTGGGCTACGAGGTTTTTCCAAGCCTCCATTAAGAAAAAAAAATCCAACCCTAAAGCATTAATTCATTATTGTCTTTGCATCTTTTTTATAGGATTTCCATGCCTTGTTAGATTTCACCTACTTCCTAGGTTTTCAAAGTTCTCCCTTATGTCAAAATACCTAGTTTGAATTCCTTGCTCTACCCAAAACTTCACCAACAGATTCTCAATTTGAAAATTGACCATTTTCTCAATGAAATGGGCTTTTTTCTTTATTGACACAAATGACTTTTATTTTCTGAGTTCTAGTGTCATACATCACGAGCTCATCCTATCAAGAAAAGACTTTGAATCTCTTCTTGCTAAGTACTTTCCCTTTGCTCATTAATCACTACTTATCCATTTTCCATTTTCATGTCCTTATCCAATGAGTTACATTCTTTATATTTAGTGGTTTGTTTGACTTTCTGTTCAATAATTTATCTTGAATTAGCTAAAAATTGGTGGTTCTACCACTCAATCCCTTCTAGACATTGATCATATCTATGTTATGTTATTCAACATAGACCTTTGTACTCAACAATCAACACTTTTAATTGATTTACCCTTAGTCAAACCTTTATGCTTAATAATAACAACCTTTCTTGATGAACATATTCATAATTAACATTCTAATCCAATACTAACAAATCATGAAAATTACCCAAAGATTGAGATACCCTTCTCCCAATGTAAAAATGTTTCTATTATAATAAATTATGTTATTTCCTTTTTAAATTCCCTTAGTTTATGTTCAAATTTGATAAAAATTGAAGAACTCTTTTACTTTATATTGATGATAGGTTCTCTTTTAGGTTTATCAACTTAAATCGTAATTTCATATTTATAATTTAGAACAATGTTAATGATGAGATACAATTAATATGGACAACATATAATGGGTATTTAAATAATTATTTTTTAATAAAAAAATTTAGTGAAGATATTTTAAATATTTACTTAATTGGCACATCAAGTAATATATATCCTTAACCTTAAATATTGTTCTTAAGTAAAGAGCACTTCTCCTCACATTCAACTTCATAAGATTGATCCTCTCAATCAATACATTTGGATAGAAATTCCAGACACTAATGCTAAGAAGATGTATATAGAAATTTGCTATTTTACACCTATTCATTCTACTTTTTATAAGAAAAACAATCTAGATAACAATTGTCCCTATAATAATTTAGAACACGATATTTATAGTTTGAAAAATGAAGGTAATATCCTCCTGCTAGGAGACCTTAATGCTAGGACTGCCACTAAACAAGCTACTCTTTTAAGTACTGATTCTAACCATAATCCTTTATGGCTAGATGAGGACCTTGTTTTATCTAATAGCTACAAAAGAAGCTTTGAAGACCTAATTGAGAATTTGTTTGGTATTGAGTTGGTCAAGCTATGCATCTCTCAAGACCTAATAATTTGCAATGGAGTAATGAAGTGGCCAAACTCCAACCAGATGACTTGTATTCATGGGCTAGGTAGTAGTGTTGTAGATTATATGATATCTAATATCCCTGTTTCTAACCAAATAACAAATTGTGACCTATTAAATGACCATGAGCGCGACTCTGATCATAAACCTTTAACCCTAACTCTAAACTTTTCCATGCACAGGAGCGTCATTGAAGAGAATTCTGATAATCAAAGGAATTTTCACTTTGACAAAAGTAAAGTTAACATTTTCTTAAAGGATCTAAATAGTAAATTAAATCTCCTACCTTATAAGGACAACATTGAAGAACTCTATCATAATTTTACAACTACCCTTTCCACTTCTATTAAAAAGTTCTCTTTCGAGGTGTCCTATAAGACCGACCCTTGGTATGATAAAGAATGTAAAATTGCTAGGAAAGCCATTAGGGATGTTTCTAATGGGTCCTTAAAACTCGATAATATCAATAAGTACAAAGCCCTAATTAAAAGGAAAAAAATGTATTATATCAATAAAAGGGAAGATCAACTTTCACAACTATATAAGTTGGATCCTAAGAAGTTCTGGAGCCAAATTCTAAACCGCAATACTAAAGAAAATAATAGGATTCCCTTAAGGGACTGGAATTCCTACCTTAAAAGTATTTACGAGTTCCCTAATTCCGTGGAGACCATTCCTATTGTCCCTGCAAAGGAAGAAGTTTTTTCTTTAGATGACATAGAGTTCGGGGTTAAGCAACTTGTAAATGGGAAAACTAAGGACATTGAAGGCTACCAAGCTGAAATTTTTAAAATCGGAGGGCCTATCCTTATTCTTCACACATAGAAGCTCTTCAATTTAGTAGTCAAGCAGGGCTTCCCTAAACCCTGGATGCAAAGCCTCATTGTTCCTATTTTTAAAAATGGGGATAGAAACATTCCCTCTAATTATAGGACCATTATGATTAGCCTGATTTTAGCCAAGCTTTATGGAATTATTTTGGAAAAGAAGATTAGCCTTTGGCTAGAAAGTCACTGTAAAAGAGATAAAGGCCAGGCCGGGTTTGGGATATATCATTCAACTGTGGAACATCTTGTTACCTTTAGGATCATTGCAGAGGAGTTTTGCAATACCAAAACCAATCTTTTTTGTTGTTTTGTTGACTTTAGAAAAGCTTTTGACATGGTTCCTAGGAAAAACCTTTGGAATAGGTTGGAAGATATAAAAGTGTCTCTCGCGTTGATGGTTGTTGCAATAAGGATATATGAGAACGTTATTGCTAAGTTTAAAATCATTATTCCTTGCATTGAATTACATGAGAACAATGGAGATGCAGTGGTAGCCGCCAGCTTCCATTCTACCCTTAGCAATGAATTAAATCCCAAGAATAGGAGAGTCTGAGTTGTTTTATTAAACCTAAGATTTTTGGTGGAAAGACTAAGTTATTTAAATCGACGTTCATGGAAAGCCTAAGTTATTCTTTTCCAAATGGTATAAACATGTCATTGGTATCAGACTGTGGAAAAAGAACCTCAGAGGCTAGACACGATACAAACCATTTAGGCCATTTTAATAGGGAACGTGCAGACTATGAAAGCTTATAAAGAAAACCCAGAGACTGGAGACAAACAGGTAGGGAACTGGCAGAAGACGAAAGCCTATAAAGAAAACCATGATATGACAGACAAACAAGTGGAAGTTATTAAATGGTAAACCAACATGAATTTAATTCACATCTATAACGCAACCCAACCGATTCTGTAAGGAAATTTGATCATTCAACTTTCGTCTCGTCCCCTTGCCTGATTCTTGGTAGGTTTTTCACTTGGTAATGCAATTGGTGTCAGCTGGTTAAATATTTTGAGAGATAAACCCCAAGGGTCCAACGACCAATCCTTATAATTCCACCATCTTAGGGGTTAGGCTCCCTTAAAAAGATATATGCACCGACTGGAGCTGAAAAATCATCCAAGTTTATTCAATAATCCTATAACAGATTCCAGTTAATCATTATATTTGAAATCTTGACATCGAATATTCAATGCAGGGAGTCTGGTAAGTGACATAGGCGACCTCGCAGACATGGTATTGGAGCTTCTTGGCTCCTAGGATTTTCCAAAAGGCCACCCAAGGGTTCAAATTTTGATCATCATTATTTTCTAGAACGACCACAGATTCGATGCTATCTCACACTCCTATCCCTATTATCTGTCTCCCGTCCATGGAGTCATATAAGGAGAATGATAATATTCCCTTCAACCCAGCCAAGTATGACTTTAGTATGGCCAGGCAGCAGTATGAAATCACATCCTATCTCTTCCAGCTAGCCGTGTATAGTCTCTGGAGGCTAACAATGTCAACCAACCATAACTGTGCAAATGGAATTCCTATGCTAATTTCGCGGGAACCTAGACGTAACCACCCTGAATCCACTACTCTCATTGCACATGTGATCCCCTTGGTGAATGTCGTTGCCTGATGTAACTGGAGACAAAGAGGTGGAAATCCTTAATTGGATAAGGATAGGCAAGGAAAATCCCAGAAAGAACCTTCCCTTAATAAACACCTTCGGTGTAATTAGAGTTCTTTGTTTTTAGAACAAGGAATTCATTTATGAGAACAATTCCATTACTATTATTACTAATTGTGTGGAGATGTATCCTATGTTTTTATAGAGTCAAACAAGTCTCTATTTAAATGGGTATGTTAGAACTATTCAATATATCTATATTGTGGATTTTTTTAATTAATTATTATATTGTTATAGTGATGTGTATTATTTTAAGTTAAAATTTTAAACAACTAAGAAAAATAAATCATTAAGCATACAATAATCATATACACAGCTTTACACATTGCAACAACATTTTAATTAAAAAATCCTCTTGTGTAAAAAACTTCAAATCCTATTATCAACTTGTCATGCCAATCGAAATGCATACAAATGTACAAGTCCTCCCTTGTGATTTTGTTGTTCATAAGACTATGATACAATATCTTGCACTATTTCTATTGGTTAAGAAGTCTTCTAGATTAATGACCATCTTCTCTTGTTACTCTATAAAATTATGATACAATATCTTGCACTCTTTCTATGAGTCAAGAAACTTTCTAGATTAATGACCCTCTTATGTCCGTCCACTTCAAGATTTTTTTGTTGATTTCTCCAATGACTAGTACTCATTTCTTTGTTGCAACTCTACCTTAAGTATGCTCTTGTTTAAGACATTATTGCAAATCTACCTTAAGTATGACTTCCTTGAAAAATCAATTAAATATTTTTTGGTAGTTGGATTGATTCTTTTCACCATTAAAATAAGGTACTCCATCACTCTTGAAATAGATGTTATATCAACATTTATTTTCCATATGTTTATGAGTGTCTCTGCCTATTGCAGAACTCCACGCCTTTTCCATCACCATGATATTTTCCAAGTGAGAGTGCAAGGGACAATGCTCATCAAACACAAATCAATTTACATTCCGTAATGCCTCTTTTTTCTCTCTTCCAAAGATTTTGGGCTACAAGGTTTTTCCAAGCCTCCATTAAGCAACAAAAATCCAACCCTAAAACATTAATTCATTATTGTCTTTGCATCATTTTTCTAGGATTTCCATGCCTTCTTAGAATTCACCTACTTCCTAGGTTTTCAAAGTTTTCCTTTATGCCAAAATACCCAGTTTGAATTCCTTTCTTTACCAAAAACTTTGCCAACAGATTCTCAATTTGAAAATTGACCATTTTCTCAATGAAATGGGCTTTTTTCTTTATTGACACAATTGAATTTCATGTTCTGAAGTCTAATGTCATACATCACTAGCTCATCCTATCAAGCAAAGACTTTGAATCTCTTCTTCCTAAGTACTTTCCCTTTGCTCACTAATCACTACTTAGCCATTTTCCACTTTCATGTCCTTATCCAATGAGTTACATTCTTTATATTTATATTTGGTGTCTTGTTTGACTTTGTGTTCAATAATTTATCTTAAATTAACTAGAAATTGGTGGTTCTACCACTCAATCCCTTATAGGCATTGATCATATCTATGTTATGTTATTCAACATAGACCTTTGTACTCAACAATAAAAACTTTTAATCGATTTACCCTTAGTCAAACCTTTATGCTTATTAATAACAACCTTTCTTGGTGAACATATTCATAATTAACACTTTAATCCAATACTAACAAATCATCAGAATTACCCAAAGATTGAGATACGCTTCTCCCAATGTAAAAATGTTTTTATCATAATAAATTATGTTATTTCCTTTTTAAATTCCCTTAGTTTATGTTCAAATTTGATAAAAAATGATGAACTCTTTTACTTTATATTGATGATAGGTTCCCTTTTACAGGTTTATCAACTTAAATCATAATTTTATATTTATAATTTAGAAGAATGTTAATTGTGAGATACAATTAAGATTGAAAACTTATAATGGGTATTTAAATAATTATTTTTTTAATAAAATGTTTTAGTGAAGATATTTTAAATATTTACTTAATTGACACATTAAGTAATATATATTCTTAACCTTAAATATTGTTCTTAAGTAAAGAGCACTTCTCCTCACATTCAACTTCATAAGATTGAGATTTCAAACACCAATGCTAAGAAGATGTATATCGCAATTTTCTATTTTGCACCTATTAATTCTACTTTTTATAAGAAAAACAACCTAGATAACAATTGTCCCTATAATAATTTAGAACAAGATATTTATAGTTTGAAAAATGAAGGTAATATCCTCCTGCTAGGAGACTTTAATGCTAGGACTGACACTAAACAAGCTACTCTTTTAAGTATTGATTCCAACCATAATCCTTTATGTCTAGATGAGGACCTTGTTTTATCTAATAGTTGCAAAAGAATCTCTGAAGACCTAATTGTGAATTTGTTTGGTACTGAGTTGGTTAAGCTCTGCAGCTCTCAACACCTAATAATTTGCAATGGAGTAATGAAGTGGGAAAACTCCAACCAGATGACTTGTATTCATGGGCTAGGTAACAGTGTCGTAGATTATGTGATATCTAATATCCATGTTTCCAACCAAATAACTTTTGACCTTTTAAATGACCATGAGCTCGACTCCGATATAAAACTTTAACTCCAACTCTAAACGTTTCCATGAATAGGAGCGCCATTGAATAGAATTCTGATAATCAAAGGAATTTGCGCTTTGACAAAAGTAAAGTTAACATTTTCTTAAAGGATTTAAATAGTAAATTAAATCTCCTACCTTATAAGGACAACATTGAATAACTCTATCATAATTTTACAACTACCCTTTCCACTTCTATTAACAAGTTCTCTTTCGAGGTGTCCTATAAAAAGAATAATAGAACGACCAACCCTTGGTATGAAAACGAATATAAAATTGCTAGGAAAGCCTTTAGGGATGCTTCTAATGAGTCCTTCAAACTCGATAAGATCAATATGTACAAAGCCCTAATTAAAAGGAGAAAAAAGTACTATATCAATAAAAGGCAAGAGCAACTTTCACAACTATATAAGTTGGATCCTAAGAAGTTCTGGAGACAAATTCTAAACTGCAATACTAAAGAAAATAATAGGATTCCATTAAGGGACTGGAATTCCTACCTTAAAAGTATTTACGAGTTCCCTAATGCCATGGACACCATTCCTATTTTCCCTACAAAGGAAGAAGTTTTTCTTTAGATGACATAGAGTTCGGGGTTAAGCGACTTGCAAATGGGAAAGTTAAGGACATTGAAGGCTACCAAACTGGAATTTTTAAAATCATAGGGCGTATCCTTATCCCTCACATACACAAGCTCTTGAATTTAATAGTCAACCAGAGCTTCCCTAAACCCTGGACACAAAGCCTCATTGTTCCTATTTTTAAAAATGGGGATAGAAACATTCCCTCTAATTATAGGACCATTATGATTAACCCGATTTCAGCCAAGATTTGTGGAATTATTTTGGAAAATAAGATTAGCCTTTGGCTAGAAAGTCACAGTAAAAGAGCTAAAGGCCAAGCTGGGTTTATGAGATATCATTCAACTGTGGACCATCTTGTTACCTTCAGGATCATTGCATAGGAGTTCTGCAATACTAAAACCAATATTTTTTGTTGTTTTGTTGACTTTAGAAAAGCTTTTGACATGATTCCTAGGAAAAACCGTTGGAATAGGTTGGAAGAGATAAAAGTGGCTCTTGTGTTGATGCTTGTTGCAATAAGGATGTATGAGAATGTTATTTCTAAGTTTTAACTGAAATATCAGAGTTAAACAAGGTTGTCCCTTGTCCCCTACCCTTTTTAGCATATGCACTGACAAATTAGAAGATTGCTTGGAAAAATAAGGTTGTGTCGGCCCTACTCTCACTAGTATAGTCATCAATCTTCTTATTAATGCCGATGATATAGTTCTTATGGAAAGGAGTCCCCATGATCTTGGAAACCAACTAAGAATCCTCAAGGATTTTTGCTCCAATAGGGGTATGATTGTTAATACTGATAAGACTAAGGTCATGATTGTTAAATCCAATAAGATCACTTATGATACCTTCATATATGAAAACAACAACTTGGAGGGAGCGACTTCATACAAATATCTGGGAATTGATATTCACTACAAGCTCAATTGGAATTATAGCATTGAGAAAATGATTATTGGGGGATGGAAAGCTTATTATGGGCTTGAAACAATTGTAAATCAGTGGATATTTGGAGTTGGGATAAGAAGTAACTCCTCTTTGAGATTCTTGTGACACCTATTATTCTTTATGGATGTGAAGTATGGGGTTGTAGTATCTCTCGTGAATCCTGGAGAAAGATAGAGCAAATACAAAAGAATTTTATAACCTATAATCTCAAAATTAAAGGAAATACTCCCTATCCCATCCTCCTCTTAGAAACAAGCCTCTCCCGCATTGAGAGCATGGCTATGACTAGATACCTAATGTATAAGAACAAGTTAAACAACATGGAAGACAAGAGGATTCCTAAAATTACTTCAAAATCGAGTCATAACCACCATCGACTCAAGCGAGGATGGCATAAAGATGCTCGTTCTTGGCTAAACTATTGGGGAATCATGGAAGACACCATTTTGCAGAATAAAGATACTATTAACAAAAATCGTCAAATCAAAATTTAAGGAGAAAATGTGGTGTTATAAAGAGTTAGAGGAAAAAATAAAATTAAGGTATTATAAGGATGTAATCAACCCTAATCTGGAAGATCAAATCTATTTATCTATTTTGCGAAGTGTAAAGAAAAAAATAAGCATTGCTAAGATAAGAACAAATTCTCATGAGCTCCATAGTGAAACTAGGCGTTGGTCAATTCCTAAAACGCCATGGGATGAAGGAGTGTGTCACCTTTGTGACACTAAGAAGGTTGAAGATGAAAAAAACTTTCTCTTAGATTGTCCAGCCTATACCCATATTAGATATCATTTTCAAAATATTTGTCACACTACCAACCTTCCTAACCTCTTCACTCAACAAAAGAATGATGATCTTGGAAAGATTCTCTTAATGCTTTTCAAGCACAAAAACAAAATTCTAAACAATCACAAGTAATCATTTACCCTCTTAAGGTCCGATACACCAATTCGATCTTAGTGGACGTTAATCATCATCATCATCATCATCATCATCATCATCATCAATATATGCCCTTAACCTTAAATATTGTCCTTATAAATTCCCTCCTTTAGTACTTCATGAAAAAACATTCACTTCACGTTTAATATAACCTCAACTTCAATCTCTCTTGAAAATATCATACAACTCATTCAATGCAATCAAGGTAAAATGTCTCATCATAGAGATATCATTTTTCCAATAAATCAAACTTTAAAAGTTCTCAATAATCCACTCAAAAACATATTATCCTGGTTTGTATATCCTCATGTAATAAATCAACTCTTAAACTTCTAATGAAGTATATATGTGTTCTTATATGCCATTTGCATCCAAGAACCTTTCATTCTTAAGGGAGTTTTAATAAGCACCAAATTTGATTTTAATTTAAAAATGTGAATTCTTTTTAATTAGTTTCTTAATTATTTATTATTAAAAAAAAAGTTACTAAGTGTTTTTAGTTTATTTGTTAAAATTAATAATGTAGAGAAAGATGAATGAACTTATCTTATTTATTTATTTTAAAAAACATTAAATCATAAATAAGTTAGATTCTTCATTACATCTAAAAAAAATACATTTTATAAACCAATATTAAAGAAGAGATTATAATGCCAACAATCTATATTATAGAAAACTAAAATACATCTGGTGTGCATTCCGGCTTCCATGGAGATTTCTGCAAAAACATCGCTTCAAATCGTCCAATTTCAGTGTTGATTTGCTTTTAGACTAGTGAGTTTCCGGCAATGCGCTTGAGTTCGACTGCTCTGTGGTTCGAATCCCGCGACGAAATCCTTTATGTGAGGATAGTGGAAAGCTTTTTTTTGTTGCACAATACACAAATATGAGAAAGATGAGAAAGCTAGCATATTCGAGTTAAAAAATAAAAAATAAAAATATCAATCATAGAGTGTCTATTGGTTTTAGTATTGATATAACACAAAATAATAAGAGATATTAATGTTTGTGATCATATTAATAAAATAATTTAGAGCAGTTACATATTTGAAATAATTTCAATAATCATAGGACAAAATACAATATGGTGTATTTATTTTAGAGATGATACAATTAAAAATGTTTTAGAGAAATTGGTTGCATTGATTTCAATAATGACATAATGCAAAACAATGTGATATATTGATTTAAGTGGTGTTACAACAAAAAATGATTTAGCATAATCAAGTAGTTGTATATAGAATTATGACAGAACATATAATGTTGGAGAAATAAACTATTAATATTGAAAAACAAGAAAAATAGAGTATAACCTTCTCTAAGATATTTTATATCTTGAGTTAAAGGTTTGAATAGTCTTCTAAATCAGCTTGCTTTTTCATACTATTTGTACAAGATGAAAAAGATATCACAAGTGGGTAAAATGAAAGAAAATAAAACTAAAAATATTGAGATTGGTCAATACATAATCTATTATTTATTATAATGATACTATTTTTTTTTATTATATAATGATACTATTACTTTTTAATTCTTCATTTTCTTCATCATTAAACATTGTTACTTTATTTCTATTACCTTAATGATCATATAAATTTTGTAGTGTACATAATAGTGAGTAAATTTCAAAGGATCAAATTCATCCAAATATATATATGATCTGAAGTTTTCACTTAGTGCTGCACATAATGCCTGAAGAGTCGGCGGACATTTTTGTCACATTGCAAAGGATGTGCCGGCTAATTATTACTGCTATTTTGGAACCATGTCCTCCTCACCGAGATCGACGTCTCCAAATATTCCAATAAGAATCTAGAACATTCCAACAACATGGCTGGATAATACAAAATTAAGAAATAAAAACTCATAATGTAAAAGTTAATTAAAATAAAATACAATGAAAGAAAAGATGATGTAAGAAGTAATGTAAAACTTATGGGATGGTAATACTTAAATATTTGTAATAGAAATTTATAATTAATTTTAAGAATAAATTGTTATAAATAATTAATTTAGAAACCGAAAAAATATAAATTTTGATAATTATAATTATAACTATTATATATTGTAATCAATTTTATAATCATCTTTAATAAAATGTTAAAATAAATAAATTAATTTTCATTATAATAAATAAAATTTAATTTTATACTATTAAATTTTCTACTTTAAACTTTTAAACTAAATTATATTAATTTTATAACTTTAAACTTATTATTTTTATTCTAAAAATCAACAATAATACAAGGGTTGTCTCTCTATTATATCTAACCTTTTCATGATATGATGTAAAGTTCACAAAGGAATTCTAAAATAAATATATTATAGTTTAAAATATAAATTACCATTTATATATTATAATTTAAAATATAAATTACCATTTTATGGAATATTCTTGTTTTTTCATCAAACATGCATATAATTCCTGGATTTTCAAGGTGGCATGGAAAAATATTTACTCATTATAAAAAATTCCAAATGTTTTATATTCCGTATCTACAATGTGCAGGATGCAACGTCAGTTTGTACAGACTTAGCCCAGATAATTTATCCGGTTGGCCTTTTCTTCTGGACGAATTTGTCTGTTTTGTTTCGCCAGATTTGGCGTTATCGTAACGCCGTCATCGTCGACGAAACAGACATCAAAGTCAGACGGGTTACCAGAAACTTTTGTCGGATTACATTTTGTTATTTCCTCTGTTTTGGAGGAATATCCTTCCCACCGAGAGCGACGTTTACAAATATGGGGCCCGACGTGTGTGGGTAGAGAAGAACTGGCGTGGCCCATGTGAAAGAAAGAGCATGTCGAAACAAATTCAAAAGAAGGTTTTGGGTATTGTTTTGATTAATTGGACGGTTGTGTATAAGTTGTTTCAGGATTTTCCATTATTATAAAATTTATATCATAAATTAATAAATTAAAGTTTTTAATGTATTCTATTCTTAAATATTTAACATTATACTAAGATAGATGTGGATTGCATCTCTTGTTTATAAGGGAAATTTTGTAGGGAAATTCAGGTGTATTTCTTTATATTTGTAGATGGTATTTTTAATAAATTTATTCATATATATTAAGGTGGTTTAACTAGATTTTTGGGAGGTAGGTCTTTCACTATGTCCATCCTAATCCTCATGATTGACCTTTTTAAGTTGTGATAAAGCTAAAAGGATTGGTGATCTTTGAGCTATGCTTATTTTTTTATATATGAATTCAAAACAATATTTTCATCTTCATGAATGATTTCTAATTCATCAATTTTTTAAGAATTTTTAATTTTTCTTATTTAACAATATTTTTGTTCTTCATGAATGATTTCCAATTCATCAAGTTAGTTAAGAATTTTGTTTTCTACAATTCAATATGAGGGAGATGAGCAATTTCTCTATGTGGAGTTATATGTAATACAGATAACATATGTTATATGTAATACATATAACATTACAGATAACATATGTTATATGTAATACATATAACATAACATATGTTATATGTATTACATATAATATATGTTATGAAAAAAAATAAAAAAATTCAATATTGGTAATAGATAAAATATTTCAATATTCACCTTTAGTAAAATATTTGTACATCAAGTTTATAGATAGATAGATAAAGTAATTGAAATTTAAAGAAAAATGATTTCATAGATAAGTGCTTTCAACATTCCATTATGAATGAAATGTATAATTCATTTAGTGCTTAACATGGAGTTGACACATGGTATTAATAAAATATTAATAAAATAAAAAATATTTCAATATCAACTTTATATATATATATAAAGCAATTGAAAGTTAAAAAAAAAATCTTATAGTTAAAACATTTTAATGGTGTGTTGCTCACTATGAGGTAGATGTGTAATACATGACATGTATGACATATATATTTCAATGCACATCTTGTGTGTGTGTGAAAGTAAAAAATATCTTATTCCATCAATAGGTGCTTTCTACATCCCACTACGAGGGAGATGTGTAACTCCTTAAGTTCTTGAGATGGAGTTGACACGTGGCATTTAAAAATATATTTCAATATAACTTTTTGTCCAAAGAAAAAAATCTTGATATTCCACAAAAAAGAGAGTATACATAATACTGCCTCTTAAGGACTTCTCAAAACCTAGAAGTGACTTGACCTTCTATGACTGAATTCAGACCATAAATTCTTGATAAACATATTACAATCTTCCAACTCAATTATTTAAAGATCCCAACATGCGAAAACAAAGAGACTTCCAGACCAAATCTTTTTAATAGTTCCCTTTCTACGACCATATACCACAACAGATAGATAAGGACCATGATTGTTGCTTGAGTACAACCAACCAAAAAAATAATTAACATAGCCAAATGAACAAAAACATATGACTATACCTGTTGCAACATGATTAAAAATGAAACTCCATAGCTTCTATCTCTTGGCCATGAAAGAACTTGTAAAAATCAAAGGATCCATCATGAAGAATCAAAGCCTCTTTAGAAAACTCATTCACATTCGAAATTAGTTCCCTATACACATGAGTGAAGGAAGTCTGAACTTGTTGTAAAAGGGACTTCAGATGCACAAACACCACCTTATTATTTCCATTATCCCAATCTATTACCACCTTTGAGTCTCCCATCACCTATATCTTTTCAACTCCTTGTTTTTTTGGAGAAATAGAGTAGTGTCCACAAAGATAAGAATTTCTCTTTCATGTTAGATATTCTACCCTAAGAATATCTAACATGAATGAAATGAGAAGCATTAATATGCAACATCAAACCAATCTTGCACCTAGGGGGTGTCACTAACTTGCACTATCAAAGAAACCCCAAAGGATATCTAGATCTATCAAGGGCATGAATAGAATTTTGGGCAATATCCTTCTTGGCTCAAGATTGAAATCATGGGATAATGTTTTGACCAAATTTACTACTACCTTCATTGGGTTTAGTTTTTCCTAGAAAATGCATGAAATAATTATCACCAAATGAAGTAAATAAAGTGACAAGGCAATGAGCCAAAATTGGTGATTGAAGCATCCAAAAGCCACTCGTGTACACAATCCTCCAAACAGGCCTTGTTCTATGTTTTCTTTGGGTTAAAATTCTTGGCAATAGAGGTAAAATATTATACAGTGTAGGGGCATTGCACAAAGAGATCAAAGACTGATTCAGCTTCTAACCTACATAACGAACATTTGTTGGGTCCAATCCAACCCCTCTTAATATTGGTATCCCACATCAAAATTTTATTACACAAATATAACCATTAAACAATCTTAGATTTCAATGGGATATGAAACTTCCAAACTCGTTTGCACCACCATAATATCATTCCTTGAAAACCATTTTTTGCTTGTGCTTTATAGCCCAATTTTGTAGTATACTCACCATTCAAAGGGTTTTTGGATTAACATAAGGAATCATATTCTTCCTCTATTAGTTTAATGAAAACAAAACAACTATTTTTGAGAAAAACCTGATACTCTTCAACCAAATGTCCATCCAAGTTGTGGTATGTCTTAGATTTCCAACCCAGCATGCCCAACCTACAATGGTTCTGCAATCTTACATCCCACAAGTTGAATATACCTTGATCATGGAGAGACCTGAGAAGAACTTTCTTAATCTTATAAGATTCATATTCTCTATCCCAAGGATCCTCTGCAATCCTGAACTTCTTGCCATTTCTAATGTTCCAAATTGTCCAGTTTCTAGCAAGCAACAAGGCATCAATGAACACTTTCTAGACTATAGAGATGTCATTTGTTAATTTCATGGGAGTTCGAAACCAATCCTTCATGGAAATACCTCCTATATATTTATAAATCATCACCCATCCCCAGAGAGAATTAATATATGTGAGTCTCCACAATTGTTTTGCCACCAAAGATTTACTGAAAAGGTAGATATTATTGACTTCCTATCCTCCCAAACTTTTAGGAATGGAAATATATTCCACTTAACTAACATGAACTTGGCGTTTATAATAAAATACAAATTGTTCTTCCAAAATCAATTCACTGAAGCATTATTTCATTATATGCTTTGTTTCTCTCTTCCAACACCTTTCCCATCAAGGATTTCATATCCCGGTACAGGTCCACTATATTTTGATACTTTGTTTCTCTTCTTTGGGATGTGAATGTGTCTAGAACCCATGGTTGAATGTCAGCATCCACCTCCTTGTTCGAGAAAAAATGCATCTGTAGATGAACCTCGACCTCTTCCAAGTGAATTTTTGCCTTGATTTTCGAGGGTGTGTTGGCATGAAATACCTCTATAGATTCCTTTGCACTTACTTGCACCCATGAAATAGGAATCATAACTTGATGTTTGTGACCTCTAGCAATTGGGACATGCCAACGCAAGGAACGAGCACAAGACATGAAATAGAAGAAGGATTTGTGGGAACAAGGGTATGCACCAAAGACCATAGGCCATGAAGAGTGAGAGGAAGGTAATATTTTTGGTGTGAAGAACATCCCCAGGGAGGCGACCTAAAATTCCCATGAAGGAGAACTGAGATGACCTTTATTTGTATCCCAACCAAGCATGGTACATTAATTTCCAGAGCGGGACAAAGAAACGTCTAGAACCACCACAATATAGAGGAATTTATGATCATGAGGGAGAATTTACCTTCCATATCTTCAATACCTACTATCATAAAACATTGCATGCTACGACTACTCCATAAACCTTCCAGGTGGGGTCTCAAAGGTTAATCAAAGGACACACTCATGAGATCTTGGAGCGGTTCCTTTCACCACCACTAGAGGTCTTGGCTATCTTAGGGAGTAAAGTCATCATTGGCAAGCCTCATGTAGTCTTTTTTTAGGGATCCAGTGTCTGAGGGATCCTAACAAGTGTCTAGCAATTGAAGTAAAAAATGATTCCCTCATTAGCAAGTTGAGCAACAACCTTATTTTTTGATCTCCATACATGGGAAGGGATGATGACCTCGAGCCAAGGAAGAAGAGATTGAATGCATTCTAGGCATCCTTCCAGCCACTGACTAAGGGAGATTTTTTTATTGCATATCCATGTTGCATTCTTTTAAGCATCCCAATTACATGAGAGTCCCCTTCAACAACTAGTTTGTTGTAACCTTCTCTTATGGAAATGAGAAGGCCTCTCTCCAAGGCTTGCAATTATAAAACATTGTTGATGTCTATCCCTATGTTGTCTACATAAATCCAAAAAATATCTCCTTGTTCATTTCTAAAAGCCCCATTGACACCAACGAGCCCTGGGTTACCATTTGAGGCATCATCAAAATTAATCTTAATGAATCCAATAGGTGGAGATTCCTTTTTTTCTGGGGGTTGACTTTAGGTACCATCTATTGAGGCGATTGTAGAGTATTGGTATGACAAAGGCCTAAGATATTGGGAATGTCTGCTTCCAATCATATACATTGCTAGGCTTATTCAAACCATGGAGATATAAATACTATTTCATGGATGCTTTGTTTGATTTTTACCCAAATATTTTTTACCTCCATGCATTCATTTTTTAATATGCAGTGGTTTCTTTCCTTCCATATTTCCCACTGAAAAAACTTGGGAAGAGTTTCCAAGCACAGTTCAGGATGGGACTAGAAAAGGCCATGGGTCTCCAATGTTCATTTGTATCGACTAGGATAGCTCAATTAAAATTTGAGGTCTTGAAGATGATGGCACCTTGATCGCATAAAGTGGTGGGAAGGTACAATAATTGAGAAGGTGTTTTTTCATTTCCCTTGCTTGGTTGCATAATGAACAAACAACTGGCCCATGTAACCCTCATTTGATTAAACTATCCCAAGTTAAGATTTTTCCTCATGCCAGCAACCAAAGTGATATAGGTGGATATCGGTGGCTACCCACTTATTCCAACTGGATCAAAACAGTCTTCTGGAAATTTACTATTTTTAGCATTTTTTTTGTTCCTAAACTTTCGGGGCCATTTTGAGGGCCTAAACGAAGATTTTTCACAATAGGGCACCTCAATGATAGTGAAAGGCTCTGATTGATCCTCCAAAATGAAGATCCTCATGGATACCTTTCCAATGAGCTATTGTGTGCCCCAAACAAAGATCGTATGCCAAAGTTATGCCCCTGGGAAGTTGATACACCAAACTACCCAAAACGGGGTCCACAAAACTATTGGCTTTTCATCCTCCGGGGTTAGTGTTTTTGAATTTTTTATGTTAAAAAGGCCTTTGGAGCCTCATTGTAACATCATCTTCTTGCGAATGTGAGTAGTCATCACATCTCTTCTCAGAGATAAGTTGCCACCATTCTAGCGAGTCTTTCACTCTGTATTTCTACAATTTTGTACATTTCACTCATTAATAGAAATTGTGTATTATTGTATCTTGGTGTTTATGGTTATATATATGATAAATATTTGTTATATTGTTGGATATCTGATATATCTCTGTACATTTATTTATTATATATTCGCTCTCATTTCGTGCTGAAAATAATCTAGATCAGTGGTATCAGAGCAGGCTGCTCTTGATCGTATTTTAGTGCATGTCCCTGACGAGGTTTGAGTATAGAAAGTTGGGTCTCGAGCTTGTCTCTCTTGAGGAAAATTGCTCTCGCACACCTAAGAAACCCTCCATGGTGGAAGAAAACAAAACGATGGAGCAAAAGATTTTATTAACCTGTTGTTTGAGCAAGCTCTAAAGTGACAGAGGGACGAAATGATGGAGAATTTTTCCCACATACTTCAACGCATTCCAATAACAATAGGCATGTCTTCATCAAGAGACCATTTTGGAGGCACCTCTCCTTTCAAGGTACAAGTTAATTTTGATATTCCAGTATTTCAAGGTCAGATAGATGCAAATTCCCTAGAAAAATGGTTAAATCTGCTAGAAGGTTATTTCTTTCTTCACAATTTTTCCAATAGGTAAAATATCACCTTCGCACTACTTAAGGATCTCCCCCATGTATAACATTGGTGGGAAAATTTGTTAAGCCCGAAATAGTGGCTCATTACACCTTAATTGGGGCATATTACATTAGTAATGTTATTTTATTTATGTCGGCTTTAGTCCATTAGTTGTAATTATACCTCCTAATCTCCTATATATACCAAGGAGACATTTTCATTTGGAATCATCTTGTAGTTGAACATTTATGTGGGCATAAGGAGGTTGCCCCCTTTAAGAGGCTTGCTATCTTAATTTATCTCTTTTTCAAGGCGTTGAGTACTTATTCTCAGGTTTTTCTATGCTATATTGATATTTGGTTCCTAACATATGGTATAAGAGCTCAAGGTCATGGGGTTTCGCTGCTACATCTGAGACACCTTGGAATTTTTGCTATAACTTTTTTTCTACAACGACTCAGAACGAATGACTTAGAGGATATTTAGGAGACAGATCAAGGTATGTTGGGTTAAAATTTCATCTTCTGAGGCCTTATACTTTCGGAGATACAACCTTTATAAGATAGGGTTCTGGAATCATCCTGAATTGAGTCATTGCAGAATTTTCGCTATAAATTTTTTTCTGTAATGTTTCAGACCCAAAAATATGGAGGCTATTCATAGAAATTAGTAAGGTATTGGTGGTAACAATTTCATCTTCTGGGTCATCTTATATTTGTAGATACACCCTGTGGAAGATAGGGTATCTGACTAGTCTCAAGCAGGTGTTCCAAGTAAAACAATCATAAATTATTCCTAGAGTATCCAAATTGAGTTATACCAGTTGCATTGGATAGTGGATAGACAGTAGTAGTTCTTGTACGAGTTTTAGAATCTTATATCAATTGTTTTGTGCAGGGCATGCTATACAAGTGACATCTCCTGGAAAGGAAAAAAATCAGTAAGTTGTGGGGAAGTTACCGTAAATTCCACTTGGCACATCCAATTTTGATCAGACCTGTGGCATTGCAGAGAAGAAATATAGGAGAGCTACAAAAAAAAATTCATACTCATAAGGGATGAAATTTTGGAGATATAATAAAAGGAAGATTGTCTAGCAGAACCACCTCAAAATCAAGGTTTAAAGTGATACTTGGCCAACATGCCACCAAAAAAGGGAACTTCTACACCAAATAAGCCTCCATACAATCCTACTTGGACTCTTGATGAAGGTGAATAAATGCGTAGGGACATAAATGATTTACAAAAGAAGACAATAACAAAAGATGAACTACAAGAGATGGAAGCTAAGTTGGAGGAAATAAATACTAAGATGGATGGTTTAAAAGAGGAGATTATGGAAGAATTGAATTTTTTTGTAATAGAGAGGACACTTGAAAATGAAAATGTATCCTATGAAATTCATGATGAGGACACAAGGAAGGTGAATCAAGAATGGAGAAACTCCAACTTTGGGTTGAAGACCAACCACGTTCCTAAGATCGATATGAGGAAGTTTGATGGCAAGGACCCTATCACATGGATACTTCAGATGGAGAAATTATTTGATCTACATAATGTGCCACATACACAAAAGGTATGAATTGCTTCTTTATATTTAGAACCCAATCAATTTGTATGCTATCGATGGATTTGTTCTCGCAAATCACTCATCACCTGGAAAAATTTCACGGAAGAAATGATAGCACACTATGAGGATACAAGGAGCAATACCTTCTTTAGTCAATTGATAAATCTCAAGCAAAAGGGTTCAGTTACAGGGCACATTGAGAACTTCCAAATATTGAATATAAAGGTAACATATATTCTAGATGAGCACTTGATTGATGTATTCATAGGAAATTTAAGGGATAACATTCAACATGGGGTTCACCTTTGGGAACCCAAATCATTGGAGAATGCATTTAGGGTGGCAAGAATTGTTGAAAGTAAAAATATGGCTATGGCTAATAGAAGGACCAATCCTAACATCTATAGAGAGAAAAATGCTCATTCTTCTAAAACACCTCAACCTACAAGGTTGACACCTCAACAATTGAAGGAAAGAAAAGAAAAATGTTTATGCTTTAATTGTGACAACAAGTACAATAAGGGACATAAGTGTGGTGAGAAGAAATTATTCTACATAGATTGTGAAGAGGAAGAAGAACAAGAACCATCTCAAGATGAAAATGTAGAAGCAATTTCATTTGAAGAGTTGACTCGCACGATATCGTCTAATGCATTGGATGGAATTAGGACTCCTCAAACCCTCAAGATAGAAGGATATATCAAAAAGAAAAAGGTAATAGTTCTAATTGATTCTGGCAATACTCTTAATTTCATTCACTATAAATTAGCCAAATCTCTTAATTGCTTTGTATATTCAGCACCAGTGTTTCAAGTAATGATTGCAGATGGAGGAACTATCAATTGCTCAAGAAAATGTAATAAGATCAATCTTACTATGGGGGAATATGTTATGAATAGTCCAATGATTTCTATACCCATGGGTGGTGCTGATGTTGTACTAGGAATCCAATGGTTACAATCATTAGGAACAGTGGATTTTAATTTTCAAGAACTTTTCATGAAATTTTCATTGGAAGGAAAAGAAATTGAGTT
>ML786976.1:125903-136175 GCA_009831015.1 Picea engelmannii
ATACTTCCTTTCATACTGCAACAAAAATGACACCATTTATGGAACTCTATGGATACCACCCTCCTTCCATCACTTCTTCTCTAAAAGAAAAATCTAAGGTTCAAGCAGTGGAAGATCACATCGAGCATCAACAACAAGTTCTCTAAATATTAAAGAACAACCTGAGCATGGCACAAAAACGCATGAAACAACAAGAAGATCAACATCATAGTGAAAGAAGTTTTGAAGTAGGGGATTGGGTGTATTTAAGACTACAACAATACAAACAGATATCCCTCAAGCAAGACAAGAAGGATAATAAATTATCACCAAAGTACTATGGCCCTTATAAGGTGTTACAAAAGATTGGTACTATGACATACAAATTGGAGTTGCCTGCATCTTCACGAGTACACCTAGTGTTCCATGTTTCATGATTAAAGAAGGTTATAGGGGACAAGATCCTAGCTCAAAATATGTGGCCAGAACTTGACAAGGAAGCAAAAATCATATTGGATCCTGAAGCCATCACTGACACAAGAATTTGCCAACTGAGTAATAGATCCATTTAAGAGTATCTCATTAAATGGAGGAAATTACAGGATGAAGATTCCACTTGGGAAGATGAGTCTTTTATACAGAAGCATCTAGAGTTACTCAAGCGTTGTGGAAAACACTTGTGGCTCATTACCCCTTAATTGGGGCATATTACATTAGTAATGTTATTTTATTTATGTCTACTTTAGTCCATTAGTTGTAATTATACCTCCTAGTCTCCTATATATATACCAAGGAGACGTTTTCATTTGGAATCATCTTGTAATTGAAAATTTATGTGGGAATAAGGAGTTTTCCCCCTCGAAGAGGCTTATTATCTTAATTTCTCTCTTTTTCAAGGCGTTGAGTACTTATTCTGAGGTTTTTCTCTGCTATATTGATATTTGGTTCCTAACAAAATTACTGGGAGAAAATTTCCACAGAGGGGTCTGGAATATATGGGGCCAAGTCCACTTGGTATTTTTTTGTGGATGTGGTCAAGGAACAATATTACCCTGTCGGAAACTATGATGACCAGTACATGAGATGGACCACACTACAACAAGAGAGGGGCTAAGCAGTGTCAGAGTTCACCAATACCTTCCATACCTTGCGCACCAAGCTGGTTATCAAAGACTCTGAGTGACATTTGGTTTTGAAATACTGTGGGGCTCTACAAAGATACATCCAAACTAAAATAGATTTTATGTACATCTCATAATTGGATGTTGTTAATTGTTGTGTTGTTAAAATCGAGCAGAAATTTAAGCATCAGAACAAGCTGGAGTTCAGGTTTTCAAATCTGCAACACCCAAAGTATGGTAAAGATGACCCTAACAACCAGCCTTCAGAAAATCAGTCCAAGCCACAAGAAAAGAAGGGTAACAAAAAGATGAAGAAGGATACTAGAAAGTGGTTTGATTTCCACAAAAGGCCCTGGCACAACATGAATGTTTCCCAAAACAATCATTGGTGGATGATATCAAAGAGAAAGAGTTGAACCCTGATTCAGAATCTGATTCATAAAATAATAGGAGAAGAAAGACCATCGACGCAGACCCCACTTCTACTGTCGCAACCACAACAATTCAACCAAAAGAAACAACATATCCTGAAGAGGGGGAGTGCCTTTTTCATTCACATATGTGGGTGAAGGGGAACCCACTGCATTTTATTGTTGATAGTGAAATATAGAAGAACCTCATCTCATCATAGGTCGTCAAACAATTGGAATTGTCAATAAAACCACACCCGCAACCATACAACATCGAGTGGCTTCGTCAGGGACAAGATCTATGTGTCAGCCAACAGTGTCGATTGTCATACGACATACAACCCTTGAAGGATGAAGTATTATGTGATGTTTCCCCATTGGATGTCTATGATGTTCTTTTGGGCCAACCATAAATGTGGAAGCGCCATGTTATTTATGAGTCTTGACCCCGTAGTGTCATTGTTACTCTGGGGGTTCATCTCTATAGGATACTAGAGCTAGTTCCAACTACTGTCCCACCTAAACAGTGTCACAAGGTAGTATCTCATACTACAAAATTCATCTTCTTCACAATCTATTCAAAAGGTGAACAAAAGAACACTACAACCAGTACAACCTCAGTCCAAGCACCTTTTATCTAGCAGAAGCAAGTCGACAAGATTGAAACAAAACGCAAAGATTCCTTCTACACACGGTCATTTCATGTAGCCAGAATGGTTAAAAAGATCCAATCCTTCCAACATTAGGTTTTCAACATCCTTCCACAAGCCAAGCAACGCAACTTCTCCAGCAAGGCAAGCAGCTCACCAAGGTTCAGATTCAGCAAATGCTTCTCCCTCTCCCCCAGAAACTCAATGTAATGGAGACCATTGATTCCTAAGGAGGGAGGATTGATCCAAGTGGATATTGGTGGCCACCCACCTATTCCAACCGGCTCAAAACAATCTTCTGGCAATTTACTATTTTTAGCAGTTTTTCGGTTCCTAAACTTCTAGGGCCATTTTGAGGGCCTAAATGAATATTTTTCATGATCAGGCACCTATATGATAGTTAAAGGCTCTTATTGAGTCACGAAAATGAAGCTCCTCATCTATAACTTTCCAACAAGCTATCGTGTGCCCGAAACAAAGATCGTATGCCAAAGTTACGCCCCCAAGAAGTTGATTTACTAAACTACCCAAAACGGGGTCCACAAAATTGTTGGCTTTTCATCTTCCGAGGTTAGGGTTTTGGATTTTATTTATGTTTAAAATTTCCTTGGAGCCTCATTGTAACATAATATTCTTGTGAATGTGAGTAGTTGTCACATCCCTTCTCAGAGATAAGCTGCCACCATTCTAGTGAGTCTTTCACTCTGTATTTCTACAGTTTTGCACATTTCACTCATTAATAGAAATTGTGTATTATTGTATCTTTGTGTTTATGGTTATATCCTTGATAAATATATTTTATATTATTGGATATATGATATATATATGTACATTTCTTTATTATATCTTCGCTCTCATTTCGTGCCGAAAATAATCTGTATCACAGAGGAAGAAAAACACCTTAGCCATAGATTTTGTTTCCATATTTTTACCAAGATTTATTGTTGAAGTTGCTTCATTTGTCCTGCTATCAAGTGGTAAGACTCTTTTAGATTATATAAACCACCTAGTTTCTAACCCCAAAAAATCTTATTAGACCCTTCCTGTACCTTTATTTTTTTCTTCGATAATTCTTTCCAAAATCTATCCCAATCAAGATCAAGAGGTAGGGAGAGTCATTTCCCTCAGGGTAGCCATGATGTAGCCATTGTTACTCTACACCTCCCCCCTAATACCTACAATATTTTGACTTTATTTTTCGCAATTTTAAAACCCCTTTTATAAATGAACATGATAAGATATTCGGCAACAAGGTGAAGCCTCAGTGTGCTACTCAAGCTTATCAAAGGCCTTGGGTATGTCTAATTTGATAAGCATGCATGTTGATTTGGTAGTTTTAAGTGGGTAAACCATTTCCTGGACCAAAATTATTTCGTCGATAATTTGACGACCCTCCACATATAATTTGTTCATGAGAGATTAATTTGGGAAGGATAGGCTTGAAATGTATTTCTATAAGTAAATGAAAATCAATTTAAATTCAATGGGGTCTTATGTCTTGTCTTCTTTTGGAATCAAAGATAAAAAGGTGGCATCAAGAACTGGTAACACGTTGGAAAATATGTGAGAGTTTTCCACAAGAGCCCATACATCCTGCTTAAGTATTTTCCCACAAGCCTAGAAGAAGTCTTTGTTGAAGCTATCTGGTCTTGAAGATTTCCCTTTAGGTATTTCCATGATTGCTTGCTCTACTTACTCAAGATAAATTGGCTTGAGAAGGGAATTGTTCTACTCTTTTGATATGAGTTTGGGGATGTGTGTAACATCCCGCTCTTGTGCACTGAGAAAACTTATTCTTTGAGGACACTTGCTCGCAAGTGATCCGGATTTTATGCTATTAAAACATTGATTTTGATTATGAGGCATTATGGGTTGGTGACATGTTGTTTTACTGCATTGACATAGGCAGGTGTTATTGACTCAATTTTACTGAGTGTGTAGGACTTTGGACCTCGAGGATGCAAAGGAATTGATGGAATCCCTTCAACTCTGGATCGATTCGGGGAGTGTACCATTGGGGTTTGATTGTTTTATTGTGATATTAGTGCATCTGATTAGATGATATGATTATGGATATAATTCTGACATGATTCATTGATGATGCAGGCTGACGATAGCTTGTCGACCAGACTCACATATGAAGTAGAGGGGTCATGCACGACTACCAGAGATGTTGACGGAGAGGTATGGACAACATCCCTTCCACAGCCTACTAGCACTCCCATCGTGGCTCAAACTGTAGGTTAGAATTTACCTAGTTCAAGAGGACCCACGATGCCGTGAGGGCAGAATGCGACAGTCGCTCACGATGATCCTAAGGGGTGCGCAATAAGGCGGTGGAATTATTCCTTAGAGGTCGTTAGTCTCCCACAAGTTCACCTGGTGGAGTATTGACTCTAGGGTTTTTTTATGTCTACCAAGTCAGTCAAGAGGCGAGTGGCACCCTTGGAGCACATGGTGCGTCTTGAAGGGCACGTCGCGTAAGAAAAATGGAAAGAGGCGAGTGGCACCCTTGGAGCACGTAGTGCGGCTTGAAGGGCACGTCGCGCAAGGGAACATTGAGGTGAGTGGCACCCTTGCAGCACCTAGTGTGTCTTGAAGGGCATTAATAAATGAATGAACCTAGATGGCCTTAGGATGAATAATGTGATAAGAATTTTTAAAAACAATTTCCCGAATAAAATGTCACCCAACACAAAAATTTAAGGTCTTGGTCTAAATTATGTTGGTGGTAAAATTTTATCTACTTATTTAATATATCTATCTATATATATGTATGTATGTAGTATGTATGTATGTATGTATGTATTTATAAAATAAAAATAAAAAAAAAATAAAAAATAAATAAAATCTTCGTTAAATCTTGTAACAAGAAGAGAGTAAGAATTTAATTGATTCATAAAAATCTGTTAGGATAAAATTTAAAAAGGGAAATAATTGTTTTATTATTTTATGATAATTTAAAATTTATTAATTAAAAAGGGAAAAGGGTTAATTTCTACACCTGCCAATTTGATTTCTAAATGAAAAGGGGAAAGAGGGAAATCTAAAATATTTAGGAAACTAGGAAAAGAGGGAAACATAAAAAGAAAAGGGAAACACAAGGGAAAAAGCAGAAAGTCAAACTTAGTAAGGAATCTAGTATTTAAGAGATTTTTAATTTTAAACTTAACTAGCAAATTAATAATGGGGAAAGTCATTAAAACCTGTAAGGGATTTTTGAGACACCTAGGAGCGATTCTAGGAGTGACTCTAGGTGCGATTCTAGGAGTGTCTCTAGGTGGGTGAGGGAAATAGGGGTAATTAATTAATTAAAGAAATTAATTTATGGAGGAATGAAGGGGATGGGTGACACTTGTACGGGGAGGATTTTTAGGATTTAATTTATTAAACATTAAATTAAATGGAATTTTGGGAAGGTAAAGGACTTGGAAACTCTATATAATGGAGGGAGGAGAAGGATGAAGGATTTCTTTTGTTTGCATAATGTTACGCTACAAAAATCTATACTTGACTAACTTAGCTTGTGGGAGTTGGGATACCCATCTCGGTGAGGAGTGGTAGCTCGGCCTTGCGAGGCGAGCTAGGAGCTAGCTGAATCTCTGGATAGTGTGTGTGGCCCCTTTGCGTATCGGGAGGATAAGGGGGAAGAAGAGTACCCCTAGCATTGGCTGGGAGGTACCGATGAAGTCTCGCTAGTCGGAAAGCGGGAGTTGCACGGAGCATGTGGGACGTCACTCAGAGCGGGCGATCAAGCAATGATACGCTCTCTTCATCTTTGTATGGTAGATTGTTGTAGGATTTATGCTTGGATCTGCATGTTTAATGGAGTAAGTAAACTGATTGTCTAGATTGATGACTGGATTTCTTCCATAGCCTAGCTTGAGGATTGATTGACTCCCATGGAATTTATTTCCCCACATGTCTTGACCTCCTTATGGTGTTTGATTGTGACCATTGTGGTGTTTTTTCCTATCATCCCTACCTCATCGGTCCTCGTCTGGGCAGTCGGCAAGGATCCTAATCTACGGTCATCTCTTTAGCGTTAATAAACCTATGGATCTCAACACCTTTCCTTTCTGTGCGAGGATGGTGAGCGAAGGACAAACCTATCAGCCATCTACCTCCGTTGTTGTCCTTAGCTGATTGGATCCTTTCGGTTCTCTTACTATTGTCTTCATTTTGTATTGGTATTATGGCAATGGAAAAACGAATTGATTCATGTCTGCATTTTGTATTGGTATTCTGGCAATGGAAAAATGAATTGATTCATGTCTGTATTTTGCATTGGTATTCTGGCAATGGAAAAATGAATTGATTCATGTCTGCATTTTGTATGGGTATTCGGGCAATGGAAAAACGAATTGATTCATGTCTACATTTTGTATTGGTATCCCTGGCAAATGAAAACGTTTATCATTGTCTGTGTTTCTTGTTGTTACCATGATTTTAATCACCACGAATTTAATACTCAGATTTTATTCCCATGACTAGACTGTCATGGATTTTTATTTCCATATTGTTGCGACGGTTATAACACCACAAACTGATACTCAGAATTTAGTCCCTCGATTTGACTGTCACAGACTTTTATTTCTGCATTGTTACCACGGCTGTATCACCATGTTCTTTTTCTTTACACAGGTTTTTTTTTATTACCAGACTTGACCGCCCACGAAATAGCTCCAGACTGTTTGCCTGAGTGGTTGCTAACATGCCCACGACTTGCTTAAAAACGTATGTTGAGTGGCTGTTGAATTCACCAACGTTTTTGGCTATTCAATTCATAAATTTACTTGTTGGAATGACCACGATTTTCGGTAATTAAAAATCAACTATGTGCACGTTGAATTCACCCACGTTTTTAGCTATTCAATTCATAAATTTACTGGATGGAATGACCACGGTTTTGGTAATTAAAAATTGACTGTGTGCATGCTGAATTCGCCCACGTTTTTAGCTATTCAATTCATAAATTTACTTGTTGGAATGAGCATGGTTTTGGGTAATTAAAAATTGATTGTGTGCATGTTGAATTCACCCACATTTTTGGCTATTCAATTCATAAATTTACTTGTTGGAATGACCACGGATTGATAATTAAAAATTGATCGTGTTGTTGTTGAAATCACCCAACTTTTTTTTAGCCATTCAATTCATAACTGACTTGCAGTAATGACCATGATTCTGCCTTTAAACTGTGACTGTGTTTTCCCTTGAGTGATGGACTGTGTTGATGTTGATTGGATACATTTTCCTTTAATTGTTGAGTTGTTGTCGACTGGGCACGATTGGCCACCATTGGTGCACTGCGTTTTTGTTGATTTTGCTACAGTGATTTAAGTGGTCAACAAATTCATTCTTATTGTCTAAATTCCACAGTGAATTAAATGGTTAAACAGTTAGGTAAGTTGCCTTGTTATTGATAGATTTTTTGTTATGTAATTGGCATATTAAATGCTAGAACAATTGCTACAACAAGGTTAATGGTCGGCATTTTCCTTTTGTTGTTAATTGCCATGTTAATTGCAATGCTAAATGCTATATTATTTGCCTTATTAATTGCCAGAACAATTTCTATAGCATTGTCAATGGTCAGCAGATTCATTCTTATTGATTAAGTGCCACCGTGAGTTAAATGGTTAAAAGTTAGGTGAATCACCTTCTTATTGCGCTATCATTGTTATGTTAACAGTCATGTAAATTGCTAAATTAATTGTTATGCTAATCCTTATGTCAATTGCCTTGTTAACTGCTATATTAATTGTTATGTAATTGTTATGTTAATTTCCTTGTTGAATTCCTCCAACAATGTTAATAGTTAGTAGTTTCCTTCTCAGTGTTAATGGACGGCTAGTATTGTTAGTTTGGTCAATATAGTTAGACTACATGTTGAGGTTTAAATTGTTCATAAGGGATATAATGGTAGCGTTCTACTTTAAGTTGTTAATGTTGTTATTTAAGTTAATGTCTAGTCAGATCGAGATGTGGATTAATATAGAATTGTCCATTTAGGTGGTAACAGTGATTAAAATGTGATTGGTGAGAAAAGACTAGATTGCCAATGTTAGACTTGCTTATAATTGAGGATAGTTTGTATTTATAATTATAATACTAGTAATGATTACTTAGACTTGCTAGATGGATTGTATTAACGTTAAATTAGCGGGTGCATTAATGACTATTGCAATTGACGTGCCCATTCAGAATGGAAACTCATGTTAAAATAGATTGTAATCATTGACTAGTTTAGACTGAGGGGTTGATTGGGTCTGGACGATGTCATGTATTTTCTTGTGACATCCCTTGCCTTCATCCTCTCACGTTTTGTCGACCTGTTGTTGGGTTACAGGCGTGGTTTCCTCTCTGTATTTAGTTTCTAGCTCGTCGAATTTATCTAGAGTCCTTGGTCCAAGATAGGATGTGTTGCGCTAAGGTTATTGACGCATCTATCACCTGGGAATGGCATGAGTCCTGATGAGGGGATCATGGCACACCCTAGGGGATAACGGCGAATGAGATCTTGGCCGGAGTAGGTGCCTTTGTGTAAGAGTTTTCAAGCGTGTGAGTTGCTTTTGGCGCAAGGGTCGAACACCTTCAGGCGTTAGGTCCGCGCACCTTGAGGTTCTATTCTTTGTTCATCTAAGTCGTGATGTTGGGAAGGGGATGTTGTCCCTTAGCTTGTAGGCATGGTCATGTTGTGTCGGGCGGGTAGTTTTCCTCCTTGTTATTCTGCGCATGTTTTTCCAGTTGCCTTTGTGCCTGTGTGTGGTGTCATAGTAACATGTTGCCTAGACTATGTGCTTGCGTTCGTCATCAATGGTGTGGTTAAATTGTTTTCGTCATCACCTTCTAGCCTCTTAACTCCTAAAAACACAAAAAAAAATTGTTGTCATAACGATGGGTGCGTTACATATGGTATCAGAGCGGGTTCAACCCGCGACTTGGGATCACTACGACTTTCGTTGAGTGGGTATTTGATTATAATGTTGCTAATTTAGTTGATTTGTATTCATGTAGGTAATTATGGTTAGAGGACACGTGGAGGCAAACAATAGGGTTTTAGGGGAGGAGGTGTGATGCCTCCAGTAGCATCCATGCCTGAGGGTCTAACCCCTGGGGAGATGAATAGGTTGTTGGGCAGGAGCAAATAGCAGTTGGTGATGTGGTCGGAATGATGAGATATTTTCAGTGCATGTCTGAGGCACTGATTAGCCGTTTGGACATAGATGAGGCCAGAGAATTGGCACCCCCTGAGGGTCCACCACACGTTGTCGGTACTGGTAGCATTCACTGTGAATTTGAGAAGGTCAAATTTCCTGAGTTCTTTAGTGCCCTGGACGGTGCAACTACCAAGGCATGGTTGGAGAATATGGTGATGTGCTTTGCAGTTCATGATTATACCTCCAACATGAAGGTATGCATGGAGGTCTTTCAACTGAAGGGGAGCACTCTTCTATGGTGGAAGATGCTCCTACCACAACTGAACATGGACATCGAAGACATGTCATGGGAACTGTTCAAGGAATGGTTCCGAGAGAGGTACATATCAATGGAGTTCATTGAGTGTCAGCTCAATGAGTTCAATGCCTTACAACAGGGCAGTCGTACGGTGCCCGAGTATGAGGCTCGTTTTATGGAGCTACTCTGGTATGCTCTACATCTTAACACTGAGAAACTTAAGGTCAACAGGTTCGTGTTTTGCCTTAACGGAAGCATACATGCAAAGGTTAGGATTTTGATGCCTCAAACCTTGCATGATGTCATCTAGAAGGCCCTCATAGTAGAGGAGGAGCTTATCAACGAGGGTCAGAGCAGGACTCCAGTGAAACCAGCAAGGCAGGTGTCATCTGGTGCATAGTAGCATCAGACACCAGCCAGACATACACCAGGGTATCATGGCTTCTAGAGGGGATCCAATTTCACTACACCTCTATGGTCGACGCCTCAACAACAGACACCTTATCGGGGACCACAGCATCAACAACCATGTCAACCACAGCAACAACAGTTTAGGCCTTTTCAACAGAACAGACCAGGATTCCAGGCCGATGGGTCGTCATCTTCTACTTTGGGTAGCAGGACTACTGGGCCGAAGAAGGGGTGTTTGAC
>ML786976.1:136881-149142 GCA_009831015.1 Picea engelmannii
TTGACGTGTGGGGAGCCACACTACCAGTGCGACTGCCTTGTGGAGAGGACTAGAGCATATGGATTAGTCGGACCCACTACCATGGGATATTTGGGCAAGTCCCATCAGATTCATGCAACGGTGAATAACCGCCAGGTAGGGCATCATTCAACTGTTCTTGAGACGACAGGTACCATTGCTGACCAGACCCCTAGTATTTTGATAGATCTCAGTGCTACCGAGAGTTTCATTTCTAGTGCAACACTAAAAAGGATTAAGGTAAAGGCAGTCGAACATGATGAGTTTAGCTTCGTAGAGATGGCTTCAGGAGCCAAACAGAAGGTTGGAGGAAAGGTTACGGGTTGTACCCTTAACTTGGTAGAGTTTGTCAGCAAGGCAACCTGTATGTCACAATATTAGGATCTTATTTTGTCGTGATTGGTATGGATTGGTTGGAATCGCATGAGGTGATACTCAACTGTAACATGAAACAGTTGATCTTGGTCGATGACGAGGGATAGAGACGTGTGATTGTAGGATGGAACTAGGGAGTTTCCCTGAGGTTCATCTCTTCCTTGCAGCTATGGAAGAGCATGCGCAAGGGGTGCAAGATTTATGCGATCCTTGCATTAAATGAGAAGGCAGTAGCAGAAGGTCTAAAACACCTTCCGGTTGTGAGAGAGTTTGCAGACGTATTTCTGGAGGATTTACTTGGGATGTCCTCGGAGAGGGAATTGGAATTTACTATAGACCTAAAAATGGGAACTGAACCGATAGCTAGAACGCCTTATTGGATGTCGACCTCAGAGTTACAGGAGTTGAGAATGCAACTGAAAGAATTGTTGGACCTAGGACTGATACGTCCAAGTGTGTCACCATGGGGTGCACCTGTTATTTTCATATGAAAGAAGGATGGGTCGTGGAGGCTCTGCATTGACTACCGTCAATTGAACAAGGCAATGATCAAGAATTAGTATCTGTTGCCTAGTATTGATGATCTGTTCGATCAAATGAAGGGAAGGACGATGTTCTCAAAGATTGAATTGCGATCAGGATACCACTAGTTATGGATTCAGTAAGATGATGTCCCTAAGACCACCTTTAAGACGAGGTTGGGACATTACGAGTTTACTGTTTTACCATTTGGACTGACAAACGCCCCAGGGGTATTTATGAGTTTGATGAACGAGGTGTTCCATGAGTACTTGGACAAGTTCGTCCAAGTATTCATTGACGATATTTTGATTTACTCTCGGACGACGGAGGAGCATGATGATCACTTACGCTTGGTACTACAGTGTTTGTGAGAGCACAAATTGTATGGGAAGTTGTCCAATTGCTCATTTTATCAATCGAAGATTCACTACTTAGGGCATGTCATTTCCGGCGAAGGAATCATCGTGGATCCAACTAAGGTCAAGGCTATTATGGAATGGCCTACGCCGAAGAACATCACAGAATTATGTATATTCATGGGTCTAGTAGGATACTATCGACTATTCGTCGAGGGATTTTCTAAGATAGAAAATCCGATCACAGAATTACAGAAAAAAAACAAGAAGTTTGTTTGGACTGATAAATGTGCAGAATCTTTTTGGAAGCTCAAGGAGCTATTGACAAAAACATCGATACTAAAGGTCCCTGACATGGACACAGAATTCTTGGTATGCACTGACACATCCAAGGAAGGCTTAGGCAGAGTCTTGATGCAAAACAGACGAGTGATCACTTACATCTCGAGGAAACTGAGAAGGCATGAGGAGAACTACGCGACGCACGACTTGGAGTTGTTAGCCATCATTTATTCCTTGAAGGTTTGGAGACACTACCTTATTGGATGAAAGTTTGAAATAAAAACGGACCACTGTGGACTACAACACAGATTTACACAAATCAACCTGAATGTACGACAATGACGTTGGTCATAATTGCTTAGCGAGTACGACTTTGAGATTACTTACATAAAAGGAGTAGTGAAATGAGTGGTAGATGCATTGATTCAGAGACCACGCATCTTTTCAACGCTTCCTCTTAAGACGAATCTACGTGAAAAGATTCTAACTTTACAGCGTGACGATGACTGGTACAAATGTGTCTAGGGTTTTATCGAACAAAACACAATGATGGTACCAAGATTTGAAGGATTTTCGTTTGATAGCGATGGTTTATTGAGGTTTAAAAATCATATTTATGTACCGCCGAAGGACGAGTTGAGGATGTTGATCCTAAGCGAGGCTCATAGAGCAGTTTACATGGATCACCCGAGAGTCACGAGAATGAGGGAAGACCTTAAACCCTTATTCTTATGGAAGGGAATGAAGGCAGATATAGTGAACTATGTGGCCCGATGTCTAGAATGTCAGCAAGTGAAGGTTGAACATAGACATCCAACAAGATTACTATAGCCACACGCTATTCCGAAATTGAAATGGGAGGTTAGTTCGATGGATTTTATTGTTGTATTTCCATTGACGGCAAGGAGACACGACTCGATTTTCGTAGTAGTAGACACTCTGATAAAGAGTGCTCACTTTATTCTTGTGCGTACGACGTATCAGGAACTCGACATAGCTAGAGTTTTCATCAGTGAGATTGTAAGGCTGCATGGCGTGCCTAAGAAGATTATATCTAATCGAGGATCAGTGTTTACTGGATGATTTTGGACGAGTTTCCTAGAGGCCTTGGGAACCCAACTTAACTTCAGTACTGCGTACCACCCGGAGACTGACGGGAAGACCGAACAAATGAACCAGACCTTGGAGGACATGTTGTGCATGTACGTGATGGACCAACAAAAGTGTTGGGAAGAATTCTTGCTATTGGTGGAATTCCCTTATAACAACAGTTACCAAGGCACCATTAAGATGACGACTTTCAATTTTCTTTACGGGCGACCATGTCGGATGCCCTTGAGTTGGGATCGGCTTGAGGATAGGGTCCTGGTGGGACCAGATGCGATACAAGAAATGGAAGAGAAAATGCAAACATTAAGACAAAGGATTAAAGAAGCGCAGGGTTGACAGAAGAGTTATGCCGATGCGCACCATGTCGACCATAGTTACGAGATTGGCGATCGAGTCTTCTTGTGGGTTAGACTGCATAAGAGTTCGATCAAGTTTGGAAAAGGAGCTAAAATCTCTCCTAGGTTCATGGGACCCTTTGAGATTGTGGAGAGAAAGGGGCCTGTGACCTATCGACTTGCTTTGCCTGATTCCTAGAGGCATATGCACGATGTTTTTCACGTATCTATTTTGAGACATTATATTAGTGATCCTACACATGTTATTGGCATGAATTCCTTGCAGGTATCAGATGAGGGGGTGCTCACGGCTGAGTTGATCTACATCCTAGATCACTGCATTCGAAATCTATGGCGTCGAATGGTAGAGCAGGTCAAGGTCAAGTGGGACAACTATAGCACACACTCGACGACCTGGGAGAACGCATATGATATGTGCCAGTAGTTTCTATTTTTGTTTGATAGATAGGCTTATGATACTATGATACACTTTATTTCAACATTTATACTGTGAAACTTCGAGACAAAGTTTAGACCAAGAGGGGGTGTATGTAACATCCCACTCTTGCGCACTGAGCGAACTTATTCTTTGAGGACACTTGCTCACAAGTGATCCAGATTTTATGCTATTAAAACATTGATTTTGATTATGAGGCGTTATGGGTTGGTGACATGTTGTTTTACTGCATTTACATAGACAGGTGCTATTGACTCGGTTTTACTGAGTGTACAGGGTTTTGGACCTCGAGGATGCAGAGGCATCGATGGAACCCCTTGGACTCTAAATCGAGTCGGAGAGTGTACCATTGGGGTTTGATTGTTTTATTGTGACATTAGTGCATCTAATTAGATGATATGATTATGGATATATTTCTGACATGATTCGTTGATGATGTGGGCTGACAATAGCTTGCTGACCAGATTCACATGTGGAGTAGAGAGGTCACGCATGACTACTAGAGATGTTGAGGGAGAGGTGTGGATAGAAGTCCTGCCACAGCCTACTAGCACTCCCGTCGTGGCTCAAACTGCAGGTTAACATTTACCTAGTTCAAGAGGACCCACGATGTCGTGAGGGAAGACTGCGACACTCGCTCACGATGATTCTAAAGGGCGTGCAATAAGGCAGGGGCCTTATTCCTTGGAGGCCCTTAGTCTCCCACAAGTTCACCTGGCGGAGTATTGACACCAGGGGTTTTTTATGTCTACCAAGTTAGTCAAGAGGTGAGTGGCACCCTTGCAGCACATGGTGCATCCAAGAGGGCACGTCGCGCAAGAAAAATGGAAAGAGGTGAGTGGCACCCTTGGAGCACGTAGTGCGTCCTGAAGAGCACATCGCGCGAGGAAACATTGAGGTGAGTGGCACCCTTGGAGCACCTAGTGCGTCCTGAAGGGCATTTTGCGTTGTTAATAATAAATGAATGAACCTAGATGGCCTTAGGAGGAATAACGTGATAAGAATTTTTAAAAACAATTTCCCTAATAAAATGTCGCCCAACACGAAAATTTAAGGTCTAGGCCTAAATTATGCTACTGGTAAAATTTTGTATATATATAATAAAAACAAAATAAATAATAAATATAATCTTCGTTAAATATTGTAACAAGAAGGGAGTAAGCAATTTAATTGATTCATAAAAATCCATTAGGATAAAATTTAAAATGGGAAATAATTGTTTTATTATTTTACGATAATTTAAAATTTATTAATTAAAAAAGGAAAATGGTTAATTTCTACACCTGCCAATTTGAGTTCTAAATGAAAAGGGGAAAGAGGGAAATCTAAAATATTTAGGAAACTAGGAAAAGAGGGAAACATAAAAAGAAAAGGGAAACACAAGGGAAAAAGCAAAAAGTCAAACTTAGTAAGGTATCTAGTATTTAAGAGCTTTCTAATTTTAAACTGAACTAGCAAATTAATAATGGGGAAAGTCATTAAAACCTGTAAGGGATTTTGGAGACACCTAGGAGTGATTCTAGGAGTGACTCTAGGTGGGTGAGGGAAATAGGGGAATTAATTAATTAAAGAAATTAATTTATGGAGGAATGAAGGGGATGGGTGACATTTGTACGAGAAGGATTTTTAGGATTGAATTTCTTAAACATTAAATTAAATGGGATTTTGGGATGGTAAAGGACTTGGAAACTCTATATAATCGAGGAGGAGAAGGATGAAGGATCTCTTCTGTTTGTGTAACGTTACGCTGCAGAAATCTATACTTGACTGACTTAGCTTGTGGGAGTTGGGATACCCAGCTCGGTGAGGAGTGGTAGCTCGACCTTGCGAGGCGAGCTGGGAGCTAGCTGAATCTCTGGATAGTGTGTGTGGCCCCTTTGCGGCTCGTGGATCTAAGGGGGAAGAAGAGTACCCCTAGCATTGGCTGGGAGGTACCGATGAAGTCTCACCGGTCGGCAAGAGGGAGTTGCACAGAGCGTGCGGGACGTCACTCAGAGTGGGCGATTAGGCAACAGTATTCTCTCTTCATCTTTGTATGGTAGATTGTTGTAGGATTTATGCTTGGATCTACATGTTTAATGGAGTAAGTAAACTGATTGTCTAGATTGATGACCGAATTTCTTCCATAGCCTATCTCAATGATTGATTGACTCCCATGGCCTTCGTTTCCCCACATGTCTTGACCTCCTTGTGATGTTTGAGTGTGACCATTGTGGTGGTTTTTCCTATCATCCCTAGCTCATCAGTTCTTGCCTGGGCAGTCGTCTAGGAGCCTAATCTACGGTCGTCACTTCGGCGTTAATAGACCTATGAATCTCAACGCCTTGTCTTTCTGTGTGAGGATGATGAGCGAAGGATGAACCTATCAGCCGTCTACCTCCATTGTTGTCCTTGGCTGATTGGATCCTTTCGGTTCTCTTACTGTTGTCTGCATTTTTTATTGGTATTCTGGCAATGGAAAAACGAATTGATTCATGTCTGCATTTTGTATTGGTATTCCGACAATGGAAAAACGAATTGATTCATGTTTGTAATTTGTATTGGTATTCTGGCAATGGAAAAACGAATTGATTCATGTCTGCATTTTGCATGGGTATTCGGGCAATGGAAAAACGAATTGATTCATGTCTGCATTTTGTATTGGTATCCGTGACGAATGAAAACGTTTATCACTGTCTGCGTTTCTTGTTGTTACCATGATTTTAATCACCACGAATTTAATACTCAGATTTTATTCCCACGACTGGACTGTCACGGATTTTTATTTCCATATTGTTTCCACAGTTACACCACCACGAATTGATACTCAAAATTTAGTCCCTCGATTTGACTGTCACGGAATTTTATTTCTACACTATTACCACGGCTGTATCACCACGTTCTTTTTCTTTACACAGGTTTTTTTTTATTACCATACTTGACTGCTCATTAAATGGCTCCAGATTGTTTGCCTGAGTGGCTACTAACACGCTCATGACTTGCTTAAAAATGTATGTTGAGTTGTTGCTGAATTCTCCCACGGTTTTAGCTATTCAATTCATAAATTTACTTGCTGGAATGACCACGGTTTTGGGTAATTAAAAATTGACTATGTTCATGCTGAATTCGCCCACGTTTTTAGCTATTCAATTCATAAATTTACTGAATGGAATGACCACGGTTTTGGTAATTAAAAATTGACTATGTGCATGTTGAATTTGCCCACATTTTTAACTGTTCAATTCATAAATTTATTGGATGGAATGACCATGGTTTTGGTAATTAAAAATTGGTTGTGTGCATGTTGAATTCGCCCACGTTTTTAGCTATTCAATTCATAAATTTACTTGCTGGAATGACCACGGTTTTGGGTAATTAAAAATTGATTGTGTGCATGCTGAATTCACCCATGTTTTTAGCTATTCAATTCATAAATTTACTTGTTGGAATGACCACAGTTTGATAGTTAAAAATTGTCTGTGTTGCTCTTGAAATCGCCCACCCTTTTTTTTAGCCATTCAATTCATAACTGACTTGCAGTAATGACCATGATTCTACCTTTAAACTATGACTGTGTTTTCCCTTGAGTTATGGACTGTGTTGATGTTGATTGGATACGTTTGCCTTTAATTGTTGAGTTGTTGTCGATTGGGCACGATTGGACACCATTGGTGCACTGCAGTTTTCATGATTTTCCTACAGTGAGTTAAGTGGTCAACATATTCATTCTTATTGTCTAAATTCCACAGTGAATTAAATGGTTAAACATCTAGGTAAGTTTCCTTGTTATTGATAGATTCGTTGTTATGTAATTGTCATGTTAAATGCCGGAACCATTGCTACAGCAAGGTTAATGGTCGGCATTTTCCTTTTGCTGTTAATTGCAATGCTAAATGCTATATTATTTGCCTTATTAATTGCTAGAACAATTGCTACAACATTGTCAATGGTCAGCAGAATCATTGGTCAGCAAAATCATTCTTATTGATTAAGTGCCACCATGAGTTAAATGGTTAACAGTTAGGTGAGTTGCCTTGTTATTGTGCTATCATTGTTATGTTAACAGTCATGTAAATTCCTAAATTAATTGTTATGCTAATCCTTATGTCAATTGCCTTGTTAACTGCTATATTAATTGTTATGTAATTGCTATGTTAATTTCCTTGTTGAATTGCTCCAACAATGTTAGTAGTTAGTAGTTTTCTTCTTAGTGTTAATGGATGGCTAGTATTGTTAGTTTGGTCAATATAGTTAGACTACATGTTGAGGTTTAAATTGTTCATAAGGGATATAATGGCAGCGTTCTACTTTAAGTTGTTAATGTTGTTATTTAAGTTAATGGCTAGTCAGATGGAGATGTGGATTAATATAGAATTGTCCATTTAGGTGGTAACAGTGATTAAAATTTGATTGGTGAGAAAAGATTAGATTTCCAATGTTAGACTTGCCTATAATTGAGGTTAGTTTGTATTTATAATTATAGTACTATTAATGATTACTTAGACTTTCTAGATGGATTGTATTAACGTTAAATTAGCAGGTGCATTAATGACTATTGCAATTGACGTGCTCGTTCAGAATGGCAACTCGTGTTAAAATAGATTGTAATCATTGACTAGTTTAGACTGAGGGGTTGGTTGGGTGTGGACGATGTCTTGTATTGGCTTGTGACATCCCTTGCCTTCATCCTCTGGCATTTCGTCGACCTGTTGTTGGGTTACGGGTGTGGTTTCCTCTCAGTATTTAGTTTCTAGCGCGTCGAATTTATCTAGAATCCTTGGTCCAAGATAGGATGTGTTGCGCCAAGTTTATTGATGCATATATCACCTGGGAATGACATGAGTCTTGATGAGGGGATCATGGCGCACCCTGGGGGATAGCGGCGAATGAGATCTTGGCCGGAGTAGGTGCCTTTGTGTGAGTGTTGTTAAGCGTGTGAGTTGATTTTGGCGCAAGGGTCGAATGCCTTCAGGCGGTAGGTCCGCACACCTTAAGGTTCTAGTCTTTGTTCATCTAGGCCATGATATTGGGATGGGGATGTTGTCCCTTAGCTTGTAGGCATGGTCATGTTGTGTTGGGCGGGTAGTCGTCCTCCTTGTTATTCTGCGCATGTTTTTCCAGTTTCCTTTGTGCTTGTGTGTGGTGTCATAGTAACCTGTTGCCTGGACTACGTGCTTGCGTTCGTCATCAGTGGTGTGGTTAAACTGTTGTCGTCATCGCCTTCTTGCCTCTTAACTCCTAAAAACACACAAAAAAAATTGTGTTACAATGTGTCTTATTAATTTTTGGATGGGAAGTCTTATGTGTGGTTGTGTCTCCGAAAGGAGAGTTTTGTAATAATGGACAAGATCCCTTTGAATTTCCACATGCTCTTTGATTTTATTTCCTTGATTATCTTTAATGGAAGCAATTCAATTGTGATGATGACGTTGGATCATAGAAATGTGAAAGAAATTTTATTTTTTTTCTCCTTCCTTTATCCATTGTACTCTTGATTTTTGTTTTTAGAGGAGTTCTTCCCATGTAGCTCAGTCCTCTAGTTGATCTTGAAGTGAAGCCTCTATTGTGATTAGCAGTTTTGTTCTTCCTTCTAGAATCATGGATTGTTGGATCTGCTCCATTTGATTTTCAATTTCTCGCTTCAATTTAAATGTGTGACCAAATTCCTCTTTGTTCCATTTTTTTAGTCTACCTTGATGTATTTGAGTCATTGTAGGAATTTGTACATGGGGGATTTGAGCTCAACAACCCATTCATTCCACCATTGTTGAATATTATCATGGAAGGATGGGTGATCTGGATCCGAAACGTCGACAATCTATTGACTACACTGTGGATTTTTCGATCAAAACCTAAAATCCCACCCTAAACAATCTCACTCATCGTCTTTGACCACGTTAGAGAATTTTTCCATTAAAAAAACCAAAAATTATAAAAAATTACCATTGAAGAAATAGCCTTTCCATTGCCAGAAAATTAGAGTTGGTACCATATATCAAGAAGAAGAAAAAAATAATAATAATAAAGGAAAAAAAAGGGGGGGGAATTTAAAAGAAAAAGTTTCAAAGAAGAAGGAAGAGTAAATTATGATTCTATTGTCGGTGGTTTACAGGCCCATGGTTTTGGTAAACCTTTGGTCCATGGTATTTCCCTACCATATAAAAACAAATTACAGTGGTAACTTTTTACAAGTTTGTATATACATGTCTTTTGGAGTAATATTAATTCAACCAAAGTCAAAAGATATTTTAGCAAAGTGATAAGGTTCCCGATTAACTTGTGTAAAGAATATTTATAAAGGAAAAGTGAGAAGAGATGGTATTAAAAGAAAGAGATAACTTTTCATAAGTTACAAAGTTATTTTAAATAAAAAGTGATAAGGTTTAAAAGATAAAGGGAATTATTAAAGTTGTTTAATACTTTTATTAAATTGGAAGGAAACCAAAGTAATATTCAAGTTATTCAAAGGAGGAATATATATTTATAAATGAGACATATATTGAATAATTGAAAAACAAAAACCACGAACAATGAATTAAATATATAAATCTAAATTTTGGACTAAATGCCCTTTTTGTGAAATGAAATTTGAGTATATGACAATTTTTAAAAATCACAATTGTTTTTGTCTAATTTGTGGGAAATCAGTTATAATGGAAGAAGACCAAGATATCTCACAAAGGAAATCACTAATAGTAAATGACAAACTAGAAAATTATAAAGACATCAATAGAAAACTACAGTTCAAAATTGAGATGGAGAAATATTTTAATGGGTTAACAAAGAAAAATAATCTTTACTTCAAAGAGAGAAATCAGGAACTCGTCACACAAATTGTAGAACTAGAAACCAAAAGACAAAAAATGGACAAAGACTTACCAGAACAAGATGAAAAAATATCACGATTAAAAAATCATAATCAAAATTTACTAGTAAAAATCAAGAAGTCAAAAGACAAGAAACAAGAGAATAAAAATTGAGAACAAGAAAATCAAGGTCTCGAAGAGAAATTAACTAAACAAGAGGAAGAAATATCTTTCCTAAGGAACCTTAATCATAAATTGATTAAACAAATTAAAAATATGAAAGATGAAAAGCCAGAGAATCAAGATATTATAAGTGAAGTAGAAAAATTAGATAATGAGGAAGAAATTTTTCACCTAAGGGCTCATAATTGAAGTTTACTCACACAAATTAAAAATTTAAAGAGTGATAAGAAGTCACTATAGAATGAGTTAGTTCAACTTATCAACAAAAAATCATTGGTTAATAAAGAGACAATGAATGAACCTATGGAACTAGAGAATTCTTCAGATGTACAAACATCCCATTTATGGATGAAGGAATTAATACAAACCCAGTCAACCTTACGACTCAAAAGAATGAAAATCCAACTAATATAAAGAGGTATTCAAATGTTGAAGTACAAACAAGCCAGGGGTACAAAGAATGATCCGAAATCGGATCCAGAAGCCTGATAGGGCTTGAAAAATGCTCAAAAATGAAAATGCTCGGAATGCGACGAAACTTGTGCCATTGCGTCTGTCTCGTCTTCCCGATTCCAGTGGTATATTTACTTCATCAAATGGAGTCCGTATGGAGAAGATATCGCATTCTGTCTGAAAAGTCAAACAGGCAAAAAAGGGGATGACTGTACAGTCCGTACAGTCCACGTGGCAGGTCCGTACAGATGACGTGGCACATCCCTACAGATGACGTGGTGGCTCCAGAAGGTGACACGTGGCAGACCGTACGGAGGACACGTGGCATCACCAGGACGCGACACGTGTCAGGCGGATTTGACACTTTTGGCGTACGATCGGACCAGTACGGAAGTGACACGTGTCACCACTGACAGGGTGACACATGGCAGGCTGACGTCATCGGCTGATGTGGTAGCTGACGCGGAAAATGACTGGGTTGTACGGAAGAAACACGTGGCAGCACGACAGACTGACAGATGGCGTACGACGGGCTGATGTGGCACACACGTGGGCCAATCAAATGCTGACACGTGGCAAGATTCAGTTGGTTTTTAAAGCGCCACGTGGCCCAGTCATGGGCTGCCACGTGGCGTTGCATTATTGGTTGTTGGTTATGTGTTGTAAAATTGGTTTTGTCGTCGCCGAGGGTCGAACCCGCGACCTCCCGGGCGGTGAACGGTTTGGCAAGTCGGGCTAACCGGGCCGCCGGCGGGCAGTACTTGTTATGGAATCGACAAACATTGTTTTTGAATTTTTTTAATGGTTCAAACGGGCGGTAAAAGGGCCAGGGCTTAGCCCCAGCCCTCGGCGACACAACATGACCGTTCAACATAACCTTGGCGGGAGTTTAAACGAACGCGCGGGAGTTTGGTCGGGCTGTTACCACCGCATGTAATCGTAGCCAAAGGACACGGGGCCTATTGCTATTTTGGGCACGGGGTTTGTTAATACTTAGCCACGGTTTCCAAGTAAAGCGTCGGGTGACCAGGAGCCAATGTAACGGGGCTAACGTGCAGGTGGCGCGCTTGGCCACATGGCTGTGCGCCCACATGACCAGGAGCGAACCTAACGGGGGATAGCGCCCGAATTAAAATAATTTTGGGTTTTGTTGCTATAGTTTGGGTTTTTATTGTTTATTATGCCTATTATTAGTGGATTTTCTCCATTTTTGGGGGATATTGGGCATTTTTGGAGGCCAGGTTCTTGGAGGAAGTTGGGGATGTGAAACCAACTCCAAGGCTATATAAACCAGGCCTGTTTGAGGCCAATGGACAGTCATTCAGAGCAGAGTTATGCTGAAGGAAAGCCAAGCCAAAGTCAGTTTGATGCAGGGAAGCCTTTGA
>ML786976.1:166670-196716 GCA_009831015.1 Picea engelmannii
AAACCACCCCGTTAGACTATAGCCAGGGCCAAAGAGGGGTAAACAGGGTTACTAGAGGTCACTCTAGTCACAGGTGTTATATTCGGAAAGTGACATTGAGCTAACAAGAGTTAACAATGCTTTACTAGAGGTCACCCCAGTCATAGGTGTTGTATTCGGAAAGTGACATTGAGCTAACAAGAGTTAATAACACTTTACTAGAGGTCACCCCAGTCATAGGTGTTATATTCGGAAAGTGACATTGAGCTAACAAGAGTTAACAACGCTTTTAAGTCATTATGAGCTAAAAATAGAAGTCAACAGTGAATTAGGGTTTCAGCAGTGATTTAGGGTTTCAGCATGATTTAGGGTTTTGGAAAACTCTAAAGGAAGGGTCAGCGACCTAATTCATTATTATGCAGATTATGACTTGTCATTGAGGAGAAGAGGTGCATCTCAGGAGAGATAGTTCAGTGTATTTTAGGAGGAAGACACCAATTGGTTGATTTCGGTGTTCAAAGACACACTCTAGTCACCGGGAAGATCATCCAGGTCTTCCATCATTCTTCAGTGCTCCCATATTCCGGGTATTATCTTTTAGTTGGTTATTTGTACTCCGGCTAAGATTCTTTTGTCTTTTGATCTAGCCGAGTGTTGTTATTCAGTCACAGTTTCTTATTTATATTCCGGCTAAGATCCTTTGTATGTTGATCTAGTCGAGTATTGTCAGTATTCAGCCACATTCGTCCATTTTTGTAATCCACATAGATATCATAATACAAACTTGCAGTCCTTTGTCGCATTTATTATCTGTATGATCATTTATATGTTGTAAACCTTTGATCCTACACACACATCAGCAGCGTTTCCTAGACTAGCCAAGTCAGGAACATTACAAAGGGCCATCTAGTACACAGGGAGGCCTTTCAAGACATCCTTGATTAAAATGTATCTGCCTCTCAGCATTAACATTCTATTACACCAGTGAAGGATTCTATGTTCAAACTTTTCAATCAACCATCTCCAGTCCTTTGCAGTATAGCTGGTTGGTTTGATGTGGAACCCTAGGTAGTTGAACCCTTCCGCTAGATCTTGATTGTCAATGCCAAACAACAATTTAAGTTCAGCCAGGATCTCGTCCTGAGCTCCCGTAGCCAAGAAAGTTGACTTTTGGTAGTTGATCTTTAGACCTACAAGTGAGTTTTAAAGTTACAACTTATCCAAACACTAAATTTGATATATTAGACTACTTTGTTTTTAGAATAAGGAATCTTGTTCTCTTACTGACTCTCTATCTATAGAGTCAAACATGTCTCTATTTAATTGGGTAAGTTATAATCGTCCAATATATTTATATTTTGGATTGTAAATTAATTACTATATTTCTATACTAATGTTAGTGATGTGTATTATTTTAGGTTACAATTTTAAACAACCAAGAAAAACAAGGCATTGAGCATAAAATAATCACACACAAAGATTTACATGTAGCAACAACATTTTAACTGAAGAATTATCTTGTAGAATTTTTTTTAGATGTTATTATTAACTTTTCATGCCAATGGAAATGCATACAAATGTAGAACTCCTCCCTTGTGATTTTGTTGTTCATAAGATTATGATACAATATTTTTCGCTCTCAGTACTAAGTTAAGAAGTCTTCTAGATTAATGACCCTCTTCTCTCCTTTCTCTATAAGATTATGATACAATATATTGCACTTTTTCTATGAGTTAAGAAGCCTTTTAGATTAATAACCTCTTCTCTCCTTGCACTCCAATATTTTTTTGTGGATTTCTCTGATGGCTAACCCCTTTCTTTATTGCAACTCTACCTTAAGTAAGATCTTATTTAAGACAATGTTGAAAATCTACCTTAAGTAGGCCCACCTTCACAAATCAATTAAATATGCTTTGGTAGTTGGATTGATTCTTTTCACCAACCAAACAGGGTGTTCCATCATTCTTGAAATCGATGCAAGATCAACATTTATTTTCCAGATGTTTATGAGTGGCTCTACCTATTGAAAAACTCCATGCCTTTTCGATCAACATGAAATTTTCCAAGTTAGAGTGTCATGGACAATGATCATCAAACAAAAATCAATTTGCATTCCCCAATGCCCCTTTTTTCTCTCTTCCAGAGATTTTGGGCTACCAGGTTTTTCCAAGCCTCCTTTAAGAAACAAAAACCCAACCTTAAAACATCGGTTCAATATTGTCTTTGCATCATTTTTCTAGGATTTCAATGCATTCTTATAAATCACATACTTCCTAGGTTTTTAAATTTCTCCCTTATGCCAGAAAAAACCCAGTTTGAATTTCTTGCTAGATACAAAAAACTTCACCAAGAGGTTCTCAATTTGAAAATCAAACATTTTCTCAATGAAATGAGTTTGTGTTTTTCTCGACAGAACTGTCTTTCATTTTCTCAGTACTAATGTCATATACATCACTAGCTCATCCTATCAAACAAATACTTTGAATCTCTTATCATAAGTACTTTCCCTTTGCTCAACAATCACTACTTAGTCATTTTCCACTTTCATGTCCTTACTCGATGAGTTACATTCTGTGTTTGGTGGCTTTTTTAACTTTGTGCTCACTGACTTGTTTTGCATTTGCTAAAAATATGTGGTTGTACCACTCAAGCACTTCTAGGCATTGATCATGTCTGTGATATTGAACATAAACCTTTGTACTCAACAATCAACACTTTTAATCAATTTACCTTTAACCCAAATCTTAATGCTTAATAATAAAAACCTTAGTTGGTGAACATATTCATTAATTAACACTCTAACTCAATCCTAAAAAAATCATGAAAGTTACCCAAACATTAAGATACCCTTCTCCCAATGTAAGAATATTTATATCATAATACCCTTCTCCCAATGTAAGAATATTTATATGATAATAAATTTTGTTAATTTTTTTTAAGTTCTATTAGTCTATGTCCCGATGGGATTAACTCTTTTACTTTATATTGATGATAATTACTCTTTTTATATTCAAATCGTAATTTTTAGCATAGTGTACACAATTAAGATTGAGCAACATATGGTGGATATGGAAATGATTATTTTTTAATAAAATATTTTACTTGTAATATAGGATACATGGTATATATTTAAATAATTGTCACATTTAGTAATATATATCATTAACCATAAATATTGTCCTTTGTAGATTCCTTTTTGGGTACTTCTATGCAAATATTAGGTATTCTTGCAAATATCATGAAATTTATGCAAATATTAGGTGTTCTTGCATATATCATGAAATTCATTCAATGCCAAGTGTAATGGCTTCGTTGTTACGACAATAAAAGCGACCTAAAAAGGTTTTTTTTTTTTTTTTTTTAATTGTTGTATTATGTAAATAAAATCTTCATCGACATAGCTTTAACATAATTTAACGTAACAATATCAAGCATTAATCATCAATTACGACACAAGGTATACACCTCATCATCATGAACCAACACATGTAACATAACATTTCATGGTGCAAGAGAACTTAATCACTAAATCAATCAAGCAATGACGGAAGCCAAGGCTCAAGATAAATAATTTTCTAAACCATCATACATAACATAAAATCCATAAACGCAAGAAGTTTAATGTCTACATCAATCATACTTAAAATATTTAAGTACATAATAAAGATTGTTAATCCATTATTCATTCGTAAATCTAATAACGCAAGTAAAGATAGAAGTCCATCATTCATTGATGCAATAGTTGACGCAAGATAAAATTACTAAACCATCATTCATTAATACCTCAATTACACTAGAGATATAGAGATCGATCCAGAAGGATGGATATTGAGATAGAATAAGGAAGATAAGGTTAGTGCGGGGAAGTACTCCTTCACAGGGAAGTATCTGTAATGTACGATCAGCTGGGCTAGACACGGTTGGCTAGGCACGCTGGAGCAGGGCTGGGGAAAGCAGTGGGGAAAGCGGGAAGTAAAGATTGTGATCCCATCATTCAAAAATAACATCCAATTGTGCAAAAACCTAAAATCTATAACTCAATTTATGACATAAAAAGATCCATTGCGCAAGAAGTCTGAAGTCTAAAACAATCATTCACACGTCAAGTTTACTTCGATGGCGCAAGAGAATCTATTATTCGCCCAATCATTCATGCGCAAATAGCTTAATCACCTCCAGTTCAAGGTGCAAGTGAATCATTAATTTTATTCCGTGGCGCCAGTAAACTATGACTGAATCATCATCAATCGTTAAATATTCAAGGAGTAAGATGTTGGAACAATCGTTAAATGAAGGGATCCCACGGCATAGGAAGAGGTGGTGGGGAGGAATCGCCATAAGGGTAGGGTTCAGACAAACTCAGGCCCCACCCAAGGAGTGTTGGATGATCTAGGTAAAACTCTATATATAAATCTATGTATATATAGAATTATAGAATTATAAAGATCTCATAAAATTCGTTGGGTGACAGTGAGGAACTCGTTGAGTAAGGGAAGGACGCAGAGAATACAATCGCCGAGATATTCATAGCACAATTCCCCCTATAGAAAGAAGATATCGAATTAGATAAAACTATTTCTGTGTAACAGAAGGGTTGGAGCGTAGTAAACAAATTGATAGCACGTAATGGTATGGTTGGTTTATGCCGAAAAGCCCACAAATTACTAGCCCTAGAATGAACCAGAGAGAGCAACAATGAGCATAGTTGCTAGATCGATCCGAGGAGCCATTAGGGAAGGGATCCGTATGAAAGAAATCGATGGGTCAGTCAATCTACAGTAAACTTGTTGAAGCAATGGAGGGAAATTTGCTGAGGCAATTTCTTAAGAGCAGAGTGAATTGAGATCGCAAATAACAACAGGCTGGGTGGAAAGGTGTCTAGGCGCAACGATTAAGGGGAGAGGTGATTCGCTGGCAAGGAAATAGAAGGCTCAGAGCCTGGACGCCTCGGAAAGACTCAAAGAAAAGGAGATTCACTGCTGAGACACATGCATGCGCGCACCGAGCCTGACCTAGAGCTAACATTGAACCAACTAACCTGAAGTCAACTACCTCTTCTTCTATTGACGAAACTATAAATCGCTAGCTCTTAAACTCAAATGAATTTCTGTGTTCGACAACAATTCCGTAAAGATTTATAAGATTTTGGAACTTAAGAAGTTTTCCTTGTCTCGAAGTTTAACGTAAAATTTGAAACCAGTTTATGATTTTGAAATAGCGAGTGATAATGAATCAATATTTCCAAGTTTAAGAGCTGCAGAAAAAGAAAACGAAGTGGTTATCACCACCATCCAAAAACGCAGAAGGATCTGCCAATCGCAGGGGTTGAGAAGGAGAGGGAAAAACAAAAATGTTGAGGTAAAAAGCGGGGAACGTAAAGGTTTGTCCTCCCCAAATCGCCGAGAAATCCTTGTAAAGGAAGCGCAGGGGAGAAAAACAATGATGCGAAGGTAAAACCAACATAAATAACCAAATCTGATTTCAACTCAAGCTCCATGGAGAATGCATGGAGAATGCATTCGAATACAGTGTTTTGATACATATGCGACGAAAAGGAAAACATACACAAATAACCCAATTTAAACACACAAGCCTTATTCGTTTCATATCTACTACCAATAAATTACCCACTACAGTTCTAGAGATCCATAACAATTTTCATTAACAACTAACATATACACAGAAGTTAAACAATTAGAATGCAAACTTAACATGCGTAATGTAACCGAAGGCGAAGAATCTGAAGTGGTTGTCCCACACTTGTGCTCCATCCAGCTCCTGCTTGCTAACCGCTGAACGCTAGGGGTACTCTTCTTCCCCGGAGCCCACCGAGCCGCAAAACTGCCACGCACACAAAACAGGGAAAAAATAGCTCCCAACTCGCCTCGCAAGGTCGAGCTACCACTCCCTTTCAAGTTGGACATCCCAACTCCCACAAGGGAAAATCAGACAAGAAAAATATTGGCAGCGTAACCTTACGCCTACCAGACGTGATCGATACTCCTCCTCCGCCTTCGTTTTTATAGAGTTTTCTTAGTGATTAGTTTCCCCAAACCCTTTTTAGATTCTTTTTATTAAATTTAATTAGGATAAACCTCCCATGTACACATGTCACCCGATCACTTAGTTGCACCAGAAAATCAATTATTAATTAATTAAATTTACCTATTTCCCTTACCCACCTACAAGTGTTCCTAAAAACGTTCCTCGGTGTCCCTTTATTCCCTTACAATTCTTAAATGACTGACGTCTTTCTTAAAATCTAGTTGAGTTCACATTTAGAACGTTCCAAAGATTAGATTCCCTACTATGTTAGACATTCCCCTTTTCCCTAAGTTTCCCCTTTTCTTCTTAGTTCAGATTTAGCAAGTTTAGATATAAACAACAATTTTCCCTTTTAATAATTTAATCCTTCATTAAAATTTTACTTTAATTATTAATGTTTGAATTTTCTTCACCCCCCTTCTTGTTATATGTTCATTTAGGTTTTTTTTTTCACATATTCTACTTAGACCTCGGTTTTAAATTCACTAGGCTTGGCAACAATTTTTAAGGGAAATTAGTTATTAAACTTTACTCTCATCATTCATTTTAAGGCCAACCGGGTCCTAAAGAGGCATAGTTTTCTAGGTACTAGGTTTATTAACTTACTAGAGTTAAAAATCACGACGTGCCCTTCAAGGTGCACTACGTGCTCCAAGGGTGCCACTCGCTTACATTCTTGTTTTATTTGCATGACATGCCCTTCAAGACGTACTACGTGCTCCAATGGTGTCACTTGCCTTTTGACTGATTTTGGTAGACGTCAAACCCCTGGACTGAATACTCTGTCATGTGACCTTGTGGGAGACTAAGGGCCTCTAAGGAATAAGGACTCTGCCTTATTGCATGCCCCTTAGAATCATCGTGAGCGACTGTCACAATCTGCCCTCACGACATCGTAGATCTCTTGAACTAGGTAATCGTTAACCTACAGTTCGAGCCACAACAAGAGTGCTAGTAGGCTGTGGCAGGACTGCTGCCACACCTCTCCCTCAATATCTCTGGTTGTCATTGTTATCGCATAGTTTGTAGCTAGGTCAAATGGCCAGAGGATAGAGGCCAAACTGGTGTAATAGGAACCTACCCCACCCAATGTCACCACAATGGGGAGGTTCTTTCTATTCGAGGAGGTTAGCCCAGGGGAGACGTCCCCGGTAACCTGGGGTTCTGAAGAGGCCAAAGTATAAAGGTCAAATTAAAAGTTCCTCCTCAGAGGTTACTACCAAGGTCAGATAGTCCGGCTAATCAGCCAATAAAGAAGTGTATGCCTAAATGAGAACACCTGCCCGGAACAAGACAATAGAAAAAGAATATATATTAGCTATAATTTAGTGGGTTAGTACTTCATATAACTATCTGACATCAATATGTAAGCAATTAGAACAATAGATATCAATGAAATCAATGTTTATCAATATAGCAGCGGAGAAATATCAATTCAGCAATAAATACTGAGATGATGTAGCCAACAATGTATTTAATCAATCCTTTAGTCAATAAATGCTCTTAACCATCATCTAATTGCTTATCAACAAAAGTTTTTGCATCAAGATGGAATAACCAAGTGTGACGTCAACCTAGTTAAGGTTAGCTAGTTAGTTAGGGTTTCACATTTAAAAGTTTTAAGAAGTTGTTTGAGCACTTTCACTTCAATGTTGTGGATCTAAGATCAGTGCCTAGGGGTAGATAGAGTCAATTAAGGAGAGGACACAAAGTTGAAGGAATAAAAGGCTAAGGACAAGAGAGAAGGGTTCTAAGGTGCTGCAATGACAAGGCCCTAGAATCAAAACCCTAGGGGAAAGAGGCTCACTCTGGTGTTGCTTAAGCAAGGCCTCGTGCTCTTTCCTCCTTCCTTAGGTCAAATTTGACAAAATGGCTAGCATAAAAGATGAGTCAATACAAGAGAATAAGGTGAGGGAGAGTGTTGCAATGGCAAGGCCCTATCACCAAACCCTAGAAGATGGACAGCCCTAGGTGTAGATAACCTAGGCCTGGGACATCTCCTCCTTCTTAACTTCTAAAAGCACAACTAGCACAAGGGGAAGAACTGAAAAGAGTGTGGCAAAGGCTAGGCTCTTCCTTCCTTCTTCAATGGTTGAATATTTCTCTTTTAGGGGACATGAAACACGGACCTACTTGTGTGCTTGTCACCTAGGGTTTTAAATCAACAAATTTATAATAAATGCAAGAATACAAACCTACAACCATTCAATTAAGAAGTTTTGCAGAAAATACACTTACATATCATGAAGAAATAGCATTGCAAACCCTAGTTGTAAACCTTCCTTCAAGAGAAATGCCAAAATATGCCAAGAAAACCCTTCCTCCAACAAGTGTGCCTCATATAAAAGACCAAATACCCAAACTAGGGCGCAAAAATCAGATCTCACAAGAGAGTGAGTTGTGTGTTATTGTCAAAATGAGGGGAAAACTCCTCAATATATACTATATCATGACTTCTAATTAAAATTAGGTCATTAAAAATAACCGACAAGGCTACAAACCAAAATCATATTGTTTTTACATTAAATTGTTAAATCAAAGCCCTAAATGAGCATAAGCAAGATGTCAAGCCCTACTGAGGGACACGTTGGCCCCTTTTTAGGGAAAATGCAACACAAAATGACAAACGTTGGCCCTCTTTGGGCCTCCAAACCCTGCCACACGTGCCAACTGCCCTATCAAACTGCCACACTCTCAAGATGACGTCAATGGTTCCTAGGTGACATATTGGACCATCAAAGGGAGACGTTCCACCTGAAGTGGGTCAACCCCCCTGGGCTGGGCTCAGCCAAAGTGTCCTGGATGGAACGTCCTTCTTCTTCTCAGGTGCGAAAGCTCAATCAAGTATTGTCCTGTCTCTGCCCCTGATGGGGTCCCATCAACCATCTAATGGGCTCTTCAACCCCATGGAGGTCCGAACTAATCATCTCCCCATGTGTACTGGTCCACTGGTACTTGTCCATCGGGCATGGTCCTGCACATCAAAAACTTCACCCTCCATGGGCTCATTAGTCACAGGGATCATAACAATGTCAATCACATGTCATCATTAATGTTATCAAACATATGCATAAAAACCTTGATATATCATTCAATAGCTCAAAGATATTACAAAGACCTACAATACAAAGCTGAAGAAAAAGACAAAATACCCTATTGGGCTAGTATCCATAAGGAAAGGAAAATATCCAAGGGGTATCATCCAAGCCATGTAAAACGAGGTGATGCGGTCAAAGGATGTCCAGACATACGGGTAGAGTGAGAGACAGGGATGCATGATATTACTTGTGGGTGTCTTTGTAGAAGCCGAGTTGTACCTGTCATGGATGCAATTCTTTCCAAGCCCTTTTATTGCCTTTATTCTTTTCTTTTCTTTATTTTCTTTTTTTCCTTTTTTTATTTCAAGGACTAACTAGAGGACACTGCCTTGGCATGGTGACCAGAGCTGATAGTGTCACCCACAATCACTTTCATAGAGATGATAAGGTTGGCTCGTGATGAGACCCCCTTTCTCTTGGCCATGCAACCAAAGGTCACTGTCTTGGCGTGGTAACCAGATATTGGCAATGTCATACTGTTAGGTACCCATGAACATAATAGGTTGGCTCATGATGAGACCCCCTATCCTCTTGGATAGGTCTTGTTTTTTGTTATTTTTCTTCGGGTCCCTCTTATTTCTTACTGAGAGGCTTTTTATTGCCCTCTCAGGGATCCCTGGGCGAGGCATCTATAGGTTTCATTTTTATGGATTTTATCTTTTACCAACTGCTTTTACCTTCTGGGCCTTTAGCCCCTTCTTCCCACGAGATATGGTGCAACCCCACAAACAGATCATCCTAATGCTCGGACTAGGGGAATGGGACAGATGAGTGGGAGATAAGATGTAAAAGTGATGATATGATGGGAGTGGACGATGGCTCTTCAGAAATCCCCCCTGTGACAAACCAAAACCTATGGGTACAGGCTTGCTAGGACACCCTATCAATCCCCCCAACCATGGTCAAGTGGGTTAATGTAAGATCCAAGCAGTCGTCAGAAATAAAAGGAGTAAGATGCATATATCTAAAGGTTATAATGATCAAAAGTGACACATACCATGATACCTGGACTAATTACCTCATGAAACAAGAGCCTTCTCCGATACAAGACCACGTCGATGGTGATGGATGTTGCTACTACTGACAAGATGATTCTGATGAAAGAGAAGAAAGATGGGCCCTCCAAGACCATGCTCAAGTCAATCCTACTCTCGGTACTCCATGATTAGGACTTGTGGACCTTGAGACATGATCTCCTAGTTATCCCTAAAAATCAAGGATAACATCTGGCTCCAACTCGGGGACATGTGCTCACCATAGAGCACATGAGAGCCTCAGCATCTCTGGCATGACCTCTAGACCTGCTCAACTCGAAAAGGGCATCAGCAACAAAGGTGGGGTGGTATTTCCACCCCGCATATATATATATATATATATATAACTGAAATAAAACAATCAATATGCAAGTGAGGAAGCAAACTAACATGAAATGCAATGGTATAATACACAAAGAATGCCTACTTACCTACTTACCTATGGAGTCATGTCTCTAGGGGGTAGTAACGCTTGATATGTAAAGCGTTTACTGGCAGCTTCAGGATTTCTCCTTCCATGGTCTCTAAGTTGAAAGAATTTGTACCTGCACAACTCATGATTTTATAAGGGCCTCCCCATAGACTGTCGAATTTTTTGTGCATACCAGGCTTTTCCTTTCTCTTATCCCACAGTAGCACAAGATCTCCTTTGGCGAAATTTCTTTCCTTGGCTTTATGATCAAAGGTGTTCTTTATCTTTTCTTGATTTCTTGTCATTTGACCCAAGGCACTTCTCCTCGTCTCATCTGGCTCTATCAGCTGATCGATCCTTCCTTGGATTGCTTCTGCATCTGTAGTGTATTGTTGAGCAAAACGAAGGATAGGGATTTGGAGATTCACAGGAAGCTTTCCTTCAAGTCCATATACCAGCTCAAAATGAGTTTTTCCTGTGGAAGTTTTTGTCATTATTCGATCTGCCCATACTGCGTATTCTATTTTGCTATCCCATGACTTTTTATTCTCTCCGACAACCTTCTTCAAAATATTCATGAGGTTTTTATCGGTTGATTCTGCTAATCCGTTTCCTTGTGGGTAGTAGTTGGAGGAATGGGATAGGGTAATGTAACATCCCAGCCACCAACAGGTCGGGCCATGTCACTACTCAGGCGGTTTACTTAGCTCTGATACTAAATTGTAACGCACCTTTTTTTGTTACCAGGGCTTAATCGCTCTGATACCAATTTGTAACGCTCTTTTACATAGCTCATACAGGCATTATATAATCCACATGCATTTACGCAAAGAATACATTTGAGATCAGAGTAAACATATTATTTAGTGCTATAATATACAATCAATAGCATTAACATTAAATTGATATGCACAACAGAATACATGATAGTTATAATTACACAAAGATGCAGAATTATGAATAAAACATCTTCTAATACTTATCTTTGAAAAACCTTGGCAATTCCACCAACCACGTGCAGGCCTTCCACGAACCTCCCAGCCTTAGACCACACTACTCGTTAGCTCAGCAGTGGGTCACCCCCGAGCTGGGACTAAGCTCCACCCCAAGGCAAGGAATCCTAGGCTAGGCTGAGGTTACAGGGAAAACAACATAGAAAGACTGGAAGGATTCTTCCCAGGATGCCATCTTATGCCCACTAATTCCATACTCTCATTCCCCACATGCCCGTTCCACTCAGAAGTATACACCTTCACAAGCACAGTCCATCGATGCTACACCTCCCTCTCCGGGTCTCAGCAATAGGCCAGATCAGGAAGTCTCGGAGCCCAAAGCTGGTGTTGGACACTCTCTGGAAGAAACCACTTCCCAACAAACTCTCTCACCTAGAAAGAGTTTCTCACAGGCCTGACAACCTGCCTCTTCCAACAACAATCACGTCCCTCACCTAGAGAGAGGTCATACACAGGCTCAATCACAACTTTCACTGGCTAGCAAGCCACCCGCAGTCCAGCTCTACGTGGCCACCACAACCAACCGAGAATACAGACATGGGCTTCCCAAACAGGCTCAGCAATGACGACAAAGTCTCCCAGTGATGGTTTTCGGGATTGTGTGACAATCAATTCCCACAGCGATCGACACAGACTCCATGGCTCAAAACGGAGAGGGTGAACCTGGCTTTTTAGAAACGAACACAAGATTTTTGGCTCTCAAAAATAGAGGGTGTACATGGATTTTCAGAAACAAACACAGGCTTTTCCGACTCTCAGGAACGCACGAGGTATTATTGCAGAGGTTGGGTCGGTTGTACTGTTCAGAGCTCCGTACACGCTCAGGCAGTCGGGTGGAATGGAGGAGAGACCCCTCTCACAGCTCATCTCGGTCATTTTATTTGCATGCACCAGGGTTGACACTTGTCACCCTTGGAACTGCATGAGTTCCATCAGCATGCATCCCCTTTGCACGTTTTCCCTTTGCCAGGAACTTAGGATAAAAATAAAACATAAAATGCACATGTTCTTTAGAATAATAATAAAATATTATTCCCAAGGCTTAAGCCCCTAGGCTCAACACTTAGCCCATTTTTCCACCTTCCAGCCCCTAATTCCTTGCCCTCTCTGTGGAAGCTCAGTCCCCCATCACTCATTCATCGTGGTCGGTTTGCACGTAGCGGTGTTTATATTTTATTAATGTGTTGCATGCATATAGGTACAAAATTATGCCCTTGGCCTCCAACCCTTAGGCTCTCTGGCCTAACAATCACATAAGCCCACCGGCTTATACAAACTTGGTTCACCAGCCTATAACACATATTTACAATTCGTTTCATACATGAGATTTACAAAGAGCTCGGTCTTGGGGACACTACAATCCCCCTCCCTTATTTCTGCATTGTCCTCAATGCAACCTTACACTGTCTCTGCAAGCTTTTCAAAATTTTCAAAAAGATGCGGGTACTCTGCTCGCATAACATCTTCATGTTTCCATGTCGCGTACTTAGGACCGTACCAGGTCCACTGGACCTTTACAAGCTCTATAGCTCGATTCTGGAGCTGTTTTCTTTTCCTGTCCAATATGCGCACATGATGTACTTGCATGACACCTTCTGGTTCCACCTGAATCACATTCAAATCGATAACATGATTAGCATCAGGTATATATTTCTTAAGCAGTGAAACATGAAACACATTATGTACAGTCATAGATGAAAGTAATGCAAGCATGTATGCAACTGGCCCAATCCTTATTAGGATCTCAAACGGCCAACAAAATCTTGCTGCTAACTTGGCGCAACTTCCCAACTTTAGGGAACTCCTGTTAGTTTTCACTTTCAGGAAAACATGGTCACACACTTTGAATTCTTTGTGGGTTCTATTACTATCAGCGTAACTTTACTGCCTATCCTGGGAAACTTTTAGATTCTGTTTAATTCTTATCATTTGGTCTTCCATCTCTTTGAGCAGCTCAGGCCCAACTGCTGCTCTGTCGGCTGGATTATTCTAGCTCACTGGAGTGTTGCACTTTCTTCCATAAAGTGCTTCAAATGGGCTCATCTTCAACGATGTATGATACCCATTATTGTAGGCGAATTCTACCAAATGCAGATAGTCTTCCCACCTTGATGGTTTATCCATCACATACATTCTCAGTATGTCTTCTATTACTCTATTCACCCTCTTTGTCTATCCATCAGACTCAGGATGATATGCTGTAATAAAGTTCATATTAGTTCTGAATCCCTTGAACAGTCATTTCCAGAAATTCAAGGTGAATTCTGGGTCCCTATCAGACACAATCATCTTAGGAATTCCGTGCAAGCGTGCCACTTCTTTTAAGAAAATATCAGCAACATCTGTTGCCCTGTGAGTGGTTTTCATTGGAATAAAATGCGCAGCTTTTGTAAGCTTGTCCACCACCACCATGATTGAATCATGTTGCTTGCTTGTTCTGGGTAATCCCGTAATAAAATCCATTGTCACCACTTCCCATTTCCACTCGAGAATGGGTAAAGGCTGCAACACCCTTGTTGGGTGCCTATGCTTAGCCTTAATTTTCTGGCACTCCATACATCTGGAAAGGTATTCAGTGATTTCTTTCTTCAGAACCGGCCAAAAGTAATGGCTTTTGACTGCTGCCACAGTCTTCTGATATCCAGGATGTCCATCATAAGCCACGTTATGCATTTCTTTTAGAATTTCCAGCTTCAATTCTCGGACATTGGGTACATACACTCTGTTTTTATACAGAAGTAAGCCATCAATTCCCAATGTGTAACTTCCCTGGGTCTATGGTCTCTCATGCTGCTGTAGCTTTGCTACAAGACCTCTGTACTGCAAATCAACATTTGTAGTTTCCAAAATTCTGTCCTTAATCTTAGTCCTGTACATGTTAATGGTTGTAGCATGTAATTTGTGCACTTTTCTGCTGAGTGCATCAGCCACCTTATTTTCTTTCCCTTTGATATGCTTGATATCAAAGTCATATTCACACAGAAACTCCACCCATCTGTTTTGCCTGGCATTTAAAGTCGGCTGATCAAATAATACTTCAGACCGTTGTGGTCTGTTCTCAATTCGAATCTCCTTCCCATGAGGTAATGTCTCCATTTCCTCAATGCATGGACGATTGTTGCCAGCTCTAAATCGTGAGTGTCATAATTCCTTTCATTCTCTTTCAGCTTTCGTGATTCATAACAGATTACAAATCCCTCTTGGCTGAGAACTCCTCCCAGTCCCTCCTTACATGCATCTGTGCACACCACTAAATCCATATTTGGATCTACAATCTTCAGGATTGGAGCACTAGTTAATAGCTACTTCAATCACTGGAAATTGCTCTCACACTCTTCAGTCCACTGAAACTTCTTCTCCTTCCTTTGCAAGGAAGTAATAGGGTGAGCTAACTTTGAGAACCCTGATATAAACCTTCTGTAATAGCCTTCCAGACCCATAAAAGATCTAACTTCTGCCACATTCCTTAGCGCTGACCATTCTCGGATGGCCTCAACCTTTTAAGGATCCACAACGATCCCTTCTTCTGAAATAATATGTCCCAAGTAATGGATCTGCCTTTGATAAAATGAGCATTTGCTCAGCTTGGCATACAGCTGGTGTTCTCTCAACACTTGCAGCACCATCCTCAGGTGTTTCTCATGCTCTTCCTCTAACTTGGAATACACCAAGATGTCATCCAAGAAGACTATGACAAACTTGTCTAAATAGTTCCTAAATACACCATTCATCAAGCACATAAAAACAACAGGTGTGTTTGACAGTCCAAACGGCACCACTGTGAACTCGTAATGACCGTACCTTGTTCTAAAGGTGGTCTTGCTGATGTCCTCCTCATTTATTCTCACATGGTGATATCCATATCTGAGATCTATCTTTGAAAATATTTTCGCACCCTTCAACTGATCGAAAAGATCCTCGATCCTTGGCAGAGGATAATTTTTCTTTACAGTTACCTTATTCAACTGCCGGAAATCAATGCACAACCTCAACATCCTATCTTTCTTCTTCACGAATAGGACCAAGGCACCCCAAGATGACACGCTTGGGCGAATGTGCCCCTTCTTCAAAAGATCTTCAAGCTGCAATTGCAACTCTTTCAGCTCTGGCGTACTCATTTTATAAGGAGCCTTCGAAACTGGAGTTTCTCCAGGCATCACATTTATAAAAAAATCGATGTCCCTCTTTGGAGGTAGTCCAGGTACCTCCTGAAATACGTCTTTGAACTCTGTGAGTACCTCATGGTCTCCGATCTTTGAGATTGCATCTCTGGATGCTTCTTCCACACGAGCTGCAATTAATTGACAGCCCTTCCTGTAGCACTTCTTCAGCTGCATGGCTGAGATTTCTCTAACAGCCACGGCTCTAGGAATTCCTTGGAATGTTAGCTAATTTCCCTCTTCATCCAGGCATGTAAGCCTCTTGTTACGGCAGTCCAGAAGGGCATGGTAATGGTCCAACCAATCCATCCCAATTAAGCAGTCGTAAGAGCCTAAAGGCAGAATATTCAATTCAGCCTTAGTGCTCAATCCTTTCATGTCCACTGAATAGGACTTAACCAATTCAGTGACCTTCCTTTTGGTTCTTGTGGCTAACTGCACTAGCCAAGACTTTTCATGTTTGCTTCTTGTTAAACGAAAACTTTCCACCACCCTAGGATCTACATAACTATGGCTAGCCCCTGAATCAATTAAAATAATAAGTGGTCGGTTGTTAATCATACCTTCCACTTCAATCATGTGCGATTGAAATTATGTTTTCTTGTTGTCTAGAGATGCGTAGATCCTTAGCATCCTGCTGCCCATGTCCTCCATTGTTTAAGCTTGTTGAACAGTATGGACAACTCTTGCTTTGCCATTTTTATGGGGACAAACTCTGTACTTGTGGTTTCCTTTACAGCCCCAACACTGAATGGGCATCTGTCTCTGTCTTTGTTCTCCCTCTTCAGTCATTCTCGGCTCTCTAAATGATGGTTGTCCCTGAAGACTGTTCCTGAAAAAGGAAGGCTTGTTTCCCTTCTGCCTTTGTTCCTTCTTAAACCTCTTCTGGTCATCCCAAGCCTTCTGAAGGATTGTCTTTTCTCTTTTCTGTTCATACAAGCATTTCTCCCTTCTTATTGTTTCTTCCATAGTCTTAGGATCATCATACTTAATCTTATCACCGATGGAAGGTGGCAGTCCACTTAGATACCTCTGAATCTTGATAGTCTCATCTTTGATGAATGGAACATACTTCAACAGTTCCAAGAAACTTCGTTCGTACTCATCAATGGTCATGCTGCCTAGCTTGAGTTCGAAGAACTCCTTCATCTTTCTATCATAGTATCTTTTGGTCAGGTATTTCTTCTCGAAATACCTCTTAAACTCCTTCCAAGTGATATCTTTCTCTCTGATGTGCTGCACTTCCACAAATTGATCCCACCACATGGATTCTTTTCCTTTTAGCTGGTACATCACAATTCTTCCTTCTGCATGAGCAAAGTAGTTCTACAGTTGGAAATATTTCTTCATGCCAAGCAACCATGTCTCAGCATCTTCCTCCTTCTTATGTTCTCCATCAAACATTGGAGGCTTGATCTTGTTCATCTCCCCTTTCAATTCATCCTTTCCAGATTTTCGGTGTTTTTTGGTAGGGGACAGGCTTGAACTACTGTGTGTTTCCCTACCAAAATGCTTCGGGGGGAGACGGTAATGTCTACTACCACTCCTCGATATTCTTCTCCTCTCAGGGGTTCTGACACTTCTTGATCTGTTGGTGTCACTCTCTTTTTCCAATTTATTTTCTATTCTTTCCAGGCTCTTCAACATTTTTAAGTTGAATTCACCCTGTCGATCCCTGACTTTCATGAGCTTTCGGCTATCAACTCAGCGTGCCTGGGCATCTCTTTGCAATCCTTCAATGATTTTCAATATGTGCCCTTCCTTGTATAATTCTCTTCCATGCCCATTGGAGTTCGATCCTTCGACTCCCAGGTTGACATCTCTTCCTTCTCTTTCATCCTCTAAAATGGAGACAATCCACACCTCTTCCATTTCTATACTCGATGTCGATTAAATGGTGTCTTGACACTCGTTGAACTCTGTACACACAATGTGCAATCAATCCGAAGTTTTTCAAGCCTTAAACCTTTAATAAAATCACAATAATCATAAATCAACATGAGCGAAAAAGCATTTTGGCTTCACAAAGTTTTTTGAGCTCTAACGGCTCTGCAATTTCAGGACTTTGGGTTTTTGGTACCCGGGAGTTCACTATGCAGTGACTCCTAACTTCTTGTCGCTACAATCCCCGAAATCCGATATATGGTTTCTTGTACGAGATCCAATGATCCTCGATGAGTTGGATTTAACGGTCCAGATCTTTTCAGAATTTTGTGAATCGGAAGATCACGATGTAGCGAATCCTAATCCTTGTCACCTCAATCCCCGAATTCCAAAAATTCAGTTTCCTTGCTCTCCGGGCCCACAGCACAGCTATCGCCCTTAAAATCTGCCATGGTTCTTCCATCTCCGAAGATTTTGGATCTTCGGGACTTTGGGTTTCGGGGTTTCGGTTCTTGAGACTCCTAGACTTGCTTTCCTTTCCAACCTCCGACTTCTGAAATCCCTATTTACTTTATCCTCCGGGCCCACACAACACAACTGTCTCCACATCTACAGTGGCGAGTGGCACCCTCCGGTGGTTCCACGTCACCTATGATGATGTCATCAGATCCCACCACTCTCGCCTGTATTTTCAATTCTCTAGCACATGGTACACATACATGCACCCACGTCCATTCCAAGCAAAAATCCAACGGTTAGGTCCCCTCTCAGATCTACGGCGTAGATGTTTTTGGCATTTTGGGGTTTCGAGCATCGGGAGTCCGTGTATCCCACATTTCGAACTTTCATTTGCTGAAATCCCGAAGTTACAGTTTGCTCGTCAACTTGATCCGATGGTCAACTCCCTTCCTATGATCTACGGTGTATATCGTTTTGGGATTTCGGGTTCCAGGTTTCGGAGGTGTTCACCTCCCTCACTTCCCATCTCCCGACTTTGCGAAATCTGAAAGGTTTTCGCAACTAACTTGAGCAAGATTCTACCAGATCTAATGGTCGATCCTTCCTCCCATATCTACAACGTAGATCTTCTTGGGTTTTCAGGGGTTTGCGTATTGCGATTCCCACGCTCTTGTGAAAATCAAAAGGGTTTTTAAACCCTACGCACTTTCCAGATCCGACAGTCACGAGGGTTCGCCTTCCCTCCCAAACAGATCCTAAGCCTCCAACACTTTTGGTGTGGATTCCTCTCTCCCTGTGGCCATAGACCACACCGACTGCGGTTTCACAACACTGCTATAACTCCTGAGCTTGTAAGCACATCAAGTAACTCCTTGACACACCTGGAGCATTCAAGGGTCCGAAATCGGTCCTCCAAACCCAATTTCTCCTCACACCCTCAGTCCATAGACCACTCAACTCGCCCATATAGGTTTAGTGTCGAAACCTTGGCTCTGATACCATACTATAACATCCCAGCCACCAATAGGCCAGGCCATGTCACTACTCAGATGGTTTACTTAGCTTTGATACCAAATTGTAACGCACCTTTTTCTATTACCAGGGCTTAATCGCTCTGATACCAATTTGTAACACTCTTTTACATAGCTCATACAAGCATTATATAATCCACATGCATTTAAACAAAGAATACATTTGAGCTCAAAGTAAACATATTATTTACTGCTATAATATACAATCAATAGCATTAACATTAAATTGATATGCACAGCAGAATACATGATAGTTATAATTACACAAAGATGCAGAATTATGAATAAAACATCTTCTGATACTTATCTTTGAAAAACCTTGGCAATTCCACCAACCATGTGCAGGCCTTCCATGAACCTCCCATCCTTAGACCACACTACTCGTCAGCTCGGCAGTGGGTCACCCCCGAGCTGGGACTAAGCTCCACCCCAAGGCAAGGAATCCTAGGCTATGCTGAGGTTACAGGGAAAACAACACAAAAAGACTGGAAGGATTCTTCCCAGGATGCCATCTTACGCCCACTACTTCTAGACTCTCATTCCCCACATGTTTGTTCTGCCCGAGAGTATACACCTTCACAAGCACAGTCCATCGATGCTACACCTCCCTCTCTGGGTCTCGACAATAGTTCGGATCAGGAAGTCTCAGGGCCCGAAGCTGGTGTTGGACACTCTTTGGAAGAAACCACTTCCCAACAAACTCTCTCACCTGGAAAGAGTTGCTCACAGGCCTGACAACCTGCCTCTTCCAACAACAGTCACCTCCCTCACCTGGAGAGAGGTCATACACAGGCTCAATCACAACTTTCACTGGCCAGCAAGCCACACGCAGTCCAGCTCTGTGTGGCCACCACAACCAACCGGGAATACAGACACGGGCTTCCCAAACAGGCTCAGCAATGACGGCAAGGTCTCCTGGTGATGGTTTTTGAGATTGTGTGACAAGCAATTCCCGTAGGGATCGACACAGACTCCATGGCTCAGAACGGAGAGGGTGAACCCGGCTTTTCAGAAACGAACACAAGCTTTTCGGCTCTCAGAAATAGAGGGTGTACACGGATTTTCAGAAACAAACACAGGCTTTTCCAGCTCTTAGGAATGCACGAGGTATTCTTGCAGAGGTTGGGTCGGTCGTACTGTTCAGAACTCTGTACACGCTCAGGCAGTCGGGTGGAATGGAGGAGAGACCCCTCTCATGGCTCATCTCGGCCATTTTATTTGCATGCACCAGGGTTGACACTTGTCACTCTTGGAACTACATGCATTCCATCAGCATGCATCCCCTTTGCACGTTTTTCCTTTGCCAAGAACTTAGGATAAAAATAAAACATAAAATGCACATGTTCTTTGGAATAATAATAAAATATTGTTCCCAGGGCTTAAGCCCCTAGGCTCAACACTTAGCCCCTTTTCCCACCTTCCAACTCCTAATTCCTTGCCCTCTCTGTGGAAGCTCAGTCCCCCATCACTCATTCGTCATGGTCGGTCTGCACGCGGTGGTGTTTATATTTTATTAATGTGTTGCATACATACAGGTAAAAAATCAGGCCATTGGCCTCCAACCCTTAGTCTCTCTAGCCTAACAATCACATAAGCCCACCGGCTTATACAAACTTGGCTCACCAGCCTATAACACATATTTACAATTCATTTCATACATCATATTTACAAAGGGATCGGTCTTGAGGACACTACAGGTAATGCCATATTTGAAACAAAATTCTACCAAAGCATAAGAGCTGAAAGCTTTGGCATCATCTGTAGTGATCTTGGAAGGGGCACCGAACCTGGTAATGATCCGGTCTTCCAATAAATTCATAACTACTTCCTCGGTGGCCTTTTTTGTAGGAATAGATTCGACCCATCTGGTGAAATAGTCTATAGCTGTTAGGATCCACCGATAGCCATTACTCGAATTTTCTTTGAATTCTCCAACAAAATCCAAACCCCATTGCTGAAAGGGTGCCTCTACTACCACCAGTTTTAAGGGTTGTGCTAGGAGTCTCGGTTTGTCAGAGAAGTACTGGCAAGGTTGGCAAGATCGGACGTGCTAGTAAGTGTCTGAAAAAATCATTGGCCAATAATAGCCGGCCCTCAAAATATTATGGGCAGTAGTACAAGGAGAAAAATGTCCACCACAATGCCCAGAGTGCAATTCTTCCAGTATCTTCTTTGCCTCTTCCTTGTTCACACAACGAAGTATAACACCATCTGGATTTTTCCACCCAAGTCCATCTTCAGTCAAGCAGTATTTCATAGCTCTCAATCTCAAAGCCTTTCTTTTGTAGTCCACTAAGTGATCAGGGCAAGACAAGTTCTTTAGATAATAAACGATATCGGAATACCACTCATCATGTTCTAGTTCACTGATCATTACATTTACTTGCTCACTCTCACCCATATGTATGGCTTCTTGGTTGCTCTCAGTTAGCATTTGGGCCAAACCTTGTCCTTTTATTATCTTGGTGGGTTTTATTTCTAAGTCATACTCCTGGATTTTGGAAACCCACTTCCCTCGAGTACCCATGCAGTCTTGTTGTGATAAGACGTCCTTCACAGCTAGGTATGGGACATAAGCCTTGATTTTATTGTAATCGATGTAGTTCCTTAAGTGTTTGAGGGACTTAACTAAGGCATAGGCTTATTTCTTTGTGATGGAGTAGTTTAACTCTGAGTCTCTTAGGACTTTTCTCATAAAGGCCACAGGGTGTTCATAGTTATCAACATCTTTTTGCATCAGGATACCTACAATAGTATCATGTGATGCAAACGAGAATATTATGTAATCCCACGAGAAATCAGGACTAATCAAGACGGGGGCTTGGGAGATAGAATTTTTTATGTCTTCAAAGGATTTTTTGGTCTCATTTCCCCACCTGAAAGCAACATCCTTTTTTAGCAAATCTCTCAAAGGTTTTATCCTCTCGGCAAAATTTGGTACAAATCTACGAATGAAGTTGATTTTTCCGAGAAAAGATTGCAAAGCTTTCTTGTTAGCCAAAGGGCAGACATCCTTTATCGATTGGACTCTTTCAGGATCAGTGGAGACTCCTCCTTGTGAGGCTATGTGTCCTAACAGTTTTCCTTCGTCAATCCCAAAGACAGATTTCTTGGGATTCAGTGAGATGCCATACTTTCTGCATCGCTCAAAAACAATCCTAAGGTGAGAGAGATGGTCTTTCCTATCCTTGGACACAACTGTAAGGTCATCTTGGTAAATTTCTATGACTTTTTGTATGAGGTCTTTGAAGGCAAAGTCCATTGCTCTCTGAAAAGTGGCACCAACGTTCATAAGACCAAACGACATCCTTAAGTACATAAAAGTTCCCCAAGGTGTAGTGAATGCAGTTTTGAGTTGGTCTTCCCTTTTGAGTAAGACTTGATTGTACCCTGAGAACCCATTGAGCATAGACATCATCCCTACCCCTGTCACCTACTGAAGAAAATGTTCCATGTTTGGGAGGGGATAATTATCCTTTAATGACAATTGGTTGAGGTTGTGGAAATCAACACACAGGCATATATCACCATTTTTCTTCCGAACAACCACCAAGTTTGACATCCAAGAAGAATACCTGATAGGGGCTATGATACCGGCATCGACCATTTTTTGGAGCTCCTTTTGTATTTGGCTTGCCAATTTTGGGTTGATATGCCTTAGCTTTTGTCGGAAAGGTTTGGCCCCTTCTACCAAATGTATGGCGTGTTGGATGACATCCCCCCTATAGGCTTTCAAATCATAATATTTCCAAGCAAAGGTATCTCTGAATTCTCTGATGAGCACTAGTATTTCATTTATTTCTTTCTCGGTGGTGCCCTTTCCTATTTTGACCATCCTTGGGTCCATCTCTGTATCGATATTGAATTACAGGGCTTTTTCAGCTTGCTTGTTGGTTCTCTTTCCCTTAAAAACATCATGCCTGTCAAAAAGGTTTTCTAGGGGAATACAACCCTTTGGCAAGGTATTGTTTTGTAGGTTGATGACTTCCAGATCCATAGAATCGGCCAGGAAAGCAACTTGCGAATCGGTAAACTCTTTGTTGTTCTCCATGAATCTGATAATTTGATCATCATCCTCGAACACCTGCCAATGTTCCAAATTGTCGGGAACAAAAGGCCTAAAAAGAACCTCCATCTTGCATAGGTCATGAAAAGGTCCTTCACATGGTTGTAAATTAGAAGCAGAGACAGCCAAAGCATCAACCACGTGGTTTTCTTCTCAAGGAACGGCTTCGATTGACACTTTTCTGAAGGATTTTGAAAGGGTTTGAGCCACATCTCGATACTTTTTCAACTTTTCATTTTTAGTGGAAAATCTCATCAAAACTTGCGACACAATGAGGTCTGAGTCCCCTTTTACTTCCAGGATTGTAACACTTTTGTCAATTGCTAAATTGAGACCTAGAATCAAGGCTTCATACTCGGCAACATTGTTCGTGCAACGGAATTCCAGCCTATATAAATGGTAAAAGACTTCACTCGAAGGGGCTATTAAGACTACTCCAACACCTGATCCAGAGCTTGAGTGTGATTCATCAAATTCTAAGGTCCTGATTCCTTCAGTCTCTTCAACGGTATCCATATCTAACTTCCCTTCCTGGATGAACCAATTATTAAGGCCACTATCGATGCATAAAAGTTGGTCACTTGGCTCATTAGAGGTTTCAACCAAGGAGCCAACAAGGGGCTCATTGTAGATGGTGAAGAAACCCCCTTCGGGATGAGGGATGGTTGCTTTGGAATGTCGCTTATGAATACTTCCACTTAAATGCTCTACAAGATCTTTGTGAAGAATGATCCTGAAATTATTCACAGCATCTATGATGACCACGTTTATCAAGAAAGGAGCACTGGGGCAGGAGTCAAAGGCCAAAATCTCCTTCGGTATTTGTTTGTGATAGGCTCAGACCTAATTGACACATGACCTCTTCGGTCATCATGTTGGTTGTGGCACTTGGGTGTAGGAGACAGTTGCGGAGGAGGGAATCTTTGACTCTGAGAGAGACATAAAAAGGTGTGAACTCACAAACTTTGGAAACAGGGTGTCCCACTTGGTGGATAAAAAGAGAGAAATCTTCAGAAGGATTCTGCTCAACGTTTTTAGGTAAGATAACTTCAACTTCATCCTCAGGATGGGTCATTTTCAAAGGGGGTTCCTGGGAAGGAATAACACTTTCACGGGAAAGGCTCCATTTTCTCTTAGTGGGAGCAAGTTCGACTTGGAGGATCCTTGGAGGTTCAGGTTCCACAACAGGCTCATTACCAGGATCCCATAGTTCGCAATTTTGTGAAAGATCCCTCTGATGAATGTGATCTTCAAAATCAAGGTTCCTTTCAATCTGAAAGGCCAAGTCTTGTGCTTCCTCTAAAGTTGTTGGTGATCGGTCCTTGATGTTGAATTACACGGTTCCTTCCAAGGAGGACAAGAAATGGTCGATGATGGCTTGCTTTGAGGCCACCTTTGATCGGACCCTTTTGAGGAGAAGGTTGAACCTATCACTAAAATCTCTGACATTCTCACAGGGTCCTTTGCAAATGCTAAGGGATTGGGAAAAAGAGTCTTGTGAATGCTCACTATCACACCACCTTATTTTAAAGGCCCTTTGTAGTTCTTCAGGGTTTTTTATGCTTCCTTCAGGGCACCTATCAATCCAAACTTTAGCATCTTCTACAAGAGAACTCGCAAAGAGCGTCATGAAGACATCAGGGTGATCTTGACCAGCGAAATGAAAATCAAAACTATCGCAGAACTGGGTCCAATGTGAGTTTCCAGGGATACCCTTTCTTGAGAAGAATGGTAGCCAAGAATTTGCATCCTTGGGTAAGTCATGCAGCCCTCCTTGGATGTTACTTAGGTCGAAACAGCTGAAACTCTCTGATTAGGACCACTTATGAGGATTAAAATTAATCGGGGGGGAAGAGCTTGTCAGGGTGACAGTGGCCACAGTAGAGGGATTTGAGTATTGTCTCCCACTACGGGTCGTCATTGGTGGAGTCGCCAGATAGTTTACTTGAAACTACCAAAGAAAAAGGGAATAACACCCTAGTGGAGTCGTCGGGTAAGATTGTAAGAAAAGGTCTTTGAGGCAAGGCTTACCGAAAATATTTGTCGTTTGAGGAGAAATGACTCAGTGTTCCCTGGCAATGGCGCCAAAATGTTATCACACAGTTTGTAGCTAGGTCAAATGGCTAGAGGATAGAGGCCAAACTGGCATAATAGGAACCTACCCCACCCAATGTCACCACAATGGGGAGGTTCTTTCTATTTAGGGAGGTTAGCCCAGGGGAGACATCCCCAGTAACCTGGGGTTCTGAAGAGGCCAAAGTATAAAGATCAAAGTAAAAGTTCCTCCTCACAGGTTACCACCGAGGTCAGATAGTCTGAATAATCAGCCAATAAAGAAGTGTATGCCCAAATGAGAACACCTGCCCGGAACAAGACAATAGAAAAAGAATATATGCAGGCTATAATTCAGTGGGTTAGTACTTCATATAACTATCTGACATCAATATGTAAGCAATTAGAACAATAGATATCAATGAAATCAATGTTTATCAATATAGTAGTGGAGAAATATCAATTCATCAATAAATATTGAGATGATGTAGCCAACAATGTATTTAATCAATCCTTTAGTCAATAAATGCTCTTAACCATCATCTAATTGCTTATCAACAAAAGTTGTTGCGTCAAGATGGAATAACCAAGTGTGACGTCAACCTAGTTAGGGTTAGCTAGTTAGTTAGGGTTTCAAATTTAAAAGTTTTAAGAAGTTGTTTGAGCACTTTCACTTCAACGTTGTGGATCTAAGATCAGTGGCTATGGGTAGATGGAGTCAATTAAGGAGAGGAAGTAAAGTTGAAGGGATAAAAGGCTAAGGACAAGAGGGAAGGGTTCTAAGGTGCTGCAATGGCAGGGCCCTAGAATCAAAACCCTAGGGGAAAGAGGCTCACTTCGGTGTTGTTTAAGCAAGGCCTCGTGCTTTTTCCTCCTTCCTTAGGTCAAAGTTGGCAAAACGGCTAGCATAAAAGATGAGTCAAGACAAGACAATAAGGTGAGGGAGAGTGTTGCAATGGCAAGGCCCTATCACCAAACCCTAGAAGATGGACGGCCCTAGGTGTAGATAACCTAGGCCTGGGACGTCTCCTCCTTCTTAACTTCTAAAAGCACAGTTAGCATAAGGGGAAGAAGTGAAAAGAGTGTAGAAAAGGCTAGGCTCTTCCTTCCTTCTTCAATGGCTGGATATTTCTCTTTTAGGGGATATGAAACAAGGACCTACTTGTGTGCTTGTCACCTAGGGTTTTAAATCAGCAAATTTATAATAAATGCAAGAATACAAACCTACAACCATTCAATTAAGACGTTTTGCAGAAAATACAGTTATATATCATGAAGAAATAGCATTGCAAACCCTAGTTGTAAACCTTCCTTCAAGAGAAATGCCAAAATATGCCAAGAAAATCCTTCCTCAAACAAGTGTGCCTCATATAAAAGACCAAATACCCAAACTAGGGAGCAAAAATCAGATCTCACAAGAGAGTGAGTTGTGTGTTATTGTCAAAATGAGGGAAAAACTCCTCAATATCAATTATGTGTCCCATCAACCATTTGATGGGCTCTTCAGCCCCATGGAGGTCTGAACTAATCATCTCCCCATGTGTATCGGTCCACTGGTACCTGTCTGTCGGGCATGGTCCTGCACATCAAACACTTCTCCCTCCATGGGCTCATTAGTCATAGGGATCATAGCAATGTCAATCACGTGTCATCATTAATGTTATCAAACATATGCATAAAAACCCTGATATATCATTCAATAGCTCAAAGATATTACAAAGACCTACAATACAAAGTTGAAGAAAAAGACAAAATACCCTATTGGGCTAGTATCCATAAGGAAAGGAAAGTCTCCAAGGGGTATCATCCAAGCCATGTAAAACGAGGCGATGTGGTCAAAGGATGTCCAGACATACGGGTAGAGTGAGAGACAGGGATGCATGATATTACCTGTGGGTGCCTTTGTAGAAGGCGAGTTGTACCTGTCATGGATGCAATTCTTTCCAAGCCCTTTTATTGCCTTTATTCTTTTCTTTTCTTTTTTTTTTTTTCCCCTTTTTTTATTTCAAGGACTAACTAGAGGACACTGCCTTGGCGTGGTGACCAGAGCTGACAGTGTTACCCACAAGCACTTTCACAGAGATGATAAGGCTGACTCATGATGAGACCCCCTTTCCCTTGGCCATGCAACCAAATGTCATTGCCCTAGCGTGGTAACCAGATAGTGACAATGTCATACTGTTAGGTACCCATGAACATAATAGGATAGCTCATGATGAAAACCCCTATCCTCTTGGCTAGGTCTTGTTTTTTGTTATTTTTCTTTGGGTCCCTCTTATTTCTTATTGAGAGGATTTTTATTGCCTTTTCGGGGATCCCTGGGCGAGGCATCTCTAGGTTTCATTTTTATGGCTTTTATCTTTTACTAGCTGCTTTTACCTTCTGGGCCTTTAGCCCCTGCTTCCCACAAGATAAGGTGCAACCCCACAAATAGATCATCATAATGCCCGGACTAGGGGAATGGGACAGATGAGTGGGAGATAAGATGTAAAAGTGATGATATGATGGGAGTGGACGATGGCTCTTCAGAAATCCCCCCGATGACAAACCAAAACCTATGGGTACAGGCTTGCTAGGACACCCTGTCAATCCCCCCAACCATGGTCAAGTGGGTTAATGTAAGATCCAAGTAGTCGTCAGAAATAAAAGAAGTAAGATGCATATATATAAAGGTTATAATGATCAAAAGTGACACATACCATGATACCTAGACTAATTACCTCATGAAACAAGAGCCTTCTCCGATACAAGACCAGGCCGATGGTGATGGATGTTGCTACTGCTGACAAGACGAGTTTGATGAAAGAGAAGAAAGATGGGCCCTCCAGGGCCATGCTCAAGTCAATCCTGCTCTCGGTACTCCATGTCTAGGACCTGTGGGCCTTGAGACATGATCTCTTAGTTATCCCTAAAAATCGGGGATAATAGTCATGCGTGACCCCTTTACTCCTAATGTGAGTCTGGTTAGCAAGCTATCGTCAGCCTGCATCCATCAACAAAACGTGTTACCAATAACAATCAACATCATAATATCTAGTCATATGCCACATATGTAATATCAAAACATTCAAACCATAACTATCTGTTCCCTTACTCGATTTGGAGTCCAAGGAGATCCTTCGATGTCATCGGCATCCTCAAACGTCCAGAATCTTTCACACTCAAGAAAACCAATCAATAGCACATGTCGATATAAATATTATAAAATAACATATCATCAAATCCACAAACATCATCATGCTCTATAATCGAATCAGTGAATCATATAGTAAACCGAATCACTCACACACAAGTGTCCACAAGAATAAGTCACATCAGTTGTGCTCAAGAGCGAGATGTTACACGAAGAAGGTAAAATGCCTTCAACTTATAAGTGTATCATTTTCCGATAAGTCAACCTTTAAAAGTTCTAAATAATCCATTGCACTACACATTACCTTGGTGTGTATATCCATCATCTTGCAATAAATCAACTCTTAAACTTCTCAATGATATAGTGAAGTATATATTTTTTGTATATCCATCCTCTTGCGATAGATCAACTCTTAAACTTATTAATGATATTTTGCATCCAAGAATCGTGAGAGTTTTATTAGCCACCAAATATGATTTTCATCGAACAATTTGAAATTTTATTTTTTAATTTTATAGTTAATAAATGTTATGAAATGTTTTGGGAGTTTTATTAGCCACCAAATATGATTTTCATCTAACCATTTGAAATTTTATTTTTTAATTTTATAATTAATAAATGTTATGAAATTTTTTGGGAGTTTTATTAGCAACCAAATATGATTTTCATCTAACAATTTGAAATTTTATTTTTTAATTTTATATTTAATAAATGCTATGAAATGTTTTTTTATGAAATGTTTTTAGTTTATTTGTTGAAATTAATAATATAAAGGAAGATAATTTTTTTTAATGTTATCTACTTATTTGAAGAAAACAATATGTTATAAATAAGTTAAATTACTCATTTCATTAAGTAAAAAAATACATTTAATAAATCAGTAGTAAATTTCTTTTAATCTCAACCATATATGTTATACAAAACTAAAATATAATAATAATAAATTAAATGTAAACCAATAATAATCATTTAAATATTTAAATTATAAAATAGTAATATTATAAAAATGAAATCATAAAATATATAATAATATATTCTATATATAAAAAAATATTATAAAACCAAAATCATATCAATTATTATAAAAATATAGGACTTTGAGATAATTTTGTTTGGCATCATTTATGTGTGTATGAAAAAAGAAAATCAACCTAAATCCATCTTAACTTTAATATTTTAAGTATCAATAGATTTTAATCTCAATTGTTTTGTAGGTTTCTATAAATAATAAATTATTTAATATCCAATATTTTGTGTGTTTCTCTCTCAACCATTGAACATGCAATTTGATTATATAGGAAACTATCAAAATGCGCTCTCTCTCTCTCTACCCCACTCACTCTCTCTATATTCTCTCCACATTCCTCCCTCTCCCTCTCCTTCCCTCCCTACTCCCCCACTCCTTCTCTCCCTCCCTCCCTCACTCGATCCCTCAGTCACTCCCCACCTTTTTCTATCCCTCCCAACCTTTATCTCTCTGTCACACACTCTCACTCCCCCTCTCTCACTATACTCCTCTCTACATCCCTCGCTCTATCTTTCCCTCTCTCTTCAACCTCTCTCTCTCTCTAACTTGCTCACTCGCTTTCTATCCCCCCCTCCCTATTTATCTCCCCCCTATGCCCCTCTCTACCTCTCTCTGTATTTCCCTCTGTCTCTCCCCAAATATTCCCCCCCTCC
>ML786976.1:199019-218501 GCA_009831015.1 Picea engelmannii
GAGAGAGAGAGAGAGAGAGAGAGAGAGAGAGAGAGAAGGGGAGGGAGGGGAAGAGGGGAAGGGAAAGAGAGGAGGGGCAGAAGGGGGGAGATGAGAGAGAGAGAGAGAGAGAGAGAGAGGGAGAGATTTTGTGTTAACGGGAACGCGCGTGTGCTCCTATTCCTAATAATGCGTGTGCGCTTTAGGAACACACGCACGTTCCTAAAGCGCGTGTTTTATTTTAATATCAATTGTTTAGGAATGCATGTGTGTTCCTGAACACATGTTTCTTAGGAATGTGCACGCGTTCTTGAGAATGTGCTTACATGGCTCACTGAGTGGAGGTTCGAGGTTTGTCGAACCTGACACATTAGAAACACGTGTGCATTTGTTCTTGTGGGTGCACGTTCCTTCTCACCCCGTTACCACTTTATCGTCCACCAACTTCGTACACTCACTTTTTAACTAGTTACTAATTCATGTATGAGAATATCCTTTTTTTAAGACAATGAGTTCCTTTTATAACGATTTGATTATGTAATTTATATAAACTTGCATATATATTATTCCCTCTCAATTCAAACCTATAACTTTTAAGGAAGAAATACATATTCTTTAACCATTAAACTAATTATTATACTAAATTATAAATAATTTCATTATAAAATTAAATACCCTCCTATAAAGAATTTTAGAGCATAAATACCCTGTATAAGTAAACTGAAAAAATCATTTAAAACTTCACCCAACTCTATTCATCAATAAAGCAAAACACATTTTATAGTTTGAGTGGGAGATAGATAGTTTATGAACTCTATATCAAGGTTGTTATTGCCAACGTTGCATTGAATATGAAGATTAACTATATTAAAAAATAAAATGTATTTTATAAAAGGAGTGGGTATGGAGTGATCCATAAAGTCTAGGTGATATACCCAGTCTTCTTGTATGTGTGGACGAGTATTGAGATGATTATAATGTTGGGCTTACTATATTTGGAGGGCCACATCATGCAGTCTGCCACGTCTCTTAGTGAAGACTCTAGACAGAAAATATTTAGGCTGACGCTTTCAGAACCCTTCCTTTCGGACAAAATTGATTTTGTCCTTCCTTTAGAGTTGGCGCTATCGTAAGGCCATCAACATAACCCAAACGCACATGAATGTCAGAAAGGTCAGCGGAATATTATTGCTGGTTAATCATTACTGCTATTCTGGAAGCATATCCTCCTCACCGAGAGCGACATATCCAAATAGTCCGATGACACGAAAAGGTTCCAATAAGAATCTAGAGCATTCCAATTGCATGGCTCGATAATGGCAAAACTATGAATCTTGTTAAGTTGGAATCATGTAAAAGAAATTGAATTAAATCAAAGAAAATTTTCCAGGCTAGAATTTTTTTTTTTTTTTAAATTGTTAATTATATTAAAATATAATCTGTTTTCTTGACAAAGTATATAAATTTTGCTCAACAGATCTAGTCTATAGATTATATTCTAAAAACATATTCTATTACTGCTCTAACCGAATCAGAAAATCGATGGAGATGAAAATCAGCACGCAAACCCTAGCCGCAGAGTCTTTAGGCTAGAAGCCATTACAACATACTTATTATGAGATTACCATGTTATTTATGGGAATTGAACCCAGGGGGGAGGATAACAACATTCCTCACAACCATCCAAGCTAAACCCAATTGACAAGAATTTAGTAATATACATGCTATCAAACTAACCACCAATTTTTATTTCAAGGTTTTGGACAAAAAGAAGTTTAATAAGAAAATTATTTTTCGAAAAATGGATTATGATTGTTAGAAATAATATAAAGTGTACTAAGTTTGGGATTAGTTTGAAATTGATTAAAATAAGTTAAATCTCACAACACTTATTTAAGTGTGATATATCTTAGTATAATAATATAATACAAAATATTATTTTCTATGTGTTTTTATGTGTGTCTCTGCAATCTCCAATTATGTAAGATTAACTTAATAAACCAACTACTTTTCACTATAATAAAAACTCATAATGTAAAAGTTAACTAAAATAAAATAAAATACACTGAAAGAAAAGATTATGTATAAGAAGTAAGATGATGAAGTAAGAAAATAAAATAAGATGATGAACCAATGATGAAGAAGTGTGGAATTAGTCATGTTCATTTGGTGTGTGATGACAGTGCTAGAATAAATTAACGTTATATAATCTCACTTATGATTGATGCTCCATTATTAGCTCCAATGGACTTCGTTGCATCTTGATTAAATTAAATGTTGTTGCAAATTAATTTGGAAGATAGAACCAAGGATACATATCTGTAAAAATGATTGTGAGATTTATTTTTAGGTAACTAAAATTTTGTTTAATTATGCTTCGTCGTGATGACCAAATTGTAAATCTTAACTTCCATAAAATATTATAAAATATATATATATATAAATACTTATTACAAAACACATTTATAAATTCTAACTAAGTTAGAAAATAACTTTGGTTTAATATCATTTATGGTGTTGAAAACGATCTCCATAATTAAAGATATATATTTTTTTCTCAAACCAAAACCTTTTTTTTTTAAATTATCCATATAAACTAGAACTAAAAGAATGTTGATTTCACATCTAATTATCATTAAGTTATTTTATTTTATTTGTATTAATAATGCAGTCAATTAAAATCTTGAATTTGTATTAATAAAAAAGGAGTTGTCTAATTATTTTACTAAATGGTTTTCGGAAAAATCTTTAGAGTATTATGATTATATAAAAATAATCACTAAAATCTGATGATTTAACAATTTCTAACTGAATTTTGAGCAAATGTCTTCAAAAAATATATCATCAAAAAAGAATAATTTCATAAAACATGAGTAAATGTCTCTGAAAAATATATCGGATTTCACTGATAAAGTCTACAAAGGTATACATACCCTACTCCCCTTTGGATTTGAACTGTGACCTCTTAAGAGGAAACAAATGTTTTTAACCATTAAACCCACTCAATAGTATGACAATAAAAAAACGTTATCTAACTAAATAATTTTTTCACCCAAATCACTATTTTTTATTATTTAACATCCAAATCACTATTTTTTATTATTTAACATCCATGGTTAATAACATAAATATTAAACAAACCACTTAAAAAAAATGTTGCGAACCTTTACCTATGGGTATATCATAAAGCACACCGCTCTTCATACCTGACTCCCGCCAACTTTATTTTATTCAAACTCCGATTCCTGCACACGTCATATGTATTAACTCATTAAAAAAGATTCCAAATATTTTACATATCCGTATCTACGATATGCCAGATGCCACGTCACTTTGTACAGAGTCTGCACAGATAATTTATCCTGTTGGCCTTTTCTTCTTCACAAATTTGTCTGTTTTGTTCCGCCACATTTGGCGTTATCGTAACGCCGTCATCGTAGACGAAACGGACATGAAAGTCAGACGGGTCACCAGAAACTTTCGTCGGATTGCATTTATTATTCCCGCTATTTTGGGGGAATTCCCTCACCACCGAGAGCGACGTTTCCAAATATGGGGCCCGCCGTGGGTGGGTAGAGAAGAACTCGTGTGGGCCATGTGAAAGAAAGTTGAAAGGAAGGTTTTGGGTATCGTTTTGATTAATTCGACGGTTTTGTATTAGTTGTTTCATGATTTTCTTAACCGTTTCGAATGGATACTCTATAAATTTAGAATACGATCTTATTATTATTTACATAAAAATATAAATGTCTACAATGTGTAATTATAAATATATATTTATTAAAAAAAATATTAAATAATATATTGAGGATAATTGGGTTAATTTTTTTTTAGAAGTGCAGATTTTATTTCAATAAATAATGATGATATGTATTTGTTAGTGATAGCCAAAAACTATTTATAAACCAAAAAATTGGGATAAAATTCATTTGAATGTTTCATTTATTTATTTATTTTAATTTTAAATGTTTTGTATAATAAGTTTAAGATAAGGTTAGGTTAATATTCAATAATTAATTTACAAAGACAACAAATATGTCACAAAGTGGGATTTTGGCTTAGTTGGCTAGTGCACGGTTTTTAAGTCTTTGCTTTAACTTTCAAATTCACAAGTTTTCACCCTCTCAAGTTACATCTAGTTGACTAGATCTCTCTTTAATCAACTTTCCTCTCACCTACCAACTTTCCTGTCTCATTTATTATAAAATTTATATCATAAATTAATTTAAATATTTGACATTATACTAAGATATATTCGTGGATGGTATCCCTAGTCTATAAAGGATTTTTTGTAGAGAAACTAAAGGGATATTACCCTTTATTTGTAAATGACATTCTTAATAAATTTATACATATAAATTAGGGAAATATTCAACAACATTAACAACAATCAATTAAATTAATCTCTTAAATTAAATTTCTTGAAAACTAACTTCATATTATTAACATTAATTGTGTCGCGGCCCAATATGAGGGAGATGTGTAATTTCTTTGGTGCTCAACATGGAGTTGACAAGCCTTATCTAAAAAAATATTTCAATGTGAGACATAAATAAAATATTTCAATTTCCACCTTCAGTAAATATTTTTATATCAACTTTGTGTGTGTGTGTGTGTGTGTGATGACTTAGAAGGTTAGGAAGGTTTGTATTATGACATATATTTTGAATTTGGGATCTAATTTGGGTATAAGTAGGGCACTCCACGAGAAAGTGCTTTTCATATTCAAACTTCATGGTGTCACAAAGGTGACATATTCTTTCATGCCATGGTGTTTTGTGGATTGTCCAATGCTCAGTCTCATTATGTAGATCATAATCAAAATTACTTCTAATTTTAACAATATTGATTATCTTTTTAATGCTAGTCAAGACACATAGATACTTTTCATCTTCAAGATTAGGATTAACCACCTCCTTATAATATCTTAATTTTCTTTTATCCTCTAATTCTTTATTGCACCACAAATTCTCCTTAAATTTAGCTTGAAAAATATTTTTAATATCAGTGGTATTCTACAGAATAACTTCTTCTTTTATTCCCCAATATTTAGCCAAGACTTGACATCATTATGCCATCCCTGCTTGAGTTGTTGGTGATTTGGGTAGAGTCTGAAGAAATTTTTGGGATCATCTTATTATCCTTATTGTTTATCTTATTCTTGTACATTAAATACCTAATCATAGTTGTTCTCTCAATGGGAGAAATGATCACTTTTGTGAAGATGATAGTATAGGGTCTATTTCCTATAATTTTAATATTATAAGTTATAAAATTATTTTGGATATGTTCTATCTTTCTCCAGGATTCTCAAGAGACACTACATCCCCAAACTTCACATCCATACAAGACAAAAGAGTGATTGCTAAAATGGGGCTAATCATAATCGTCCTATAATTAGATGGATTGATTTTATCCCTATTGGAATACTGAGGGGGGGCGGGGGGCGAGGGTGGGGGGTGTGAATCGGTATGAGCACTTTTACCACTTTTAACCACAATATATAAACTTCAACTTAATCAACAATATATCATTATAGCATCAATATATAATAAATATATCATCAGTCTATCATGAGCATATAAACATAAACAACATCACATCAAGTACACAATACACCATAATTTACGTGGAAACCCAAACGGGAGAAAACCACAGAGTGCTTTCTTATATATCAAAGACTACATTCATTGGAACCACCAACTTCCCAATTATCCAACTACAACTGGAAGGAGGCTACGGCCCCCTATTTACAGGCTCCAACCTGAAGGAAGCTACAACTCCCTGAATTCTTTGGCTCCAACCAGAAGGAGGATACAACCCCCTGATTCTCATGCTCCAACCTGGAGGAAGCTCCAACTCCCTCATTCTTTGGCTCCAATCGGAAGGAGGCTACAACCCCCTGATTCTCAGGCTCCAACCTGAAGGAAGCTCCAACTCTATGAGTTCTCCAACACCAACCGGAAGGAGGCTATGACCCCCTTTCCTTGCCCCGTCCTGCTTCCCTGAAATATAAGTGTAGACCAAATTGTCACTACCACAATCACTGCCATTGCCACTATCATGGTCACATCAACCTGTAACCTGTCAACCTGTCATTGTATCCAACTAATCATTGTCATTACATTTGGGAAAATTTGCTGAAAGAGTTTCCTTGGATTGAGGATGCTATTGACCCACTCTTTTTCTTCTCGATCTAAGCCTATAAGTGAGGCTAGATTGATACATTTTTAGTAGATGAATTTAGATAGAGGACTACAAGATAAAGAGTAGACGTGAGTAAATGGAACCTTTTATCCTGAAAATTTGTTTTGTTCCTTACTAGCCACATTTCCCAACAAACAAATTTGGGCACTGCTTTCCAAAGCCTAACCAAAACAATTTTTTTAGCAAAGATACCAAAGTATCTCTACCTCCAATCCAATAACATTTCAGACTTTTTATATAAAGTCCAAAACAAATTTAGTAAAATAGATCAACTTTAAATTTAACATTCCATAAAATAATATATTGAATTTTAACTAGATGTGTACTATGAACAAATAATATGTCGGTGTCTCACTTGGTCATGACCTGAAATTTATTATTATTATTATTATTATTATTATTATATATATGATTAAACTTTTTTTTTTTTTATAAAATGGAGTATGGTCTTTATTTTTTTATAGATTTAAAGATGATCATTAACTTAAGTTTCATTCACATGGATATCTCTATGACTTATTGACTGCAATAAAATTTGATCCTTAAGATCAAGTAAGACACTATAAACAATAAATTTGGATCAATCCATACATTCAACAATTCAACATTTGTACCATAATCTATAATCCAAACTTGTAACACCTTACCTGTACTAAAAGATCCCATTTCCAAGTCTATGAATACTTATACAACATAATTATGGAATAATCCTTACACTCACCAAGGTGGATAAGTTATAAACCCTTCACTTTGCACACATCTCTTGATCTTCAACATTTATACCATGAACTATAATCAAAACATGTAACGGCTTAATGATCCTATTCTAAATCTTGAGAACATTTATCCAATAAAGTTTGAATAAGTTACAAACATTCCCAAGGATAAACTATAGTTTTCTCACACCACCTATTGAAAACCATCATGTAGAGGAGAAAAATAACTAAGATTAGTGAGGAAAACATTTATTCAATAAATTTGGATAAGTTGCAAACATTCCAAAGGATAAACTATAGTTTTCTCATGACACCTATTGAAAACCATCATGTAGAAGAGAAAAATAACTATGGTAGTGAGAAAAAACTTGTACTTACGTATTGGAATTTAAACAAAGAAGACCACGAAATGAGTTATGTTCTTACCTAGAAGGATTATATATATATATATATATATATATATAATGTTTTTTAGGTAATAACAGTTGAAGTTAACTAAGAAACATGATGTATATATAACGAAAGAGCTCCTTCGTTATATATACATCATGTTTCTTAGTTAACTTCAACTGTTATTACCTAAAGAAACATAATATATATATATATATATATATATATATATATATATATATATATATATATATATATATATAAGTGGGTGAAAATATAAATTTTTATTATTTTGTATTTTTTTGGAATTTTTTTTTATATATATTTTTCAACTTTCAACATTCAAAACTTATATTTATGTTTGGAATTTTATATTACATTAAAAAGATAATGGGTACATAATTTTGATAGATTTGTATCCATTATTTTTTTAAATTTTGTAAAAATATTTAATAGATAAATTTAGTAATGACATTATGTTCTTAAACATAATAAGAATCGATAATGAGTCATGTTAGTAGATGTTGATTTTTCATATTAATTTTTTTTTAAGAAAAAAATATGTTATGACAATCTATATGAACTATGCCAGTGCACTACTACTTTTGGTAGTTAATAAATGTTGGTTTGTTTATGTAATTTATTAAATAACAAAAATAGTAGTGAATTAATAGATGTTGGTTTGTTCATCTTTAATGAATATTTTGTGTTTGTGTATGTATTCCACCAAAAATTTAAATATCCAACAAAAACGTCCACTTCTTTTTTATTTTACATTTTGACATTATTTCACATTCTTTTGGAGCTTGAGATTATTTCACATTTTTTTGAGATTTAAAAATATGCTTGTAATTTCTTTTGAAGATGAATTTTTTTTTACTATTATATGTTTTACCTTGAAATTATATTTTCAAATTATTTCAAGATTGAAGCTCTTTTTAGCTATAATATTTTGGAGCCTGACATTATACTTTCCAATTATTTTGAGATTACACTTGTAGTACACCCTTTGGATGGGTTAGATCAAATTATATTTATAATTCTCAAGTAACTATTATCTTTCTTTTTCTTTTATTTTGATTTTTGTTTTTCTAGAAAAGTTTTGCTACATTAATTATAAGGTTGGTTTGCTTTGCTAAGTAAAATATTAGTATTAAGGGTTAAGATAGAATAAGCACAAGGAATAAAATGGCACATAGATAAACATGATCATCCTTAAAATGACTATTTCCATTATGAACACCATTAGATATAAGGAAGAAAAAAAGTTTGAAAATTGAAAATGTAAATGATGATAATGTAAGATTTACAACTTTGAAAATTATATGTATATTAATCTTCAATATATGTTATATATGTTGTATAAATCCAATACTAAGTATTTAAATATATTTAGTTTGAATAGTTGTGAGAAAACCTTTTTTTTTTTAATCCAAATTCAATTTTTACAATTGACATATTAAATCCTTAATAAATATATTAATATAACAACCCTAAATCTTAAAATTCAATATAGAAAGTACATACCACTAATAACAACATGGAAAAACCTTAAAAAAAACATTTTTTTTTTGTTTTATTGAAGACAACTACTTGCATATGTTACAAACCATGACAATGAGCTTAAGAAAAATTCATACACCGTAAAGAGGAAGTCATACAAAATCGTCACTCATGGAAACCCTTGAAAGGTTTTATGAACTAGGGTTATTATTAGAGCATATAACCCTCTTCATAACTTAAGCACCCAACTTTATATTACTCCAAATCTAGGAGGAGCCTTTATTTACCTTAATTCTTTAAACCTCATGTCAACTTTGGCGTTGTAAAGTATTTACTATATTTTATGTCTTGTTTGTGGGACAAGGGACCTCTTTCCGCTCAACGATTTGATTGGTAAAGTCTACGGAGGTATACATACCCTACCTCCTCTGGATTTGAACTTGTGACCTTTTAAGAGGAAACACATGTTCTTAACCATTAAGCCCATTTGAAAAACTACATAATGCTTCCTTCCTTGTCTGTCTGTGAAGTCTCCTAGATTTTAATTTCTGCTGCCGTTATCTTGACTTTTCTTTCTGACCAAATTGATTTTACTCTTCCTTTAGATTTAGTGTAATAAGTATTAAATAAGAGTAATAAGTATTAATGAAGAATGAGATTGAAATAAGTATTTATATTTTGATGCGAGGTAAAGTATGATGTATAATTTGTATTTTTTAATTTTAAAATATAAATAATTTTATTTATTTAATTTTTGATTAGCTATAAACTTTGATTTCTTATGGCAGGTTTGGCTATGGAGTTCTTTGGAACAACATATTTTTAAACCGTTGTCTTAAAATGCATTGAATACCAATTAATTCACACAATGTTGCTTTGCGTGTCCTTCCTCGACCTTCCCTCCCTGCCATTAATACACTGCTACCAAATCTCTTTCAAGCATGGCCTCATTCTTTATATTAATTATTTAATATTGAGCATATATAACAAGTACATTAATTATGTGATTAATTTAAAACATTGAAATACTTGAATGCTTCAATAATACTTGAAATATATTAACCAATGGAAGATGAGAAAAATAAATATTTTTATTATATCAAAAAATATATATTTGTTTTGTTAAGTTAAACATTACATTTCATATACGAATATAAAATAAAAGAAAAATTAATGTCAAATTAATAGCAAACTCATTACTATACTCTGCTTTGACAGGGACTAATAAGAGAATATATTATATTATACATTTGGTGATGCCTTGGGCTGCATGCAAGAGGTCCTCATGTTCCCCATATTTGATTCCTTCCGTGCTATCTGTCTCTGCCACATGAAATTACTTGTTTACTTCCATCCTCACATACATCCAGGAATTTCTAGGACGTTCTCACTAGCATGAATCAAGCTAGGCAGTAACAAGGATGGCTTTAATCCAACACCGAATCATGGTCTGATTCGTTGCTACAGATAAATCTTGCAGTAATTGCTTCGGTCAATAGGCTCTTAAGTTCAAGTGAACGGAATCAGGATCGGGTGTGGTTGTGGAATTCTACCTCGCATTGTGGCTATTTTTGGTGGATTCAAGTCCTCTAGAGGAGAATATTTGGGAGTTGTTGTTCCAAATACTAATCTATTGCAGAATCTTCCTTGAGAACTGAAGTGGTCGTAATACATTGCTAAGGAACTTAAAATACCACAAACTCGTTAGCAATAACTTTCCTTGCCTACAACATATTTAATTAGCTCCGGGAATCAACAAAGCATTAAAAACGTCTTTGGTTTTCCTGCAGCGAGTTTGTCTGCAAGTACTACTGCTAATATGATATTCCTAGAACTGACAATCCCGTCATCAGAGACTTGTTTCCAAGGGAGATAAAATGCAACATTAATTGTAGATATAGGGTAAAGTCATTTCATTCTTTATAAGACTTGAAATATATTAACCAATGGAAGATGAGAAAAATAAATATTTTTATTATATCAAAAAATATATATTTGTTTTGTTAAGTTAAACATTACACTTCATACACAAATTTAAAATAAAAGAAAAATTAATGTCAAATCAATAGCAAACTCATTGCTATAGTCCTGCTTTGACAGGGACTAATAATGTAAAAATTAAATATGATGATGATGACTAACGTCCACTAAGACCGAATTGGTCTATCGAACCTTAAGAGGGTAAGTGATTACTTGCGATTCTTTAGAATTTTGTTTCTGTGCTCAAAAAGCATTACGAGAAGCTTTTCAAGATCACCATACTTTTGTTGAGTTAAAAGGTTAGGAAGGTTGGTAGTGTGGAAAATATTTTGAAGATGAGATCTAATATGGGTATAGGCTAGACAATCTAAGAGAAAGTGTTTTTCATCTTCAACTTTCTTAGTGTCACAAAGGTGACACACTCTTTCATCCCATGGCGTTTTAGGAATTGACCAATGCCCAATTTCACTATGGAGCTCGTGAGAATTTGTTCTTATCTTAGCAATGTTTTTTTTTTTTTACACTTGGCAAAACAAATATATAAGTTTGATCTTCTAGATTAGGGTTGATTACATCATTATAATACCTTGATTTTCTTTTTCCTCTCACTCTTTGTCACACCACATTTTCTCCTTAAATTTTGATTTGATGTTTTTTTTAATAGTATCTTTATTCTGCAAAATGGTGTCTTCCATGATTCCCCAATAGTTTAGCCAAGACCGGGCATCTTTATGCCATCCTCGCTTGAGTCGATGGTGGTTATGACTCGATTTTGAAGCAATTTGAGGAAGCCTCTTTGTCTTCCATGTTGTTTAACTTGTTCTTATACATTAGGTATCTAGTCATAGCTATGCTCTCAATGAGGGAGAGGCTTGTTTCTAAGAGGAGGATGGGATAGGGCGTGTTTCCTTTAATTTTGAGATTATAGGTTATAAAATTCTTTTGTATTTTCTCTATCTTTCTCCAGGATTCACGAGAGATACTACAACCCCAGACTTCACATCCATAAAGAATAACAGGTGTAACAAGAGTCTCAAAGAGGAGTTTATTCTTATCCCAACTCCAAATATCAGTTGATTTACAATTGTTTTCAAGCCCATAATAAACTTTCCATCCCCCGATAATCCTTTTCTCAATGTTATAATTCCAATTGAGCTTGAGGTGAATATCAATTCCAAGATATTTGTATGAAGTCACTTCCTCCAAGTTGTTGTTGTCATATAAGAATGTATCATAAGGGATCTTATTGGATTTACTAATCATGACCTTAGTCTTATCAGTATTAACACTGATACTCATACTGGTGCAAAAATCCTTGAGGATTCTTAGTTGGTTTTCAAGATCATGGGGACTCCTTGCCATAAGAACAATATCATCAGCATAAAGAAGAAGATTGATGACTATACCAGTGAGAGTAGGGCCAACACATCCTGTTTTTTCCAAGCAATCTTCTAACTTGTCAATGTATATGCCAAAAAGGGTAGGAACCTTGTTTGACTCCGATATTGCAATTAATCTCTTTTGACCAGCCCTCAATGTTTTTAAACTTAGCAATAATGTTTTCATACATCCTTCTTGGAACAAACCTAACCTCGAGAGACACTTTTATCTCTTCCAACCCATTCCAAAGGTTTTTCCTAGGAACCATGTCAAAAGCTTTTCTAAAGTCAACAAATAACAAAAATTATTGGTTTTAGTATTGCAGAACTCCTCTGCAATGATCTTAAGGGTAACAAGATGGTCCACAGTTGAATGATATATCTTAAACATGGCCTGGCCTTTAGATCTTTTATCGTGACTTTCTAGCCAAACATTAATCTTCTTTTCCAAATTAATTCCATAAAGCTTGGCTAAAATCGGGCTAATCATAATGGTCCTATAATTAGAGGGAATGTTTCTCTCCCCATTTTTAAAGATAGGAACAATGAGGCTTTGTGTCCAGGGTTTAGGGAACCCCTACTTGACTGCTAAATTGAAGAGCTTGTGTATGTGAGGGATAAGGATTGGCCCTCCGATTTTAAAATTTTTAGCTTGGTAGCCTTCAATGTCCTTAGCTTTCCCATTTGCAAGCTGCTTAACCCTGAACTCTATGCCATCTAAAGAAAAAACTTCTTCATTTGTAGGGACAATAAGAATGGTGTCCATGGCATTAGGGAACTCGTAAATATTTTTAAGGTAGGAATTCTAGTCCCTTAAGGGAATCCCATTATTTTCTTTAGTATTGTGTTTTACAATTTGACTTCAAAACTTTTTAGGATCCAACTTATATAGTTGTGAAAGTTGCTCTTTCCTTTTATTGATATGGTACCTTTTTTCCCCTTTTAATTAGGGCTTTGTACGTATTCGTCTTATCGAGTTTTAAAGACTCATTAGAAGCATCCCTAATGGCTTTCCTATCAATTTTACATTCTTTTTCATACCAAGGGTTGGTCGTTTTATTATTCTTTTTATAGGACACCTCAAAAGAGAACTTGCTAATAGAAGTGGAAAGGGTAGTTGCAAAATTATGATAGAAGTCTTCAATGTTGTCCTTATAAGTTAGGAGATTTAATTTACTATTTAAATCCTTTAAGAAAATGTCAACTTTACTTTTGTCAAAGCAAAAATTCCTTTGATTATCAAAATTCTCTTCAATGGCGCTCCTATGCATGGAAAATTTTAGAGTTAGGGTTAAATGTTTATGATTAGAGTCAGGCTCATGGTCATTTAAAAGGTCAAAAGTTGTTATTTGGTTGGAAATGGGGATATAAGATATCACATAATTTACAACACTACTACCTAGCCCATGAATACAAGTCATTTGGTTGGATTTTGGCCACTTCATTACTCCATTGCAAATTATTAGGTCTTGAGAGTTGTAGAGCTTGACCAACTCAGTACCAAACAAATTCTCAATTAGGTCTTTAGAACTTCTTTTGTAGCTATTAGATAAGACAAGGTCCTCATCTAGAAATAAAGGATTATGTCTGGAGTCATTACTTAAAAGAGTAGCTTGTTTAGTTGAAGTCCTAGCATTAAAGTCTCCTAGCAGGAGGATATTACCTTCATTTTTCAAACTATAAATATCTTTTTCTAGATTATTATAGGGACAATTGTTATCTAGATTGTTTTTCTTATAAAAAGTAGAATTAATAGGTGCAAAATAACAAATTGCTATATACATATTCTTAGCATTGGTGTTTGAAATTTCTATCCAAATGAACTGATTGAGAGGGTCAATCTTATGAATTTGAATGTGAGGAGAAATGTTCTTTCTAATATAACAAGCTATGCCTCCTATCCCTCTACGGTGGGATTTTTTGTTCCATGTTGACCACAAGACAAATCCTTCTATGTTAGGGACCTTAGACTCCTCATGCTCCCAAGTTTCAACTAGACAGATAATATCAATATCACTCGGGATCCAACTTATCATAGGACCTTTGCGCCATAGAAAACCACAACAATTCCCAAAAAAGATCCTGAGTGTCCCAAATTCCTATTTATTATTATCCTTCCGGTCTCTATCCCTAACAATAGCTTTTTGATTTCTAATTATTGTTCATTTTCCTTCTTTTCTAGCTTCTTTTACCTTTTGAACTTCCTTCCTTAATCTAGCTTGGTCTTCGAGAATGAGGTCTTCATTTATAAATATTGTTGACCCTTTTAAGCCCATAGATTTACTAAGTATGTTATATTTATCGTCATTACAACTTACTTTGACACATATCAACCTATCTTTGTGATCAATTATTTTTCCTAACCTCTTTGCTTCTATGAGGTAAGTTGTATCAATTTGTGATGATGTAAGAAGTAATGTAAAACTTATGGGATGGTAATACTTAAATATTTGTAATATAAGTTTATAATTAATTTTAAGAGTAAACTATTATAAATAATTAATTTAGAAATCGAAAAAATACAAAATTTAATAACTATAATTATAACTAATATATATTGTAATCAATTTTATAATCATCTTTAATAAAAATGTTAAAATAAATAAATTAATTTTCATTATAAGAAATAAAGTTTAATTTTATATTATTAAATTTTCTACTTTAAACTTTTAAAATAAATTATGCTTTTTTAAGCATGAAAACCCTTCTATTCGGTCAAACCCTTCTATTCAATCAAGAAAAAAAGTACAAAGTGATACAGCGAAATGTTGATAGCCTTGCCCGTAAGGAACATAACGATGAGCAAAAGACCCCCATAAATAATACAGGGGGAACATTAAAGACTAACCTATGCTAGAAGAGATCCACGAGGAATACATGGGCATAACAAGATGAAACATTACAAAGACAAGGAGAAAGTGTCGGGTCATTGTGTTGACCGGAGAGGATCCTTTCTACTTTTTTTCTTACGTACATCATTCCGACCAGAGGAACATGTAGGCTCAGCTTCCTTCGCCACCAAAGCTTCTTTATCACTGTTTGAAATATCTAATTCATGAGAACGTTTTCTGAGCCCCTGAGAGAGGGGTTGTGGCCATGATCATGTCATTTGATTTATTTTTTTCAGGGGGAGTTTGCAAAGGCTGAACTGCAGGTTTCGAAGTCAAAATTTATTAAGCTTCAGGATATTGTACTGATGTCGAAGGCTGGTGTTTTGAGTTTGTGATTGGTTGTTGCTCATTTTTTGAAGACTGCGATGGTGATGTAGATGGCAGAGGAGCTATAGTTTCTTTGTGATGTTGATTGCTATCAGATGAAGAGTTCGAGCGAATTTTGCAATTTTTGGGGTCTTTCCATCCATTAGCCCTTTTTCGTGCCTCAAGGGACGAGAATGGGGTCGGGGATAAAGGACATGATGCTTGAAAGTGCCCTGTTTGTTGACAGGAGCAACACTTGAAGGCAATGTTCTCATAATCGACCAGTTGCATGTAAGGTTCATCCTCAGTCCAATCAATAAGAATCATGTCCAATAGCCCTTGACTGAGGTTGATTTCAACAAAAATGCGAGTGAAGGTGATGAAGCCTTTCGATATCTGATCCGTGTCAAGCTTAATAAACCTACCCAACGCATTGCTCAGGGTAGGTAAAAAAGCTGGAGTATAAAAATGCAAAGGTAAATTAGGGAGTCTTACCCAAACCGGTGTAGTCATAGCAATCATGGTCAACGAGATCTGTAATAACAATAAATCAGGATGATTGATGTGTCCATACCTTTGATGCCAAAGAATCTCTATTGGCATACAGTGCATGATGTGCTTTGCTGGTAACATCAAGTTTGTATAGACCTCCTTCTCTGACTCCCGTTGCAACAGTTTGGAAGTGGTCCAGCAGATCCTTCACTATGCAATAATTCTTGAAGAATTCAACCTTCAAGTTCTAATCTGTAATGGTGGAAAAAGAGATCATTTTTTTCTTTATTCCTGGCACATACACCACATTGCAAATGTGACGAACAATACCATTCGGCAATGTCACAGGAATGTCTCCATATCCCTTGATCTGATGAGCGCGATCATCTCCAAGATATATGCTGGCACCATTCTGTGTTTCTTTAAAATTAGCATACCAATTTTTATTACAAGTCATATGTACTGATGCTCCAGAATCCATAAACCAAGCATCATAATCATCCGTTTCAGCAGATAAAGCAGCCTTAGACACAAACAACCTAATATCCCGTGAGTCAAAATTCAGGGGTTCATCAATATCATCACTAGCAATAAATAATCTGAGATCTTGATTTGAATATTTTTCTGCATAATGACCTGAATGTGTTCTAGGTTTATTCCTAGCCTCATCACTTTTCTTCTTATGACAGTCTTTAACCATATGTCCAGGTCGACCATAATAAAAACAACTCTTAGACTCATTCCTGTCAGATTGCATACCTTGATTTGGAGATTGTCTTCTCTGCGATGAACTGCCTCTCTACCATGAACTGCCTCTCTGCCATGAACTGCCTCCTCTGCCTCTTACTCCTAATCTCCCTCTCATAGATCTATTATTTGACCACAGTGCCAAATCTTTACTCGGAGGCTTCAGATTCTCGTGCCTCTCTTCCTCTTACAACAAAATACCTGTTAGTTCTTCAAATGTAGGAGGTTTCTCCCTTGTTGCGAGACCTGTTATGAACATATGATAATCTTCTAACATGCCATTTAAGGTAATAGTGACCAGATCAGTGTTGGAAACAGTTTCCCCTATATTTACGAGCTTGTCTTTCACCTCTTTAATACGACCCAAAAATGAACTAATAGATTCATTTCCATCCATCTTAATGCCTATCAATTTAGTTTTCAGGAACAAAATGTGATTTGTGTTGCTAGTTTCATACAATTCTTTAAGCATTGTCCATGTTGCAGCAGAAGTTGTAGCTTCTCTAATATGTGGAATTATGCTATCTTTAACAGACATGTGCAACAATACCTTTGCCTTGTTTTCTCTTTTCTCCCAGTCTTGGATCTATGTTGCTGTCACACCTGCAGCCGCATCAGGCTTCAGTTCAATTCCCTTCGTAATGTTCCAGACACCATAGCCGTCCATGAGCGTCTGCATCTTGAATTTCCAGTTAATGAAATTTGATCCATCTAACTTGTTGGCTTCGTTGAGGTAGGTCTTTGCTAGAGGATTCGCCATCGCTGCAATTTAGTCTCTGCAAGTAAATCACCAAGAATATGCAACTTTCTGTCGAGTTTTCTCCTATGCTGAGCAGTCTGTCGCTCTGTCTTTGGATCCACTGATCCAAATCTACCTCTGTTCTCAGCTTAAATAATGCATGCTGTAGTGTACCTTTTTGCTTACCAAGGCTTTTAATGCACTATGTAACAATCTGTACACACTTTTCACATAACACCTACAGTCCAGTGTATACTCCACATGCATTTAAACAAGTAAACACATTCTACACAGAGTATTCATATGAATTATTGCCATAATTAATAATCAATAACACTTCATACTAATTCATATGCACAGTGGAAAACATGATAATATATACAACACAGTCATGCCAAAATATGATAATAATATAATTAAACACTTATCTTGTGACAGTGGAGAAATCCACCAACCAAATGCAGGCCTTCCACGTACCTCCTAGCCGTAGACCGCACTGCTCCTCAACTGAACAGTGGGTCACCCCCGAGCTGGGACTGAGCTCCACCCCAGGGCAAGGAATCCAGACTCAGGCTGAGGTTACAGGGAATTCAGTCACACACAATCACTAGGAAGAATGCTCTCCCAGGAATCTCCCACGCTCACTGCCCACAGACCCTCATTCCCCACATGCCTGTTCCACCCCAGGAGAGTGCACCTTCTTTGTCACCTAGACAGTCCTTCGACTGCCAGTCTCCCTTACCTTGGGTTACAGGAAAAGACCGGACCGGAAGTCTCCGGTTCTGTGGCAGCTACAGGGTTCCTTCCAAGAGCTCTCTCCTTCCTCTGCGCACTCTCTCACCTGGAGGGAGTCGCTCACAGGCCTACAAGCCTCACGCATTCCAGAACTGCATGCCACAACAAACACAGGGAAAATGGACACAAGCTTCCCAAGAACCAGTTCAGCAGTCACAGGCTGTTCTCACGGTCAAAATTTCAGAATAGGGCTCCATGCACAAGCTCGCTCAGCTTTTCCTGGGCAAACAGAGACTCTTCCCCGAAATTGACATGGACATTTCGTTCAGGGAACACACACACTGGTTTTCTCTCATAGACAGACTCCACGGCTCTGGACAAGGGTAAACACGCATTCTTCAGCACCCAACACAGGCTTCCTCTCTGTAACAGACATACATGGGGTCCCTTGCTGACTGGCTCATACGGCCCCTACCCAGGGAAATCGGGTCGAATGGAATGCCTGAGATCCCCCCCACGACTGTTCCTTTCTGTTTTATTTGCATGCGTCAGGGTGGACATTTGTCACCCTGGGAACTACATGCGTTCCATCCGCATGCCTCCCTTTACACGCCTTTCCTTTTTGCTAGGAACTTAGGATAAAATAATATGCACATGTTTTTTTTTTTGGAAATAATATTAAAATATTATTCCAGGCCTAAGCCCCTAGGCTCAACACTCAGCCCCTTTCCCACCTTCCAGCCCCTAGTTCCTTGCCCACTCTGTGGACGCTCAGTCCCCCTTCACTCATTCATCGTGGTCGGTCTGCACCTGGCGGTGTTTATATTTTTATTGATTATTCTGCATACATACAAGTACAATAGCAGGCTCTTGGCCCTCAAACACTTAGGCTTCCTGGCCTAACAAACACATAAGCCTTCCAGCTTATACAAAACTTGGCTCACCAGCCTATAGAACACATTACAATTCATTGCATATATCATGATCTGTAACGGGGCTCGGCCTTGGGGACACTACAATCCCCCTCCCTTATTTTTTCACTGTCCTCAGTGCAACTTTACATCGCATCTGCAAGTTCTTCAAAATTTTCAAAAAGGTGTGGGTACTCTGCCCGCATAACATCTGCATGCTCCAATGTCGCGTCCTTAGGACCGTACCAGGTCCACTGGACCTTTACAAGCTCTATAGCTTGATTCTGGAGCTGTTTGCTTTTCCTGTCTAATATGCGTACAGGATGTACTTGCAGGATACCTTCTGGTTCCACCTGAATCAAAGTCCAATCGATAACATGATTAGCATCAAGTACATATTTCTTAAGCAGTGAAACATGAAACACATTATGTACAGTCATAGATGCAGGTAATGCAAGCATGTATGCAATTGGCCCAATCCTTTCCAGGATCTCAAATGGCCCACAA
>ML786976.1:222088-236908 GCA_009831015.1 Picea engelmannii
ACACTCCATGGGTGGAGGCCTTGGCATCTGTTCACTCCCTTCAACTTTCCTGGGCTCTTTAAAAGATGACTGTCCCCAAGGACTATTTCTGAAAAAGGAAGGCTTGCTTCCCTTCTGCCTCTGTTCTTTCTTAAACCTCTTCTAGTCATTCCAAGCCTTCCGAAAGGTAGGCTTTTCTCTCTACTGTTCATATAGACATTTCGCCCTTCTTATGGTTTCTTCCATGGTATTAGGATCATCGTATTGAATCTTGTCACCAATGGAAGGTGGCAGTCCACTCAGATACCTCTGAATTTTAACAGCTTCGTCCTTGATGAATGGAACATACTTCAGTAGTTCCAGAAAATTTTGTTCATACTCATCAATGGTCATACTGCCCAACTTGAGTTCGAAGAACTCCTTCATCTTTCTGTCATAATATCTTTTAGTTAGGTATTTCTTCTCGAAATACCTATTGAATTCCTTCCAAGTGACCTCTTTCTCTCTGATGTGTTGCACCTGCACAAACTGATCCCACCACATGGATGCTTTTCCTTTCAATTGGTACATTGCAATTCTTCCTTCTGCATGGGCGGAATAATTCTGCAATTGAAAGTATTTCTTCATGCCAAGAAACCAGGTCTCGRCATCTTCCTCCTTCTTATGTTCTCCATCGAATGTTGGAGGTTTAATTTTATTCATCTCTCCTTTCAATTCTTCCTTTCCAGATCTTCGATGTTTTTTGGTAGGGGACGGGCTCGAACTGCTGTGTGTCTCCCTGTTCGAATGTTTTTGGGAGCGACTGTGATGTCGGCTACCACTCCTTGATCTACTTCTTCTCCCATGATTTCTGCGACTCTCTGTCGTACCTTAGTCTCTTTCCTTCTCAAGTTTCTTCTCTATTCTTTCCAGGCTCTTCAAGAATTTTAAGTTTAATTCCCCTTGTCGATCCCTGACTTTCACGAGCTTTCGGCTATCAGCTTGATGCTCCTTGGCCTCTCTTTGCAACCCTTCAATGATTTTCATCATATGTCCTTCCTTATCCATCTCTTTTCCATGCCCATTAGAGTTCGATCCTTCGACTCCCAGGTTAACATCCTTTCCTTCCCATTCATCTTCTATTTTAGGGGTAAACTGCACTTTTCCCCACTCCATACTCAGCATTGATTAACTGGGGTTCTAGTCTCCGTTGAACTCTGCACACACACTGTGCAATTTAAATTCGAAGTTTGTCAGGCCATCAAAACTTCACGAACAATCTTCAACATTTATAACTAATACCAACAAGAACAAAAGAAATTTCGATTCCAAATGAGTTTTCTGAGCTTCTCGTTTGGCTCTGCAATTTTCGTGTTTTTGGAGCTTTCATTTTTGACACCTCGGAATTTCGAAACTTCAGGTCTTTGTACCTCGGGACTTCGGGTTTCGGGGTTTCACAATGCATGGACTTCCTATCCCCACGATTCCTGATTCTCCAAATCCCGACTGGCTGACAGCTGGGTCCCACTTATCGAGGTTCGTGGTTCGCGACTCCAAAATGCATAAACACTTTGTCACCAGGATTCCCGATGTGTCGTTTCTCTGATACACTCACGCGATTGACTATTCAAAGGTCCCTCATTTCATCGGCGTTTCGGGGTTCGCAATATCGCTAATCCTAAATGCATAACTTTTCGGGACTTCTCGTCGTGAAAACCTGAAACGGCGTGCCACCTGTCCACCTCTCGGATCCTGTGGCCCCCACACGGTTCTTTTGGCCATCGGGATATCGCGTTTCACAATTTCGCGACTCCTTTTGCAGTGATGTCGGGATTTCCAACCCCCAATCCCCGATATGAACTTTCCCCACGTAAATCCAACGGTCAGGTCTTTCTCCCATCGAACGGTCCTTACAGACCTTGAGATTTCCCGAAGGAATCTTGTCCGTTCATCGAAACTTAGGCACATGCTGATGTCTCGACAGTATGGTCGGGATTTATCATGACGAAAGTCCGAGTTCTTGTCATCGGAACTACCGAATCCCCGATCCTCGAAACGGGTAGTCTCACAACACGTGGCCATCTCAAATCGGACGGTCCACGACTGTTCCAGGGTTTCCATCATGGAAAGTCCCGATCCCTTGTTCACGGGACTCCCGATATCGCGATTCCCGATTTCCTGAAATGGAAAATCCCATGACACGTGTCCTCCGTCCTTCGGACGGTCTAGATCTATTTCGGAACTTTTGCCCCTAGTCTCCGAGGTTTAACCTTCGGACATCTTCCGACAGATCCTACGACTGACGGGTTTTTTGGCCTAGATCTGACGGCTCAGACGGTTCCGAACCAATTAGAAATTTCACGTATCGTGATTTCCACACTCCTGTGCCATTTCCAAAAGAATTTTAATTCCTACGCACGTTTTCCAAATCCGACGGTTGTGAGAGCTCGCCTTTCCTCCCGAACAGATCCTAAGGTTCTAACACCATTGGTGTAGAGACCTGTCTCCCCGTGGCCATAAACCACACCGGCTGCAGTTTCACTACACCGCTAAACCTCCTGAGCTCGTAAGCGCAGTCAAGCAACTACTTGACACTCTGGAACAACCCAAGGTCYGAAATTGGCCATTCCAGGCCCAATTTCTCTTCACATTCTCGGTCCAAAGACCGCTCCACTGGCCCATCTAGGCTCAGTGTCGAAACCTTGGCTCTGATACCAATTTGTAGTGTACCTTTTTGCTTACCAAGGGTTTTAACGCACTATGTAACAATCTGTACACACTTTTCACATAACACCTACAATCCAGTATATACTCTACATGCATTTAAACAAGTAAACACATTCTACACAGAGTATTCATATGAATTATTGCCATAATTAACAATCAATAACACTTCATATGCATAGCGGAAAACATGATAATATATACAACACAGTCATGCCAAAATATGATAATAATATAATTAAACACTTATCTTGTGACAGTGGAGAAATCCACCAACCAAATGCAGGCCTTCCACGAACCTCCCAGCCGTAGACCGCACTGCTCCTCAACTCAATAGTGGGTCACCCCTGAGCTGGGACTGAGCTCCACCCCAGGGCAAGGAATCCAGACTCAAGCTGAGGTTACAGGGAATTCAATCACACACAATCACCAGGAAGAATGCTCTCCCAGGAATCTCCCACGCTCACTGCCCACAGACCCTCATTCCCCACATGCCTGTTCCACCCCAGGAGAGTGCACCTTCTCTGTCACCTGGACAATCCTTCGGCTGCCAGTCTCCCTTACCTTGGGTTACAGGAATAGATCGGACCGGAAGTCTCCGGTTCTGTGGCAGCTACAGGGTTCCTTCCAAGAGCTCTCTCCTTCCTATGCACACTCTCTCACCTGGAGGGAGTCGCTCACAGGCCTACAAGCCTCACGCAGTCCAGAACTGCATGCCACAACAAACACAGGGAAAATGGACACAGGCTTCCCAAGAACCAGTTCAGCAGTCACAGGCTGTTCTCATAGTCAGAATTTCAGAATAGGGCTCCACGCACAAGCTCGCTCAGCTTTTCCTGGGAAAACAGAGACTCTTCCCCGAAATTGACATGGACATTTCGTTCAGGGAATGCACACACTGGTTTTCTCTCACAGACAGACTCCACGGCTCTGGACAAGGGTAAACACGCATTCTTCAACACCCAACACAGGCTTCCTCTCTGTAACAGACATACACGGGGTCCCTTGCCGACTGGCTCATACGGCCCCTTCCCAGGGAAATCGGGTCGAATGGAATGCCCGAGATCCCCCCCACGACTGTTCCTTTCTGTTTTATTTGCATGCGTCAGGGTGGACATTTGTCACCCTGGGAACTGCATGCGTTCCATCCGCATGCCTCCCTGTACACGCCTTTCCTTTTTGCTAGGAACTTAGGATAAAATAATATGCACATGGTTTTTTTTTGGAAATAATATTAAAATATTATTCCAGGCCTAACCCCTAGGCTTAGCCCCTAGGCTCAACACTCAGCCCCTTTCGCACCTTCCAGCCCCTAGTTCCTTGCCCACTCTGTGGACGCTCAGTCCCCCTTCACTCATTCATCGTGGTCGATCTGCAACTGGTGGTGTTTATATTTTTATTGATTATTCTGCATACATACAAGTACAACAACATGCTCTTGTCCCTCAAACACTCAGGCTTCGTGGCCTAACAAACACATAAACCTTCCAGCTTATACAAAATTTGGCTCACCAGCCTATAGAACACATTACAATTCATTGCATATATCATGATCTGTAACGGGGCTCGGCCTTGGGGACACTACACATGCATCCACTTTTAAATCATGCATAAAAAAGTCATGCTCATTTATATATAAAAAAAAAGGCTCTCATGTTAAATCCTTTTAAATAAATTTAAATTATTTTTTAATACACACATCCACTTTATAAGAAAGTATCCACTTCACTACACTCCACTCCACCTCACAATTTCTTAAATCCACTTTTAAATATCCACATTTAAATATTTAAATGTCTTACCCACTTTAATAATAAAATACTCACTTAAAAACTCACGATTTGCTCTTCCTTCAACTCCAAGCATGCAAATTATAAGCATGCAAAGCTCATACAAATTCTTTTGAGAATGGATCAGACTTCTGTCAGCACATGCAAACTTTAACAAACCTTACGGTTCAGCCTCCTCACGCTCAAAGCTCATGCAGGAAATGGTGATTCACAGATCCCAGTCTGCTCCTCCAAGAAAAAGCGATTAGCGCTCCTCAAGCTTCCACGCAATTTCAACCAAATGTGGATCATCTCTGCACCAGATCGAATCGACCTTCATAGTATGAAGCCTGGAACCCACGATCTCTCACCTTCACATATGCTAAAAAAACTTACACTCTACCACAAAGCTCACGCTCACGCTTCAGTAGCCTGCGGGAAGTCTGCACCTCACGCTACAATAGACTGCAGAAATCCTTCAAGAGGAGGGACTTACGAACTTCTATAAATTTCCACACTTCTCCCTGTGGCTCTGATACCAAGATAAAATATGCGAAACAAACACATGGTGAGGCTATGCTCACTTCTATATTGTTCAATGAAGACAGATTACATCTTTATATAGGAAAATACTCTACCGAGTCGGTTACATGCAAACCAAAGACAACTATACTCTTAACGAAGAACTGACTCTTAACACGCCTACAACTGACTCTCACAACTGAAGTTTATAACTGGTGCTTACAACTGGCACTTACTCCATTATTTCCATGCTTGTAGTTAGATTTTAGTGGGTGATTGTATCGTATGGTCGCAAGGGATGTTCAGTCTTTAATTGGTGATGTGGGTTTCATCGCCATCGCTGGCATGGCTATGAGTACACTGGTGTCAGTTAATTATATTTTATTTGTGTGCTTGTTGTTAGATTTAGTTTGGTTCTTAGGGGATCTGATCGAAATCCACCTCGGTTTTTTTCTGGATACTCTCGTGCTTTCTTCCATACCTTCATCCTTTCTTAGATACCTGAGCCTTTCTTTTATAGCTTGCCGTTGTTTGTTGTTCAACCTCCAATTTCTAGATATTTCAAATCACTCAGATCTCTGATTTCACTTGGAAAAAGTTATAAGTTTGTGCTGGTCAAACCTAACACTGCTAGGAACTTTTGGTGAAAGAGTTGTCGAGCATGGATGATTTTATGGGTTAAATTTCGTTCATGGGATAATTTTCCATGGTTTTTCTCAAAAGGAAATTCCCTATTCTAAAAATGATTCGCCCAAATTCTATAGGATAAAATTATTTTACCTTAAAAATGGTCAAAATTTTATACAAACTATATAAAATCCTTAGAAATTTGAATATTTTTACAAGAATATAGCCAAACATTTTATAGTTGGCATATGAAGGATTAGTAAGATTCGCCAAAATTTCTACATTTTAAAATAATTTTCCATCCTTAAAATCATCCCTAATATGAAGGCATATCATAGTCACACAACCATACCATAGATACAAACCGTGCTAAGAGACATCATATATTTCGAAAGCTTCTCAGGATTTGCAAGTTGTTTTTGCTTTCGGTTTTTGTCATGACATAGCATAGCAGTGGCACGACTCAATATATGTTTGTGTGATTACGTTATGTCTAAGAGTTATCCATGCACTCTTGTTAACTTTCGAACTCCCATGTTTTCATTTTAATGTTTGTCTGGACTGTTGGTCAACTGTGCTATTTCACTGATCATCTAAATAATATATTCTTTAAACTAACGGGTTTTGTTTTTCATTTGTTCATGGAATATGTTGCAGAAATTATAATACATAATAATAGTTATGATTTACATTAATCTATTTGAGTTTACATTGAGGTATCCAATATTAGAAAGCAAATAAAATCATTGATATTTTAGAAATGGAGAATTTTTTTTTTTTATTTACTTAATGAGTTTTGTACTAAATAAAAAATAATGAAAATAATTCATCTTTCAGTTTAAATGAAAATAATACATCTTTCAGTTTAAATTGGAGTGTTAAATATTATTATAAATCAAAGAAAATCATGTTAGATATTTTAAAATGGAAAAAAACTATAATTCTTGAATTTTTAATGGATTTAGTAATTTTTTTTAGAAAAAGAAAAAATATTCTATCATTTAATCAGAAAAAATAATCTATTATTCAATTCTGAATGAAAGAATTGAATGAATTCAGAATGGAAATCGAAATGCACTTAATTATCAAAGATGATAATGTTGTTTGGTGTTCAATTTAATAAATTTTGATTACTGTTGTTATATATATATATATCATTTTTTTGAGTTTATTGTTGTTATATTAATGTGCTTTGAGAATGTTTTGACGTTGATTGGTTGAGTTGTGGGTGGCGTCAATGCCTTTAGTTTGGATTATACGACGTGTCATTTTTGGTTCGTGTGGGTGGCTCTTGGCATAGAGGCAAGGAGACGCGTCGTGTTGATTTCTATAAGTCTCCACATGCAGGCGACCATGAGTCTGATATGATATTTTCGGTCCCACGGTGGAAGTCTAACATTTATTTGAGACTGATTAGATTTTAATGATACTTGGAGATGGCCTCGGATGCCTTTATTCACGTTATGGTGTTCTTTAATTTTGTAGGTGCTATTGGAAGTCTAGCCTTGCTACTATAGTCTGTGATAGTTGACTATACAGTCCGTGAGCCCTGTCATTTTTCTTTCTTGTCTAGCTGTGGGACTATGGCTTAGTTGGCTAAGGTGGGCTATGGCTTACTTGGCTAATGCCTAGCGATTTTCTTTTCATAAGGTTAAACATTGGACTGCAGAAAATAAAGATTAATTATTATTTAAAAAATAGAATTTATTTGGGTTTGATTGGCTAGAGGTATGGGGTGACTTTCATATGCCAATTTAACATCTTATTTTTTTAAGTGTTTTGATAGAATTTTAGGCTTTTGGGAAGGAACTTTAACTATATATATATGAACATCTATAAAAGTTGTCATTGTATAGAAAATTATATATTGTGATTTTTAAGAGTTTAAATTTTGTTTAAATAAAAATAAAATTATATTTTTATTGATAATTATTTATTTTATTGGTATAAAACATTATATTTAAAATTTATAATAATAATAATAACAAATATATATATATATATATATATATATATATATATATATATATAAAAAGTTAGATTTTTGATTTTGTCCATTTTAATATAAAATTTGATAATATAATATTTCTAGTTTTAACGTATTTATTTTTAAATGTAATAAAAGTATATATAAATAAATAAATAATAATAATAATGTAAAATTACATTTTGTCAAATTTTAATATAAAATTTAATAATATAATATTCACATTTTAAAATTTTAATATATTTATTATATAATATTCACATTTTAAAATTTAAATATATAAAATTTTAAAATTTCATATAACTAGTTAAGGTTGAAATTCCAAATTTAATTAATTTTACTTATCAAAATATTTTAAATATTTCAATTTTTTTAATAAATATTGAAAAGCTTATTCATTTAATAAATAAATTAAATTATAACAAATAATTTTTTATCAAATTTGATGAAACACTAATGGAGGTTAAAAAAAAACCTTATATAGAAAATATGTGGTACAGTTCTCATAATTATAACTTGATTCATGTGATTCAATTATCTTAGAAATTCATTTGAGGTTGGTATTCAATTTTGAATTTTTATATCTTGCTTTGAATATTAATATAGCTATAATCGATGAAGTCAAAATTTATTTTTCTCTTTAGACCTATATGGTATATAGCTCCTCTTTTTTGAGACAAAACTGAAATTTGATTCACAATGTATATCTATTTATAAAACTAAAGAACATAGATATCTCCATTGAAATCATTTTGCAAACTAAGAGAAACTTAAGAACTTTATGTTTATTTATATTAGATTGTTAGTTAGGACAATGGCCATGTTCTTTCATGGTTGATATTCTTTGTTTATGGTTGCATTGTTTTGTTTTAAAATAAAAAATGTTGTGAATGAATTTGTCTTTTCAAATATTATGTTATATTATTTAAACACTTTCATTTTCATTTTTTGTAGTCAATGCATCCTTATTTCTTTCATTAATTGCTTTGTCTCGATAAAATCTCTTTTTAATCAAGATGATTGCACTATCTATGTTGTTTTGATTAGCTTCTTTGTCTCAATGAAATCCCTTTTTAATGAGGATGATTGCTCTAAGTGAACCCATTGTTTTAAATTTCCTAGTTGCTTATGTTAATCACATAGAATACTATCGACATTAAGATGTTGATGAACTCACTATTCATGAATCCAGATAATGGGTACATGTAGATGTTGATGCATCATTGATCGATTTCCAGCCTTGAGATGCGACAAAAGACTATAAAATAACAATTATGGTCTATGTATTTACAAGTTTCTAGATGAAATCAATTTTTGTAATATTTTCTATTGATGATTTGCATCTGTTAAGGACCATTTGAAGATTTTTATTTTTGGCCACTGAGGGCTACTCCAGAGCTTATCCCATAGTTGCACTGGATCTTCTTGGTCTTGGTCCTCGATATAATGTCGCGCTTTCTTCAAATTGAATTCCCCGCCATTTTTCCGGCCCCATCTTAATTGTTCTTCTTCATCCGAGACTACAATTTTCCTTTTCGTCATTTCTGCCTCCACCTCTTTTGCAATGGTTGTGGTCCGATCGCTAGTTTGGGAGTTGAAATTATCCCAGATTCTCCATATGTTTCGATATGTTTCTTGCTTCCAATAGTGGTGGACGTTGGTTTTGACTTGCGCGATCATGTCTCATTGGAGTTCCTCCCTGTCCATATTTCCCATCTTGGGTTCCTGTTACCAGGCATCCTTCCAGAATCTGGTTGTTTTACCATTCCTTACTTCCCAGAAGTTGTGTCTGGACCTAGGTCTTGTTGCACCAAGCTACGTTCCAGATTGTTGATCCCTCCCTGGTGCTCATAAAACGATTTTGGTCCTGGTTGTTTATGTCCGGGGCATACTTGGCCTTCCAGAGGGTTGCCCACGGGGTAGAAGTTTCTTTAACCCATCGCCACCAGAGTTTTGCCCCATAGGCTTCGTTGGTTACTTTCGGATCTTGTAATCCCAATCCTCCTTTTCATTTTGGCTTGTAATCCCAATCCCTTTGGATGGTCCTTATTTTTTGTAGTATCCCTTTGGGGGAGAGAAATAACGACATCATGTAGGTTGGAATTGCTTACAAAACTGTCTTGGTCAGTACCAGTCTCCCTGCTAGGTTGAGGGATCTATACATCTAGTTTTTCACCCTCTCTTGTAGCTTGTTAATCACTCCTTCCTAGGTTTCCATTTTGTAAACTCTCTCCGTCAAGGGGATGCCCAAGTATTTAGTTGGGAGATTTTTGCGCTCAAAGCCCAAAATATTTTCCAGGTTCCTTTGGATAGCAGGGTTGGTGTTGAAAAAGTAGATCATCGATTTGGAATGGTTGATCTCGTCTCTCGAGGCTTCCCCAAAATCTTCTACTTGATCCTTTTGAAATTTTTTGCTTCCTTGACCGTGGGTATGCCATGGAGTAAGGTATCATCCATGAACTGTTGGTGTGTGGAAGTAGGGCAATGTTTGAAAGATTTGCCTGTAATTTCTCCTGTTGTTGTTGCGCTTTTAATGCTTCAACTGAGACCTTCCATCATAAAGATGAACAGGAAGGGGGATAGCGGGTCTCCTTGTCTGATGCCTCTAGTAGGCCAGAAGGGCTTGGCTGGGGCTCCATTTATTAGGAGTGAGAAACTTGTCGTTGAGACTAGGCTGATAATCGAGCTGATCTAGTGTTGGGAGAAACTAAAAGCTTCCAGAGTCTTAACCATGTAGCGCCCGTTGATTTTGTCATAGGCTTTTTCTAGGTCTAGTTGTATTATCATGCCCCCTCTCCTCTGGATTTTCAGGGTGTGAATGAGCTCATGAGCATGGATGATGTTGTCCATGATTTGTCAACCTTCCACAAAACCTGCCTCTTCTTGTGAAATCAATGTGGGTAGGAGGGGTTTCAATCTATTGGCTATGACTTTAGAGATTATCTTGTGAACCACATTGCATAATGCTATGGGTCTGTATCGGTCAGGGATCCTTGCTTCATGTTCTTTGGGGATTTGAGTAATCATTGTGGTGTTTAACGCTTTCAGGATGGAGGCTGACTGTTTAGAGTCCTCCACCACCCTATACACATCGTGTTTGACCACTTGCCAACAGGATTTGAAGAATTCCATTGTGAAACCATCTGGGCTTGGGGATTTCCCGTTGGGCATCTCCTGTATTACTTGATCAATTTCCTCCTTAGCTATGGGTTTGTTTAGGTTGTTATTCTATTCCTCGGTGATTAGTCTGGGGATGTGCTGCATAATCCTCTGAATGGCCTCCGTTCGGTATTTGTTGGGTTCCTGGGCTATCCCATGGAAGTGGCTTACCAAGGTATTCTCTATCTCCTTGTGGGATTCTCGCTCGATCCCATCCTGATCCTTAATTTTCACGATTTTGTTGTGGGCTCTTCCTGCAATGGTTGTTCTATGGAAAAACTTGGTCTCCATCTCTCCTTCCTTTAGCCATCTGATTCAAGATTTTTGGCACCATAGAATTTCTTCCTACTGGCATCTTCCTTCCCATTCCTGGGTCATTTGGATCTCTTCATTTTTTTGTTCCTCTGTGTAACCCTCTGCTATGCAAAATTCTTGGAGTTTTCTCATTCTGTCTTCAATATTTTTCTTCTCTTGGTTTATGTTGCCAAATATTTCCTTGTTCCAATCCCTGAGCTTATATTTGATGTACTTTAGTTTCTTATAGAGTTTTAAAATCCATGTACCTTTCTCTGGTTGTTCCTTCCGCCACCATTGGTTGATGTTCTCCTTAAAGGTGGGGTGTTCAATCCAGAATTTCTCAAATATGAACGGTCTATTTTTTGGGGTGGTTGGGAAGTCTGCTTCCAGTTGGACTGGCCACTGATCAGAACCTCCCCAGGGAAAGATGTTGCAATCTAAAGTTAACCACTACATCATGATGGATTTCGACACCAAGAATCTGTCCAGTCTTGTCACAACCTGATGTTGATTTATCTGTTTATTGTTCCAAGTGAAGTGTTCGTTATTGGTTCTGATGTCCACCATCTCTGATGTGTCTATGCATGTTGAGAAATCTTCTGCATCTCTATCCAACCTCCTAGTGCCTCCTTTTTTTTTCCGCAAGTGATGTGATGATGTTGAAATCTCCTTCCAGGATCCAGTGGAGGTTGCTAGAGCGGGTTTTTAGGTATTCTAGGTCTAAAAGAATTCTTCTCTTTTCCTCTAGTATCTGGATCCATACGCGTTAATGCATAGGATCATCTCTTTATTTCCAATGATTTGCATGTTAATCGACAGTGTGTGCTTGGTAGCCTCAACTACTATTAGGTTCATCACTTGTGAGTTCCACAATGTGAGGATCAATCTTGCCATCCCCTGTCCTTCAACATCCACCATCTTGTACTTGCTCCAATGTTTTTTCCCGATTGTTTCCATTCTATCTACACTGCATTTTTTCTCTTGGAAGAAACAGATCTTCGGTTGTTCCTTCCTAAGTTGATTTCTAAGAATTCTCTGCTTTTGTGGGCTGTTTAGGCCTCTTATATTCCATGTTACAATATTCATTTAAACATGTGGGGGGGAGTTGGGAAAGAGCCTTTTGATATTACCTGAGTTTATTAGTAGATCTCCTAGTTCCTAGAGAGCTACATTGTTTGATTTCCTGCCTTTTTTCCTTCTTGTCTGCATGGGTGAGAGTTGCGGTTGTCCTTTGCCTGCTTTGAATCCTAGTTGTCCTATCTCCCCATGTGTGCGCTTGAGCCCTCTGGATTTGGCTTCCTCCCTTAGTAGAAACAGGTATTGGATGCGATCTAGTTGCTCTGCTGGTACATTGTCAATGCCCTACCTTTTCCATTGCTGCAATATGTTCAGGAGGTCGATCCCTTCCCTTTCCATGATGTCTCTAAGATCAGGGTCTTATGTTCCTACCTCGCTTGGAGTCATTTCCACGTCTCCGTCTGCCTCTTGCATGGGGGTGGGGATATCTCTGGTTTCTCCATCCATAGTAGTTTCTACCCCCCCTGTCCCATCCCCTTTCTTGGGCTATCTGTATCCTCATTGGTAGCTTGTTCCCAGACTTCTTTAGATTTTGTTTTTTCCTTTCCTCCTTCCTCCTCTCTCTTGGTCTTGTTCCATCCTTCTGCTTTATTCCTAGCCTCTGAGTTTCTCCTTTTTGGAGTTTTACTTTGTTTCTTGTTAGCTCTATTTATGTGGTTTGGTTTTATAAACCCATCTTTGTCCTGTTGTAGTTTGGTTTTCTCCGCTTCTTGTTTTTTGATGAGTGGGCATTCTCTGATTAGGTGCCCATGTTTGTGGCATATTCAACATCTGAACGAGATCTGCTCGTATTCAATGTTTTGTATCCATTCCTCGTCCCTGAATTCCAGGCTTATGGCTTCTGGGAGTACCCCTAACACATCCATCTCTATGCAGATTCTTGCTTAGGAGGTGTACCGTCCTTTTAGGGTTGCTTCTGATGTCTTCACATATTTTCCTAGTTTGTTCCCTATTGCTTCAAAGGTGGAGGGTAACCAATAATCTAATGGCAAAGAGTAAAGTCTTAGCCATACAAGCACATTTTTGAAGGTTTCTTTTTCTGGGGAGAATTTTTCCTTCCACGGTCGCATGTACAGTCTTGCTGAGACATGGAAGAATGCCGCCCCCCCCCCTCAAAGATATTATCCCTATCTTCCAGGTTCATAAAAACTGTTGTAAAGAATCCTTTTGAGCCCAGGTGGAGATCCACTTCTCCGCTTGGCTTCCATTGATATTTAATCCAATTGCGCATCGTTCTTTCTATTGGCCACAACCCCATAAACTTGCAGATTAGCGCATGCGTTTTCATCTGCTCTATGTAGAGTTGCGTTTGTGGATCGTCCAATATTACCTTGGGTATCATTGTTGTCTTTGGTTTACATGGGTTGCGCCCTTCATCCCCATTGGGGCTCGTTGTTTCTTGCACAACATTATGAGGTTCTCTGGTTTCTTCCCCCATGTCGTCGCCTTTCCTCTGGTTACTTTCCTGACTCTTTTATGTTTCCGATCTCGAGGTGCTTGTCATTGGTGTCTTGAAAACTACACCTCGTGGGCCTTTCCCTCTGTCTACTACTACCTGCTTGTATGAGGGGTTACATTACTACCCCCCTTGGTACTCATGCTGTCCTCTGTTATGACCGCGTCTACCAAACCTCAGCTTGCAGTTGCTCCAGTCTCATTCCTTCTTTAGAATGACTCAAATAATATGGTAGTTTCACATTTAACCAACTCAATACCAAACAAATTAAAAATTACTAAAAAATATAAAAGATTACTACATGGAAACTTTATACATGAAATTAACTAGATTAACTAATTGACTCTCAATTGTTTTTGAAACCCTCGTTATACTTAAAGATTGAAGATGAAGTAAAGATGGATTATAATTTATAGAACCCTTTTGATACTTCAGATTGAGAATGAAGTGGAGATGGATTATAATTTATAGAACCCTCTTTGATACTTAAAATTGAGGGTGAAGATCATATTTATATATCGCTACATAAAAATGCATTGAACTGAAATAATGCATTTAATATAGACATTATTGAATTTAATATACACATTCGCATTAACCCATTTAACACTCACACTTAGAGGTGCATATGCCAATTTTACATAGATTACATATCCAAATATGCAAAGCTTTACAAATTTAAAATGCATATCAAAATTCTACATAGATATATTGCATATGTAAATATACCAACTTTAAATTTGATAACTTTAAAAGTTATATTGATATCAATCTTGCATTTAAATGATTATGTATTAATATAAATTTAATATTAAAAATTTAATTGTATTTGATAATATATTTGGTTGTGAGAAAACGTCTTATACATTCAATTTTAATAATTTCCCAGTTAAGTTTTTAATGAATATATTGTTATAAACCTCTTCACAACTATATTCGAAAGGCTACATAACGCTTCCTGCCACGTCTGTCTATGAAGTCTCCAGACTTTTAATTTCTGCCGATGCTATCTTCGACTTTTCTTTCTGACCAATTTGACTTTGTCCTTTTCCAAGATTTGGCGTTATCGTAAGTTTGTCATGGAAGACAAAACCGACATGGAAGTCAGAGGTGTTGGCTGACATTTTTGTCGGATGGAAAAGGAAATGCTCGCTAATTATTTTTGCTATTTTGGAGGAATATCCTCCCTTCCGAAAGCGACTTCTCTAAATATGGGGTCCACCGTAGGTGGTGGTGGTGGGTCT